>VDFB02086081.1:11432392-11443830 GCA_007258455.2 Sequoia sempervirens | reverse complement strand
GAGCATATGAAAGGTAAAACCTTAACTATCCATCTACGATCATAAACTGTGCACTCTAAGCATTATCAAAGTTGTTGACCAAAGAGGGGAAATTCCGGTTTTGTAGGCCATTTGGTGAGCACCAAATTTGGCACTCTCCAAATGACATATCACATTTGGTGCATGCCAAATTTGGTGCTTTCCAAATGTGATGTGCCATTTGGAGAACACCAAATTTGGTGCTCGCCAAATGACCTGCTTTGGACATGTTAAGTGACAAGATTTTCCAAATTTCCTCCTATTTTCATTTGTGCTCCCCATCTCATTTTCTCGTCTTTCAATGCAAGTTTATAAAAAAACCGTGATAGCATTGAACTCTCTCTTAGCTATCTAAATATATAATTCTTTTTTCATTTTTATTTAGTTAAGGTTTTGATCCATGGCTTCTATTATAAATGCCTTTGTTTTTTGTCAAAAACCAACATGTGCTAGTTTTAGGATATATTTTCACTCATTCATCCAAATGTGAAATAAATTACATTTTTTGAAACTAGACTCCATTCTACACATGATGAAAAAATAATAATCAATTTTCAATTAGTTTTCAAACAATTTAACGGGGAGCACGCTCAAATTTCAGCTTTTTAGGATGTGTCCACTTTGAATATTCATAAAATATTATATATTCATTAGAAAAATTATCTAAAAGAACAAGGATAAACTACATGGTGTTAGCTAATTTCTAATAGTTGGGATTTTTGAAATTCTAAAAAAAGAGTGAATCAAAAAGGGGGGAGCCCTCAGGCACTATGCTATTTTTTTTAATAAAAAAGGACTTGTTTTGGCCCCCTCCTTTTTGAGACCCTTAATCTTCTAAATATCAAAAGAAATAATAGTAGCTAGGAACTAGACCCAGAGCACTTAATTTTGCTCTGTGCTGCATCTTGAAATCTTGAGCTGCATTCCATCTCATTTTCCTACGCAACTATATTTTCCTAATTTTAAAAGTGGCATCTTAAGAGCCAAAATTGTGTCACAGATCCATGCACTTACCTACTATGTAGCTCATTGTTTTAGAATATTTTTAGAATACCTGAGACGATGTGGCATAAATGCTAAACAATAGTCGATATGGTTCGATGGATGTGTTGGTGAGTGTTGATTTTTTTTAAAAAAAAAATTATTTACTTTTAACTTTGAGACTTAAATTGTTGATCTTTTTAAATTATCTAGTTTTTTTAAACTAATTTTTTTTTAAGGTAATTATTTGTAACTCGTAGGAAAATTGAAGTTTACAAAATCTTTTTTTTGGTTAAGCCATCAACATGCTAGACATGGTACCAATTTTTTGTGGAATTCTTATGAGAGTGGACATGGAAAGGGAGAGCACGATGGAGCAGGAGCATGTGTGAAGTGTGCACTTTGTCAACATGAAATTGTAGGTAATACCATATTTATGGAATCTAGATATTTAAAAAAATAATCTATTTAAATTGAATAAGATTCTTAAACCTCAAGTAACAAGTGATAAATTTTTCCAACATGTACTTGCAGGTAATGGCATATGGAATGCAAATGAAATTGTTGAATGGTGCAAAATTCATTTTTATTCTCATGACTCAACATATAACACATGGTAGTTTTGGGAAGTTATAGGTACATCTAGTCAAAAAAAATTATTTGAATTTGAAAGTATGTACATGATTTAATTGAATTTTCAAAATTTTAAATATATATATTCACTTGAATTAATCACTTAGATGTTTGTAATTTATAGATATTGATCGACAAAATCCTTATAATTGTCAAACAATTAATGGTATTAGAATTTTGCATCAAATCATGACAATGGGAGGTAGCATGCCTTATGCAATTAATGTGAGAAAAACCATTTTTTTGCATTGATTGCATTGAGGACAATGCAAATATTGTTCAATGTGAGAATATTAGAGATGGGTATGTCTCACGATGGGAAATGAAACAATTAGTATCAATGCCTCATTTTGAAGAAAATGACAATGTCGATGTCTACGATCCTCTATATTCAATTCATTACGAACATGTATCTAGTTTAGTTTTTATAGGTATATAAATTGATTAACTTAAAATTTATTTATATATTCTACAAGTTTCAAGCATGTTTATATATTTAAAATAATATTAAATATTTATAGTCTATACTACATGGTGTGTGTACAAGAGATATTTTTGATGTTGTTGCAGATCCTAACAATGTGAAAGGTGTAGATTATGAAACAACAAAAAATAGGGTTACAGGATGAGGTGCTTTCGTATGGTTTAGGACATAGAGCACACCCACTCTCCAATTATTTCATTCAAGGATAACCCTAGAGATCTCAATGCAAAGGAGAAAGGGATCTTGCAATAGGGTTTCCCTAGGATATGATTGTAAACTAATGAGGGGTTCGCCACCAAGCTAAGGCTTGGAAAGAAAAATGAAATGCAAGATGAAATGCTTAACCCTAATATGATGTAATCTTTAACTAAATGACCTATAAATGCATGAAAATCAAAAACAGAGAAATGACATCTCATGAATATGCACCTGGAAACTTGAAAGAGACCAAAATGAGCTCTGAATTGCTAAAAATTCTAAAATTTTGGCCTACTGGGAATCATATGCCAATCTGGGCATATCAGTCCTAGATCTAGGTTTTTGTGCAAGAATAGGTTTCTGGAAAAAAGGTATTTGAATATGCAAAAATATAGAAAAAAAACCTGTACTAAGACTCATACACCACTTCTGGAGTATCAGTCCCATTCCACTCTTTCAGGAATTCAATGTTCAAATTTGCACTTTAACACCTGCTCTTTTCTCCCAAATTGTTTTTTGGATCTGAATCTATAAAAATACCTACAAACAAAGTATATACTTTATTTTCTTATGGGAGGTTTGTCTCGGTCAAACCCCTAGTTTGGTAATTAAACCTTGATAGAAATAATGAAATATGCATGTAAATAGGAATGTAAACCCTAACCTTAAGCGTGTCTAAGATTAGGAAATTTGAAATGCAATGTAACCCTATTCTAATGTGCAAGAATGAGGTGCATGAATGAAATATGAAGATTAATGACTCACTTTGAGAGATCTCTAATCACCCAAATGAGCCCTAATAATGCTTGTACCTTCTTTAGGCTAAATTTAGAGTGATAATGGAAGATGGAATTAGTTAGGAAATGAGTCATTAGGATTGGATTGATGGATAGTTGCATCTCCCCAACCTAGAATCCATCATGATTCACCATAGAAAACCATGATCAACCCTTGAAAATGCTAGATCTTGAATGAAAGTGAGCTTGAATACCTACAAAAACACTTTGATGTTGCTCCAAGACTTCAAATTTACTTGCTTTTGAAACTTGAATGCTCTTGTTAAAGAATTCTTGAAGAATTTTCAATGATTGCATCTTGAAATTGCTCTTGAAAATTCTTGCTTAGGTGAAATAATGACTTAGAATCTTTCTTATATAGGAATTAACACCTAATTTACCGTTATTCAGATCTCAAAAGTCGACATCAACAAAAAATTTGAATCAAAAAGCTATTTTTTTTCTCTAACCCTAAAAAACCCCCAAATGGGACTCATACGCCACCTCTGGGATATGGCTCCCACCTAGGGGGACTCATACGCCCAAGGTGGCGTATGAGTCCCACCCTAGATTTTTAGCATGCATTTTTGGAATTTTTTATGTTTTTGATGATTTTGTTAGGTTTTTAGCTGAAATAAGCCTCAAGATTTTAGCTAATGGGTCTTAGGGGCCTATTAATGATGATTTAAAGGGTATTTAATGCAAGGGTGCCAAAATGGGTCCAAATTAGGCAAGGAATTGTACTATCTCCAAGAAGGGAGTACAATTTCCATTGCCACATTTAGCCCCCACTTTAGCGCCCATATGACTGTATGTGCATATGGAAGCTAAAGGAATCTAAATAGTACACTTCCTTACAAGGATACTCATATGGATTTATTCATAAAATGGGAGAATGAAGCCCCCACTGTAGCTATCTACAAAACCGCAATGTTAGGAACAGCATCCTGTAACACGAATTCATTAGTTTTCCAAAAAAAAATCCTCTTCTCTAACTTCTTCTAGAAATCAGATTAGAGGTTATATGTATGCTCCCCCTTGATTCCACTTTCTTTATGGAGGTGGAATCAAGGTAGCAATCTAACCACATTGAATAAGGTAAGTAATATCATAGGGTATTTTCAAGTAACATACCACATGATGATAGACATTTGATGAGGATGGGAGAAGAATCATGATTCCAATGCAACAAACAGCATAAAAAATGGAGCTCTCTAGCACCCACTATGTAAATTTCAATGAAAGGCACTTTTTAACCCTAATATAGTAAAAATCCTAAATTTTAGCATATATAAGAGTAAAAAGTGAACTAATTTCTAACTTATTTTGTCTTTTACCTT
The DNA here is from genome assembly GCA_007258455.2 of Sequoia sempervirens. Lineage (NCBI taxonomy): Eukaryota > Viridiplantae > Streptophyta > Pinopsida > Cupressales > Cupressaceae > Sequoia > Sequoia sempervirens. Next base: position 11,439,400 of record VDFB02086081.1, on the reverse strand, counting down.
CTTGTAGCCTGACTATAGTGGAGAGTGACTGAAGATGTTGAGCTGACGAGAGTACGAGCCTCCAAGACTAGATGCCTTACTAGAGCAAGTAGCCTGTAGCAAGTGCCATTATCAGGTGAGTTGATTATTTTCCTTAGCTTTGTCCATACACATTTATTTTATGTTTTGTACACATTTCTAGGTTGATTTAGGACACTAGAATTTTTTTTTGCAAAGCATCTTTTTTTCGCAAAGTGTCCCCTTTTTTTTCGCAAAGTGTCCCATTTCATCGCAAAGTGTCCCAAAAGGGATCTAAAGTGTCTAGGACCCTTAGAAGAGTACACTAGAACAACTTTAGAACACCTTTTTGATTATTGATGTATAGATTTAAGATTTTAGGATGCTTATAGGACATATTTTTATTCTTTTGTTAGATTCCACCCCATTCATGAAAGAATCTTAGCAGCAAACAGATTTGTCACTTCCGAGACCTAGGATTGACTCTTTTAGAGGTGGAGGTAGAGATATTATATACTATAAGATTGTATTGGGAATACCTCATGGCCCCATGAGGTACCATGATGCTATGCTAATGGCACTAGTAGAGCAGTGAGATGTAGACACATGCACATTTCATCTCCCATAGATGAGATGACGATCACATTAGAGGACATCCATCGTATACTCTGAGTTTCAATTCGGGGAGAGAGGGTACATTGTCTAGTGGATCGATCATTTTGGGAGATGAAATACAATATATTGTATAGTCTTGGTGGTTCGGTCCATGATAAAAATGTGCAACCATGGATTGATCTAGCCATGTTACTATATTCGTGAGCCACACTTGTTGCACAGATTATGATGTTTACTATAGCACTAGTACTCATACCTAATGAATAGGGAGTACATTTAGAGGGAGGACTAGTACATATGATATAGAGGTGGACTAGTACATTTAGAGGGAGTACTTATATTATAATCTAGGGAAAATTTCACTCCATGAGGTTGATAGTATGGTACACTATACATTGTTGTAGGTGTGGTTCCTATAGCATATCACATGTGGGTATGCTAGATTATGATGGGCCAAAAAGTGGCTATATGATGGGTATGTGTAGGGTATGTAGCTGACGACTTTTTTTTACCCAAAATTGATGAAACAAAAAGGGTTTTTAAAGAAGATTCACAACTTTCCACCAATATAAATTATGCTTTACTTTGAATTTAATAAATAATTATTATTCATTTTCGGTTTGAATTATGACTCAAAGTCCCTGATTGATAGGCTAATTGAAAAACATCTATAGCTTCTCTAAACGATATCACATTTTTTGGAATCAAAACATGCATCACATTTATGCTTCATATACTAGAGGATTGAAAAGAAAAACTGGAATTTCATGAAGTTTTGACCAAGTTAAGGTGGTTAGATCTTACAAGTTTTATATTTTTTAAAAATTTGTAATAAAAAATCATAATTAATTATTTACTTGAAACAAAAATTACAAAAAACTATGCATCACATCGTGACATGAGTCCTCTTACTTATATCTAAAATCTTATAAAATAATATTATCATTTTATTGTATAGGGTGGTCAGACACCTATTTCTTATTTTTCCTTGAAATTTAAGTACTACTACATTGAAATTTCAAATTTTCACCAAATAGATTTTGTTTAAAAAAATAAACCTAGTAGTTTAGGAACTTCACTCAATTTTCTACAAATTCTATTGTTACATATTTTTGAAATAATATAGATAACTTATTCAATTTTTATGTCAAATTGCCTAACTCCGTGATTTTTCTAAATTTTTGCCACTTAAGGGCCTAATTTTTCCATGATAATCCTCAAGACATACCTATGCACTAGGCCGATAGGGTTTCCATATACATCAGCCCTAGGTATCCTCATGCATTCAGCTATCCATTGATGTAGCTATGGAAGCATGAGGATTTTCATTTTTGGAGAGTCAAGTTTGAATGACTGGATGATGAGATCATATGGAGACCTACTCGTGATTATACCATGATGGTCCTGAGGAGACTCACTAAGGAGATTATAGATGGATAGATATTTGATAGGAAACATGATTACATAGCATGACCCTTCTACTAGGATCATGTCATATGACAATTTGATAGGTCTAGGTACCACCCATGGTACAACCTTTCTTCAATAGATTAGTATGGAGTGCCTAGAGGCCCGGTGACACTAGATGATTCACCATTGATGATGTCATCTACAATGACTCTAATGATGATGATCACAATATGCCTCTATTCTCTGATGTTGATGTTGTCAATACCATAGATGCCTATGAGGAGAGGTGGGCAACAACATGACCAACTCTTGTATTCTTGATGGATGAGCCGATAGGTGATGTAGGGCCACTCCCAAATTAGGTAGATGAGGAGGATAGAGGTGAGGAGATATGTGTCAAGGTTGTAGACATATTCACAGATGTGATAGATGAGGAGTATGACAAGGATGTAGTTATTGACTATGATGGGCAAAAGGAGGAGGATGAGAAGGAGGATGAGGAGAAGGATAAGGAGGAGCAATTGATGACTGAGGGTGATGAGACAATGAATGAGGATCTAGTGGGCCACGAGTAGGGAGAGCCAAATCCTACTCATGTTACTAGATCACGATCAATATCTATAGAAGGCACCAACACCTACAATCATGGAGAGGCTAGCACATCCTCCATGCCCCCTACACACGAAGAGGCTATTTTTACACAGCTAGCTAGAGAGCTAGGTGATGATATTTTATTTACTGTTATGCTTTATCCTTTTGCATTATGTTTTAATTTTATGTCTATATATATCATGATGTGTACTAATTATATTTATGGTTTCTATCTTGTAGGATTTATGAGAGACTTGCATGATCTCTATTGTTAGGTGGCTATAGAGATAGCTCCCCCATCAGTCTACGAGGAGGTTGTTGATACAAACTATGTGCCCCCATCCATCATGGAGTGACATCTAGAGCTATTCAAGGCATACATCAGACTATGAGCAACATATGAGAGATATTTGAGGCTTAGTCATCTCGAGCCCCAATAGAGATTCAGATACTTCAGTTAGAGGTATCCAGACTACAAGTGGAGAGAGATTTTCTAGACGAGGATCATCGAGAGGACCTTGGATGAGTACAGGGTTTACAATATGCTCTAGATGTACTCAGTGGCTTGCGATCATGATAACATACCACCATCTCATGAGGGACCACCTCTAGAAAGATGTGAGCACCAATTCCTAAGGGATCTAGCAGTGACATACCTCATTAGCATTGTATATAGAAATTGATGACATGTACACAAAACTTTGATATATATAATAAATCATTTGATGTTTTGTTATTTATGCTTATGTGTTTAATTTTAAATGGCAATGTGATTGATTCAATATTTGTTGTTATACTATTTAATGAATGTCTCCATGATTTAACATGTTTTATGTGATCTAATTAAAACTTATTCTAGTTTCTCTTAGATGCAACATCGTGATTAAGTATGGTATGTTAAATTAAATGCACCTATGATCTAATTAAAGAACATTAGATGTATATAAGGATCTAATTTAACACAACATACACTATTATATTGAATAACATGAAACCCATAGTAACCATCTAAAATTTAATTTGATAATTACTTTAGTATTCAAGACATAAAGAATTGTTTGTCAAGAATGAAGCAATGCGTGAGCACATAGAATTGCATCTACTAACTCTAATACCACTGCTTTATTATTCACACTATTCAAGAATGTCAGACATAGTACCAGTGTAGATGTGCATAATTTATAGATTCTTTCAGAGGTGTGTTGTCCAATTCTATTAACATGTATGCACCAGAACAATAGCTTGCATTAATTATACAAGTTCCTAACCAATTAGGGATGAATTTTCCTTTATTAGTCAGGTCGGCATTGAAATTATGTTGATTCTCGCATAACACCAAATTTCATTTATTGAATACATGAGGGATGACATTATCATTATAGCTACGCTACATTCTCTTAGAGTAAGCCTAGAGGTGCTCAAGAGCATTGATGCATTGCTCGTCAAGAATTTCATGCTAATGCAACTATTGTTCCTTGTAATTATTATCATCAATAAGTCCTTGAAGAGCAATTCTTAATGTAAGAATCTCTAACTTGAAGGGTATTATTTCCTCAGTACCATAGACGAGGTTATAAGGTGTAGTCCCTATGGATAATCTAACATTCATGCAATAGGCCCATAACATATATTTTAACTACGTGTGAAAATCCTTATTATGTTTGCTAACAGTTTTTTTTAAGATTTTTTCAAGGGTTCTATTAGTTGATTCATCTTGACCATTAGATTGCAGATATTAGGGTGTTGAAAAGTGATGTTGTATGTTAAACATTTCCAAGAAATTATTCATTTCATTTTTCTTGAATGGTGTGCCATTATTAGAAACTAATGCAAAAGGAAGTCCAAAGCGAGCAATAATGTGTTCCAATATGAAATGACATATCTTATCGACTATTGTTGAACGAAGGGGGATCACTTCTACCCACTCTGTGAAGTAATCTATTGTAGTGATTATGAACGTATGCCTGACGGAGGAAGGTGGTGATAATTTTCCAATGAGATCCATACCCCAAACTGCAAAGGGCCAGATAGGAACTTGAGCTCAAAATTCATAGGCATGAGCATGGATCAAATTCCTATGGTCTTGACATTTGTGACATATTTTTACATATTCCAAGCAATCTTGTTCCATATGTCTCCAATAGTATCCTATGTAGATTAGTTTTTGGACTAATGTTCTTCTGCAAAAAATGACCACCACAAGTGCTTGCATGAGCTTGTTCAAGGCCTATGAGGTTTTTGGATTTTGTAAGGCATCTAAGTAAGAGACCAAACAACCTTCGATACAACACATCAGTGAGAATTATATACTTAGATGCAAGTTTTTGAAGGCAAGGTTGATTGTTCTTCGTTGTTGGCTCAAGAAAGGTACCATCTTTCAAATAATTAAATATTGTATCATACCATTCACTCGAGTCTTCCCTGGTTGTTGATAACAATTCATCTGCTTTATCTTTGATTGATGGTTTCATAACTGTAAGCACAATGAAGGTTAAGTATATTGAAGGATCTTAAGGAGATATAAGGGAAGTTGCACTTTCCATTGCATCTGCATGCCAATTATCCTTTCGAGGGATTTTGTCAATGGTAAATGATTCCAACTTCTCTAACAAACTCATTGTAAGTGTAGTGTAGTAAAATTCGTACCCTTGCATTTTCACACTTTTTTTTGGCCCACCTTGCTTTATTTATCCTCATTTATGGCTTAATTGGTCATAATTTGGGTCCACAAGCCCTATGAATTACATATTTTTCTAGATAATCCCTACATTCTCCAATGCATAAATGATAATTTAATGATTCTATCTATGTTTCCCTGATTTTTGGGTCTGGACTAAAATGCCAACTAGGTTGTCTTTGTCCCCCAAAGGTTTCATGACCTTGATTTTGAGACATCTTAATTGGGCCCCTTTTTGGTGTCTATGCCCCAAGTTTTTAGGGCTTGGGATTAAGACACCACCTAGGGTGTTTTTGTCCTCCTTGAGTCATTTTCAATATTTAATTTCAAATTCTAGAAGAATTTAGCCTCCTTTATTTAATGAATTCATATGTCGGCTTGGTGTGATGTAATTTTAGGATATTAAGCATAAGTATAAATACAAGGTTCATTCATTCATTCCAATCCAAGTCTTTTGTGAGAGCACTCATAATATCAAATTGAGTTCACAAGAGCATTCAAGAGTAATTATGTCAAGTATTTCGAGCCATCATCAAGATTCAAGCATCATATCAAAGAGTTTCTTGCATCATGTGTGTTGTTGTGCTAACATTTGTGATGTAGGGTGTTGATTCAAGCAAAGCAATTCAAGTCCATTCCTTTGGTTCAAGATCCATATCCATTACAACCATTTCACACAAGTTTGTAGATTTTACAACAAGGTTTGGTGAGTTGTAGCATTTCATGTTGTTCATTCATTATTTCTATTTCATTTCAAGGTTTAATTACCAACAAGGGGTTTGACCAAGGAAAGCCCTCATTCACTAACAAACAACAAGTTCTTCCCATCTTGCATATTTGTGATTGCAGATCTAGGTTCAAGTCTTGAAGGTCATTAAGAGTGCAAAGTTGCAAAAGTTGAAAATAGACATTACAAAGTTGTCATCTTCATGGAAAATAACCTATAGGTCGAATATGGAGGTTTCAGAACTTGAGATCAGAAAGGAATTAAGTGTAGACCTTGGAGCTCAGGACCACATTTAGATTTTTTAGAAATTCAAAGAGGGACTAATACACCACCTTAGGTGTCTTAGTCCTCTTGAGCATATTTTTCATATATTCCTTTAGATCTGGTTCCAACATCCGAATACTTTGTATTTTCCTTGAAAAATAGCAGTGGGAATAATATGCCACCCTGGGAATCTTAGTCCTCCATAGCACTTTTTCACAACTTCTTTACATTTTTAGAATCCTCACATCTCTAGACTTTCCAAGTACACACATCAGATCTCCCTGTTACATAATTTTATTGCTTACATCTCTCATTTAGTTTACACAATTAGGGTTTGTAGGTTGAATGTTCATTTGTATTTTCCAAGCATTTTCTTGGTGGTGAACCCCTTAAAGCTGAAAAATCCCCCTCCTAGGTCCTCATTGAGAATTGACTCACCTTGTGAGGTTTTTAGTCAATTCAACTAGGAATCATAGCACATATTTGAGTGATTAGTTGGAGAAAAGGTGATATTGGGTATCATCATTTTCCCCCATTAATTATTAATATCCTTGTATTTTGATAATTTTTCATGCTTCGCTTGATATGTTCCATTTATTTGTTTAATGATCAATTGTGAATCACCAAATATCTTAATATCTCTAGCACCCATAATTAAAGCAACACAATCCAGTGAGTAATGCTTCATATTCTATAGTGTTGTTTGTACATAGGATGTTTAAGCAAT
>VDFB02086081.1:11409473-11432292 GCA_007258455.2 Sequoia sempervirens | reverse complement strand
AAAGATCATGAGGCATCACATGAATGGGAGTTTGTAAGGAAACCTTTCCAACTATAATAGGTAAAGTAATCACACCAAGAAGTTGCTTTCCTACATTGTCAAAACCTTAAATCGATAAGGAGTCAAGTTCATTTTTTGATTTTTCCATGCCCAATCTATCTAAAAGATTCACACTGCACACATTAAGGGATAAGCCATTATCAACAAGGGTTATTTTTATTCACGTGTTTTTGAATTTGGCTATTATCATAAAGGCATCATATTTATTTCTCATCTCCAAGGGAGGGAGCTTATCTTGATGAAAGGTAATGTCTACATTAACTATATTCATTCCTTGTATTAGAGCTACAACATCTTTTTTATTTGTATTATAGGGGATCACAACTTGTTGTAAGGCGATTTGAAGCATGGTGTGATAATTAGGAGAGTTTTGAATCAAGTCTCATAGGGAAATATTTACAGGAGTATTCTTAAGTTGTTCAACAAGATCATACTCCTTCCCACTATGCAAAGGAAAACAAGGAGCACTAGGAAAAATGAGATTAGGAAAAGGTAAAGGAGTTGTAGTTGGTTGTTTTGGTTACAAATTGTTTCTAGTGTTATATGTATGAGCAATGGTATTATGACTTGGTTGCTACAAACATTTTTCTTAAGTGGTTCAAGAGTGTAAACAGGTTTGTTTCAAGTTTGAGGTTTGTGTGAAGGTGGGTAAAGGATAAGTTGAGGTTGAATCACATTAACGTCTCTTGGTTTTGGTTTTTCATGAAAAGCCTTAGTGGATGAACCTTGAGAGATGAAATCCTCAACGGCTTAATCTAACATGTCAAATTCATCACTACTAAAAGGCTTGAGGCTTAGGTTAACTTGGAAAAAGAGATTTAACATAGTCAAATAAATATACTTTCTGCAAGTGGCTTATCTATTTTCTCTTCTTTTTGGTTTTTTTTTCTAATGGATGTCAAATGTACACTAATCTAATTGGATTATGAACTAATGCTGAAAATGAAAAGTGCAAGAATCTAATTCTATCCACAATTGCAATGAATGTAAATTATGCTACTTCTAATGATTTGAATGTAACATAATGCACACACAAATTGAAACAAAAAAATTTAACAACAAACAAAAGCTCAAAAATAGGGAATTTAACTCTGTAAAATGCAATTCAAAATCTACACTAGGATTGATTCACCCAGAGGAGCGTATGAGTCCTAGTGGGTATTTTTTAAAAAAATTCAAAACTTCTTAATTGATTTTTCTACTTTTTATGTTGTATGATCTATATCCTAAGTGTAAATGTAGATTTTATATAATTTTCAATGATATGAGATGAAAAAATGTAAGCTATATGAACTTTCACTAATGCAAAATTTAGAAACCTTAGAATTCCAATTAACTAATGACAATATTAATGTACTATTAATGCAAGCAAGATATAGGATGATGATGCACTGCAAATTAGAATTATACTTTCTTATATGCAAGTTCACCAAAATGAAATGATGGAAAATGAGGTTAGGGGATGAGGTGCTTTCATATGACTTAGGACATAAATCACACCCACTTTCCAATTATTTCATTCAAGGATAACCCTAGAGATCTCAAAGCAAAGGAGAAAGAAGTCTTGCATTAGGGTTGTCCTAGGCTATGATTGTAAATTAATGAGGGGTTTACCACCAAGTTAGGGCTTGGAAAGACAAATGCAATGCAAGATGAAATGCTTAACCCTAATATGATGTAATCTTTGACTAAATGGTCTATAAATGCATGAAAATAAAAATAGAGAAATGAGATCTCAAAAATATGCACCTTGAAACCTGAGAGAAACTGGAATGAGCTTTGAATTGTTGAAAATTCTAAAATTTTGGCTTACTGGGACTCATACGCTAGTCTGGACATATTAGTCCCAGATCTGGGTTTCTGTGCAAGAACAAGTTTATGGAAAAAGGGTATCTGAATCTACAAAAATCTAAAAAAACATTTGTAGTGGGAATCATGTGCTACTTTTGGTGTATCAGTCTCGTTCTGCTTTTTTGAGAATTCAATGTTCAAATCTGCACTTTGACACCTACTCTTTTCTCCCAAATTGATTTTTGGATCTGAATCTATAAAAAATAACTACAAAATAGAGTATAAACTTGATTTTCTTATGGGGGGTTTGTCTCGGTCAAACCCCTAGTTTGGAAATTAAACCTTGATAGAAACAATGAAATATGCATGTAAGTAAGAATGTAAGCCCTAACCTTAAGTGTTTCTAAGCTTACGAAATTTGAAATGCAATGCAACCCTATTCTAATGTGTAATAATGAGGTGCATGAATGAAATATGAAGATGAATGACTTGCTTTGAGAGATCTCTAATCACCCAAATGAGCCCTAATAATGCTTATACCTTCCTTAGGTTGAATGTAGAGTGATAATGGGAGATGGAATCACTTAGGAAACAAGTCATTAGGCTTGGATTGATGGCTAGTTGCATCTCCCCAACCTAGAATCCATCATGATTCACCATAGACAACCATGATCAACCCTTGACAATGTTAGATCTTGAATAAAAGTGAGCTTGAAGACCTACAAAAACACTTTGATGTTTCTCCAAGACTTCAACTTTGTTTGCTTTTGAAACTTGAAAGCTCTTGTGAAAGAATGCTTAAATACTCTTGAATGCTTTGATCTTGAAATTTCTCTTGAAAATGCTTGCTTAGGTGAAATACTGACTTAGAAACTTTCTTATGTAGGAATTAACACCTAATTTACTGTTATTCAGATCTCAAAAGCTGACATCAACCCAAAATTTGAATAAAAAAGATGATTTTCCAACTCAAACCCTAAAAAATCCCCAAATGGGACTCATACGCTTTCTTCTGGCGTATGGGCCTCACCTAGGGGGACTCATACTCCCAAGGTGGTGTATGAGTCCCACCCTAGATTTTTAGGGTGGGTTTTTTGAATTTTTGATGTTTTTGATTATTTTATCAGGTTTTTAGTTGAAATAAGCCTTGAGATCCAATATAATGAGTCTTAGGGGCCTATTAATGATGATTTAAATGGTATTTAATGCAAAGGTTCCAAAATGGGTCCAAATTAGGAAAGGAATTCTACTATCTCCAAGAAGGGAGTATAATTTCCATTGCCACAGATTACTATCTACTAATATGTACACAACCAAAATGAAAATTGGAAGAATCAATGATAGATGATGATGGACAAGAGTATCCCATTGGATTAGTCATTATTGAAGGAACATATTATCAAAAAATAAAGATAGATAAAAATGGTATTATATTTGTTGATTATATGCTAGGACAAAAGGTTCTACATTATAGTCACTTAGTTGTGGCAACAAAAATAAATTTAGAAACTTTACCTAAAAGAGGGCATGCCAAAGAAAAGTGGAGGTTGCCTATAGAAGATCATGAAAATATTTTAGAGATAATTAAAGATAGAGAGGATCTAGATTATATGTACTAGGAGTTTTAAGTTATTTTTTGGATATGTATGATTGGATATATATACTCAAACCTTTTATAGATCTAGATATCTATATTGATTGGACATGTGACATGATTTAGAATTTTTTTTTTTCAAAGGCTTGGTCATCTATTTCCAATTGTATTTAAATTTATTCCATGTGAAATTTTTAAGTTCAAGAATATTTGATTTTATTTACATTTGAAACTCCACTTATAGGATCATCTAGATCAAGTTTTATTTTCTTGCACATGTAAATTCATGTGTATTTTTAAAGATTATATGGAATTCTTAAGTTCAAGAATCTTTGATTTCATTTGTTCAACTCCACTTAAATATGAGCTAGATCATATATGCAATACAAAACCTAGTGAATTTAAATCTTTCCAATTGCATTTTTATGTTGGACATGGAATTCTTAAGTTCAAGAATCTTTCATTTCATTTACATAGAAAACTCCACTAGATAATTTTCTTTCCTTGCACATGTTAATTAATGTGTATTAGATTATATATGGAATTTTGAAGTTCAAGAAACTTTGATTTCATTTCTTCAACTCCACTTATATGCTATCATATGCAATACAAAACCTAGTGAATTTAAAAATGAACATTAAATTCCTAAATTAATTTAAAAATCATCTATTTCCAATTGCATTTTTATGTTCCATTGAATTATTAAGTTCAATAATATTTGATTGAAGTTGTTCAACTCCACTTATAGTGCATCATATGCAATACAAAACCTATAAAATTTAAAAATTCATTTTACCTAGAAGTTCCTAATCATCTATTTCTAATTGCATAAATTTAAATGTTCCATGGAATTCTTAAGTTCAAGAATATTTGATTTCATTTGTTTCAAACTCCACTTAAATTGCATCATATGCAATACAAAACCTCTAGTAACTTTAAAAGTTCATTTTTCCTAAATAAATTTCTGAAATCATAGATATAGATTTCCAATTGCATAAATGTTCCATTGAACTCTTAAGTTCAAGAATATATTTCATTTCATTTGCATTCAACTCCACTTATAGAATCATCTTGATCACTTTATTTGCATGCACAATCAAATTCATGTGTATTAAATTATATGGAATTCTTAAGTTCAGGAATCTTTTATTTCATTTTTTTGAAACTCCACTTATAGTGCATCATATGAAATACAAAACCTCTAGTAACTTTAAAATTCATTTTTACTTAGAGAAAAACTCCTTAAATCATAGATATATTTCAAATTGCATAAATGTTCCATTGAATTATTAAGTTCAATAATAGATTTGATTTCATTTACATTCAACTCCACTTATAGCATCATATAGATCACTTTCTTTGCATGCACAATAAAATTCATGTGTATTAAATTATATGGAATTCTTAAGTTCAAGAATCTTAGATTTGGTTTGTTCAACTCCACTTATAGCATCATATGCAATATATTTAAATCTTTGTGACTAAATAAAAATGAATTTTTTTCCTTAGAGTTCAATTCTTTATCATCTATTTCTAATTGCATAAATTTGCTCCATTAAATTCTTAAGTTCAAGAATAGATTTTATATCATTTACATTCAACTCCACTTATATCATTATCTAGATCACTTTCTTTGAATGCACAATCAAATTCATGTGTATTAGATTATATGAAATTCTTAAGTTCAAGAATCTTTGATTTCATTTGTTCAAATCCACTTATAGCATCATATGTTCAATAAATTTAAAACCTAGTGATTAAATAAAAATGAACTTTTTTCCTATAAATTCCTTATCATCTATTTCCAATTGCAAATTTGTTCCATCAAATTCTCAAGTTCAAGAATCTTTGATTTCATTTGTTCAACTCCACTTATAACATCATCTCAAGTAGGAATTGTCCTAACTTACATAATTTTGCATTCAAATTATTTCTATTTCTCGACCTATTTAAAGACATGAACATTTATGTAATTAATTACATCCATCTTTTTAAATTTACAAAGAGAAACCATTATAGTCCAACGTTTTTATTTCTAAGGTTCAATGCTTATAATTAATTGAAAATGATGATTTAAACATTAATCAAGATTGACTCTAAAGAAAAAATTAATATGTGTAACTCTAATTTGGATCAAGAACATATTCAAGGAAAAAAATTAAGGTACAAAATTGCTAAATAAATAAAACCATAATAATGCATGATGTAAATCATAAAAAGTGTTCAAATCACAGTAATGTGTATAACAAGTGTTCAAAACATAATAATGTATGAATGTGATGTAAATAATAATGAGTGTTCAAACCATAATAATTGATGATGTAAATCATAACAAGTGTATACCATAATGCAAATGTATGTAATGTGATGTAAATTATAATAACTGTTTGAAACAATAAGAGTTCAAACCATAATACTATAAAACATGTAAAACAACTCAAATATAAGGGTATTTAGTATGAATAGAATCATCTGATCCCTACCTCTCTCTCTCTCTCTCTCTCTCTCTCTCGATCCATGCCTTGATCTTGGATGTCTTGATCCCTCTCTTGATCCAAGCTACCTTGATCCATGTCTTGATCCAGCCAGTCCTGATCCCTATCCTATTCCCTGTCCCAAGCCCTACACAAGTTCAAGTACATGTAATTTTTAATTTAATACACACATGTACATAATTATTCAATGTGTTCAAATTTACATGATGGAACTGTGTAAAAAAAATTGTGTTCCATCTAAAAATACTTCTAGATTTTGGGTTAAGTTTGCATATGAGTGCTTAGGGTTTTGTTTTTCTATCACTATTTAAGGGTTTTAGCTTACCTAAGGTCCTACTTGAAAAACCCTTGAGTTTATTTGCTTGCCAAAGTTTTAATTCTCTGTTGACCCCTTATTCTTGGTTCCTGGTCTTTTAAGTTACAACTTATGCCATCGAAATCAATGAAGTGACTGGCCCTTTGGTCTAGTTTTATCAGTTCCTATATGTTAGCCCATTACTTTAAATTTTTCAAAACTTGAGCTAAATATTTCCTGCTAAAATTGTTTAAGCCTTAAGTTTTTAATCCTATGGGTCATAGTCTTGTCAACCTAGTACAATTCCTCTTTTAAGACTAACAATTTCACCATGTGCACATATAAAAATATTTGATAAACGTTTGATTGTCACAAGCAGATATTGGCCATTCCCCGTGTGCTCGTTCTATTTCATTGCTTACTATTTTATCCTCACGAGCTAGCGGGCGTAAGCCACGTGTTCTATGTATTGGTGGGACCGATGTCTATGTTGAGGATGGTGAGCGGTATTGAAAGAAGAACAACTATGGTCATTGAGTAATGTGGCTACATATCGATCATTCCCCATGTGCCCGCTCTATTTTATTCTTCATTAAAATATTCAAGCAGGCTGGTGGGCAGTTGACGTGTGTATTGTATGACTGTGGGCCCAATGTTTCTAAGTGTTCAACAAGTAGATATTTGAAGAGGATCAATGGTTGATAGCGGGTGACATGGGTCAATCCGGATGCTTCCCGCTATCTAATGTGGATCCCACCTTTACTAAATGATTCTCAATGGGGTAGTCAATGATTGCCACATGGAATAACTCGGAGGGTGTGGAAGCATTGGAACAAAGGAAAATATTAATCAAATATTTCAACATAGGGCATAGAGAATAAATTATGCACTACTAAAAGAAGATACAATGCACATGTTTGAGATATTTTAATCTGGGTTGTTGATAGTGTAAGAAGAATAAAGTTACGGGAAGTTGGTCTTGGATTAAGATGTGAGTATGTAGAGGTTGTGATATTTAATCTTAGCCCTTCCTCATCTCCCCACTAATGAGAGTTACACATGGGTTAAGACTCATGGGGGAGAGGGGAAGAAGATATGTGGATTTTGGCTGCAACAACAAAGGAATGGAGCATGTAGATCACTCGCAAGTGGTTCAAGGTGGCTTACTTTCATTTGATAAGTATTGTGGTTGTTTTTTGTCAGGTTTTTCAAATCAAGCTAACTTAATCTAGATCATCCATCAATTAACATGCCCACGTGATCAATGGATAGCATTCAAAACTCAGTTTGAGGGCAAGTGAGCCATTTTGGTTCACTCAGGTGAGCCTTAATAACCGAAAGGAGGTCAAGGTACTGAAGCAGAAGGCTATGTAGCTATTAAAACTTGTCATGAAATCATAATTGAGCATTGTAAAGGATATTCTACACACTTGGAGAGCTCATGCTATGGTCTTGAGGTTTGTCTAAATGTCAAAGCTATGGTTATCAACCTGTGAAAGATCCAGTATGTAAAATAGTACCTTCCCATAATAATTATTGATAGAATTGTGGTTTCCCAAACCTTTGAGTCTATTAGGGTGTTTCTTGGTTCTACATTTTAAGGTTTGACATTCATAAAGGACAATTGGTTGGTCCTGCATTGCCATAATTCGTGTCAAAACCTTATATGAGCTACAAGTCATGTTCAAGAAACTAGAAACCCTACCTTGTAATACCTTTTGTGTCATGGTTCCCAAAGCATAATTGAAAGTGTCTTCATCTAAAGGGGAAGCTTCTACTTCCAAAATTCCATTGAATAAAGACCTTATTGACCAGTGAAAAACCTAAGGTTCAACTACTTCTTTGAGGTCAATAGGTAGTAGAGGGTTTGATTGATAAGAAAAAATATATTAAGGATGCCAAATTACCTTATACTAGGTGGGAATTGTTCTATAGTTGGTTCAAGAATAGAAACCTGGGTATTCCAATAGGTAACCCTTGGAATTGTGACTTGGGGAAGTTGATTGTACACAATGTCTATATGGGTATTGATTTTCTCAAAGTAGTGACCACCAATTATGACCCAGTTACAAGAACTATAAGAACATATGATGGGAAGGAAATGGTCAAAATTACCAAGGAGGATTTTGCTCATATTTTCAATCTCACTAGATGGAGTGAGGAAATGCCTAAGGTCAATGCAAACACTCTTAAGGAAGAATATGATAAGACTAAGATTACATTCATAGTCCACATCCTATCAAGATATCTAGCAAAAATTGTAGGCCAAAGGATTATTATAGGGAAGTATGATAAGGAGCCTTTCCCTATTAATTATTTTGTTTCCTACTTCCAAAAACCTTTTACTCCATTTTCCAGAAAATTAGTTATGATCTTTTCATTGAAATGCATATGGCATGGATGTATATGGCAGCCCATTTACAACACCCCCAATATTCCACAGTGTATTACTATGTGGGGTTTCTTGTAGAAAATATTCATGAAGGCTTGATAAGATTGAAGAAAGGTGCAGATGGAGTAAGGTTTAGTTGGTACTCATTATTGATGCATATTTTTATATTCAAAGGTGCACCTTACTTTGTGAAAAATATAAAGTTGGATAGGAAGGAGGGCAAATTGGATTTTCCTATGTAGTGTTGGTCTACTATTTTAGACAAGGATGATAGGACATATGCTTATGTGAAATTTTAAAACTTGTTTTCTTCATAATTGAAGAGAGCCTTGGTTGTGAATATACTTAGAATTCCCATAGCCCTGCATGATTTCTTGAGACCCAAGGAAAGAAGGCCTGAGTTGGGAGTTGGTCATAATTGGGGAGATTTTATTCCATATCTCGATTACACTTCTTTAAGAGTGTATGGTTCCATTGTTGCATCTCACCTACTACCAAGATATGTGCTAGAGAGATTTCATTTCCTTAAGGTAATATGGAAATTGAGAAGTGTGGAAAATGAACATCTATTGAATCAAGGAAAGGAACATTATTTCCTTTGTATACATGCTAATCTTATTTTGTGATGAAAAAAGGAGGTTGGAATAGGATACTTGATATACTCAAGGCCTACTGCAATACATAATTCGATGGAGAAGATCATATATGATCCTGAAGGTTTCATGGCCTAGTTGAAGGAAAGGAACAAGAGCTACAAATTTGTGCACATTTTCTAGTATCCAGAGGATGTGATAACGAATGTGTTTGACCTTTTGGAACAATAAAAAAGAAAATTGAGGTAGATTTCCTTCAATAAGATGCAAAGAAAGATAAAGAAAGAAGAACATAACTTCAAGGTTCTCCCATAGATTGAAAATGTTATGCAAAAGGTGGAACATGTATCCAAGAATTTTGAGACAATAGCAGGCCACCTTGAGACTAAAGGGGTGATAAGTAAGGATAAGGGGAAAGCCCCCATTGAAGAATAACAGGGTGGGGGAGAATTCCCTGCTATGGAAGAGAAATCTACATCTCAATCCCATGAAGAACTAAGAATAAAGTTCTTTGTAAGGAGAAAGAGTAAGGAAAAGAAAAATGATGCAGCTCCAAAAATTGTGGATATTCATACTCCACCACTAAGTGCATCACCACCAAAAGAGACATCGTTGAAGAAACTGGTCTAGTGGACTATGTTGATGAAGAATCTAATGATGAAATTAGAGTAGAAAATGCAAGAAGGGATGCCCACTACACTGGAAATGAGGGTGACACAATAATTAGAAATGAGGTTGAGTAAATTTGATCTCACGGGGCTCAATGGAAAAGATGATATGCTAGTGGAAGCATGCACAAATTTTTTGGATGATGACTCATTTGTAAAGTCTCAAGCTTTTATGGAATTTGCATACAGGGCTAAAAGAGATGAATATTTCAATAGCATAGCCATAAAAAGAATCCTTCATCTAGAATTTCCTGATACCACCATTCAGGAAAGGTTTTGAATGAAATGAGAGCTAAGTTCCAAAAGATGACTACAAAGGAGGGTAGAGAAGTGGTGAGAAGTAGTGGTATTTTGTTTCTTTCAAAATGGGATTTAGCTTCTACCATAGCCTTTGATACAATAAAGAGATGTAATAGACCTCTCTACAATTCAGAAGAAGATGCTGCAATTACATTACAAGGGTCTTCCTTCAATGAACAATGGGATGCATTAGCTATCTAGTCTCTAGCCCCAATACAAGGAAGCTTGAAATTGCTAATCCTGCACCTAACTATAGTAGAGGCCTAATAATAAAGAGGGTGTTAGAAACATCAACTCTAGAGGAAACAAAAATGTCAGTACATGTTGCACAATTCACAAGGGCCACTATAGACTCTGTAACTCCAAAAAAGGAGAAGCTTAGGAAAAAGAACAACGATTTGTTAGTTAAATATAGAAAGCTTGAACAGCACAATATGCAGTTATAGAAAAAGATAGAATTACTGGAAGATAAGTTGCAAAGTTTGCAACTAGGAAAGCATAAGCAGACTGATGTTGACTCCCCTACCACTTCACAAGAAACTGCAACCCCCGAATTTACCACTGAAGTGAGTTCCTCATGGGAAATTGTGCCATACAACATGGGAAGTGTGCCTATTTGAATAATAGAGCCTAGTACATTAGAAACACCATAGGTTGAGGAAGATATCAGCAAGGACGAGTTGCTCAAGCATCCAAATGAATATAAAGAGAAAAATGACAATCATGATAAGGAGGTTTTTAATAGTAATATGGATATTGTCACTACAGTATTGGAGAATTTGAATAGAGGAGTGAATAATAGATTGAATATCATTTATTATAGCTATTCATCCATGGTGGCTACTGTAAATACTTTTGAAAATGATAGGGGAAGAGCTATTCCACTTATGGAAACATGGATCCGTAGGATGCAAGAATTGAGATTGATGTCCATTGGAGCTAAGCAAGATTCCAACCCTCCTAAAAATTTTAATCCCATTGTTACTCTTGTAGGTAAAATTGAGGGGTACAAGGGAAATATTGAACCTTTGGAGATCAAAATAAGAGATATGATGAAATCATTTCATGAATCACATTGTGGTCTCGTTCCATCCATTTTGAGGGATGATGGTAGCATAAAAACCTTGTAAGAATGGAAAGATGAAACTAATAAAACTATTTCAGATCAGGTAGTTTCAATTTGTCAAAGATATGATATGGGCACACTGAAGAGAAATATAGATATGTTGGCTCATGTAGAGATTGTCTTGTTGGATTTTGATAAGGAGGCCAACCAAATTGTTACCAAGTATGTGCCCTATAGAGAAAAAGTTGATGAATTCATGAATTTGATTGGCATACTGAAGAGGAATTACTAGCATGGAGGGGTAGATACCTGCAGGGGGTGGTGGATTAATAAGAAATGGTGGGGTGGTGGTTTGAAAATTTTGATTCTAATGTATGAAATCATGATGAATAATGTATAGGTGAAAATGCACTACATAGCCTAGATTTAGTATAGATTAGGATTTTGCTAAAGTATAGAAAATATAGTGCATCTTCTTCAAATTAAATTGATGACAGGGCTGCATATGTGGAGATATTTTGTCCTTTCTTTTCTATTTCTTTCATTCTTTCTCTCTTTTTCATTTTGTGTGTGTGGGCACAAAATTTGAGGTAACCATTTGAAGATACTTTTTGAAAATGGGACCAGATCTCCAATGATGAATGAAGACTACTTTTATTTCACACATGTTTCCCACCTCTTGGGAATGTAGAGTAACTGAATAGGGAATCTTTGTTATAGTGGTCCAGTTGGAAAATGACATGTAATTTTTGTCTTGAGGCTTGTTTTGCTCCTTCATTTCTATAAGAAGGAATTCATGGCCAGAAAGTAGGGGTTCGTTGCTTTGCAATCAACACTGTGAATTGTGAAAGGAATATCAAGAATGTTTTAAGGTTTGTCTTAAGTTCAAAGTATGTAGTTACTTATGTAATTTTGATAACAATATAGCAAATATAATACAAAATGATACCGATTTCATGGCTACTGTTTCTCCTATGTATTTGTCTTATGAGTTATGAATAAAAGTAATCAAGGATTGTTTTGTTTGTCTCTATTGTTTCCCAATAGATGTTTAATTTCATCACTTCTTATTAGTTCAATGAATTAATGTAAATGCTTGGATGAGATTGTTAACTTGTAAGAATTAGGTGCTAGGATAACTGTAAGAAGTGATGATAATGAGTGTAATGTGGGAATGTTGTAATGTAGTGTTTTTGAGATTATATGTTGCTATTGTTGAATTGTTTTCTAGTTGCATAGGTTGAGATTGAATTTGTGTTTAGGATAAGGCACTGGTTCATGTAAAGTATTCATAATTTAGTTTTTGGGTTGATTCATTAGCTAATCACTTTTTATTTACAAACCTTCAAATGAGTACCACTATACTTATCTTGTGATGAGTTTTGTTATTCTCATGCTCCAAGTGTAGGGTATTAATAAATGAGTTGCCAACTTATAAAATATACAACATTGTTGAGTATTCATATGAGAATTATCTATTGTTTACAATGTATTGGAGTACTAATCATATAAATTATTGAGTATACATTGTGGGATCACCCTCCCAGGTTTCATAGAGCCCAAAGTGTAGGAGTAGAAGTTTTGTAGCTTTTACTCATTCGTTGGCCAATCCCTTTAAAGTACTAAGTATTGGAAAATGGAAAAGTCCATAGGTATTTCTAAAGATCAATTTGGTTCTTAAAAGATAACCAACAATACATCAATTAATTTACATTTTTATTATTAAAATGTACCTCAACTGTATAGTCCATGGGGTTGCCATCATGCTCCAAATTTCCAAACTCTGAAAAATCACCATATTGCTGGAAATTTTCAAATACATGGTTTCAATCAAGAGTTAGTTCACTACTTTAAAAATAATTTTATTTAATATATCTTTACACATGTAAAATTTTAGAACACAATTTATATATTTAAATTATTCAAGTGTTTGTCATATATCATTGAGAGCTCTACCGATCCCATTGATATCACAAGATGGCGAAGACACCTTAGGGCCCGCATTTGTAGGTGGTGGACCTAAATCTGTGCCAAAAATAAGTGCGCTATATGTGCCAAGAACAAGATCAAGAACGTGATTTGTAACATGCTAAGGACTTGGACAAGATGCAAGATCAATAGAAACATGCTACACATGGGAGCCTATAGGATGGCGTGGAATGTCCTATGATGTTGCCACCTCCTAGATCCTATGTGTAGTAGGATTTTGATGTCTAATAAGGGTCGGTACCTGATCAAGAGGGATCCTATCCTCCTCACTAATGAACTAGTAAGCTACTAGCAAATTAGTAACAAAGACTGTACACACATTACACACAGTCATGTCACTCATATGGGAAACATCTGATGGAAATGGCAGATCGACACGAATGAATAGATTACAAGTAGTAGATGTATCCTCAATAGGAAGGTTAATCCACGATTGTAATAAGTATCTACCAATGTGATCAAATGAAATTTGATCAATGCATGTGGTAATGGTGGCAATACTATCAAAACTATGAGATTTGGTATCCTCTACTGCCATATACCCTGTTGTTGCTAATTCCATATGTTTTGGTAGAACCAAAAGGTTTGGACCAACTAATGCCCTCTTGTTCATGGGTGGTGAAAAATTAGGAGGTCTATGCTCAACTTTGTTAGAAAACTCGCCTCTACCCTATTTGGCATGCTCATGAAAACATGTGTAGTCCACATCTATTTGTAAATGAAACTCTACACATAACTGTTTGACAAAATAAAGTGTCAAATCGTCATTGTGAGGCCATATATAATGATTTTCCAACCATCTAGGATATATGAATGGGGAAACAAGCAAATCTACACACCTAGTCACTGTATAACCTCTAATTCTATCCTTTCCCTTATAAAAAGGGAACATGCCATTCACATTATCCTGTGAAACTAATTTATTGAAAGATCTCCATTTCTCTATACTAGTAACACTCCTAGCAAGAGATAAATAAAATTCCCAATGCTAATATAATCATAAGGATTGTATGATGAATGGTCCTAATGATACGTAGTATCCCATCCCTAATATTCACTAATCTATCTCTATTAGCTAGTTTATGAGAGTTGTGAATTTTTTTATCTAAACATCTTAAGGAATTTTCCAATCTCCCAATACTCTCCTCATATAAATTCGATCTAACTTGAGAATGATGCTCAAACTAAGGAGAATGGTGAGATTCATGATCATCAACCATATATATGTATATAAATAAAGAGATCTACATATATCATTAAAAAAAAAATTTAATTATAACTTTATCAAGTTTCAAAACTAAAACATATATTTAAATTGCAAATTTATCAAGTTTCAAAACATAAAGATTTTGAAATTGCAAATTTATCAAGTTTCTAAACTAAAATATTTTTAAATTTATATCTAATGAAATAGAAATTTTCCTCTATGAAATAAAACCTTCTACAACTTAGAACAACGTAAGAAATGACAACTCAAAGAGATACTAAGAAAACAATACATTCAGGTGCACAATATATCTATAATATTGAAGAAGGCTACATGACCAACACATATGATTCTTTAGTGACCAAAATGTATGCCTATTACAACATGAGTTATAGGGGTTATAGAAGGAAAACAAGTTACAAGGTGAACCAATTTTATTCCAAGGTTAATGCTTTCTAAAGTAAGGAGCATTTGGATGTGTGAGGACTAATGCCAAAAGGATCAATTGTAGGAAGCATGTTCTATGTTTCTTTTGATGATATATTTCTCTTGCAAGACATGGATATATACTTCTTAAATACCAAGGATGACATGTATTTAGTAGGTTTTAAGAGTTCATAGCTTTAGTGAACTTACCATGTACAAATTAGCATTTATGTTCTCTAACTGAATCAGTTTAAAAATTTAAACATGCTAGGTGAGCAAAATCATGTTTTTGATGTTGACACAGAACTATACATATACATATATACATGCACATATATGTATATATACATATATATCTACATATATGTATGTATGTATGTATGTATACATATGTGTATTTTCATGTATGTATATATGTGTATGTATGTATACATGTATGTATGTACATACATGTGTATATATGTGTACATGTATGTATATATGTATATATGTATGTATACATATGCACACGTATGCATCATGTATGTATGTATAAATGTACATACATACATACTAAAACCTATGAAAAATGTGTGTTGTTGTGGTGGTTTGATTGATTGATGTTCACACCCACTTTCAAAGAGGTTCCACTCAAGGATAACCCTAGAGATCTTAATCCAAAAGAGAAAGAGATCTTGAAATAGGGTTGTCCTAGGGATTGAATGTGATCTAATGAGGGGTTCACCACCAAATTTAGACTTGGAAAAGACAATGCAATGCAAGATGTAAGAGAAAACCTTGATTGAATACAAATTAACTCTAAATGAAATAAAAATATGAACAAAGTGCAATAGATAGATATGAAATAGAAAGTGTGCACCTGGGAGATTGAAGAAGGAAGAATGGAGGTCTAGAATTATGGAAAATCTACTTGTTAATGATGACTGGGATTCATTTGTCAAGTTGGGAAAATTAGTCCTGCTTCTGGGAAAATGTGCAAATACAGGTTTTAGCCAAAAGGGTGTCAGGATCTATGAAAATATTTGTCAGGCCTATACAATGATACTCATTCGCCACTTGTGTGAATCAATCCACTTCTTTTTTGAAATTTCAGGACCTTATTTTGTTCCTCTCAGTCTACTCTACTCTTTTTGACGGTTTTCGATATGAAACTATGAATTGCCACCTGTAGACCTTCTCCAAGCTTCTCCAAGGCTTGATGACAACTTTATGGATTTGACAAGTTTTCTCCAACTTTGCTTCTTGAAAAATATGCAACCTAGCCTTGCAAATCACACACAAAAGAGGGAAAAATGTTGTGGGGTTAGGGAATAGGGGTTTGCCTTGGTCAAACCCCTTGTTGGTAATTAAACCTTGAAATGAAAGTAAATATGAATGGAGAATGATGAATGAAAAAAATACAATGTTTCAAATCACCAAACCCTAGAAATAAGGTGTTGCAATTATGCTTGAGATGGTTGCAATGGATGTGGTTCTTGACTTTTGCTTGAATAATGTTGATCTTGCTTGAAACAATTGCTTGGATCATGATCTCTACATCACAATTGTTAGCACAATAATAAACATGAAGAATGCAATCTTTGACATGATGATTAACACTTGAAGAATGGTCTAAAATGCTTGATAATTTGACCTTCAATGCCTTTGAATGCCCTTGTGAATGCTCAAATTCTCTTGTGAACTCTCTTGAATGCTAGGTGTTGAATATGAGTGAAATAACCTTGTATTTATACTTAATTATGCAAGAATTACTGAAATTACAACACTACAAGCTGACATTAGATCTAGGAGAATAAAATTCTACTAAAAATTTGATTTAAATTTGAATTTGGGCCACATGGGACTCATTTTCCCAAGGTGGTGAATGAGTCCCATCAGGAATTATGTATGAGACCAAAAATGAAAAGTGCTTAGAAATGTGTAAAAACTAGTTTGGGTCCAAAAGATCCAAGTGGGACCCATTCGCCCAAGGTGGTGAATGAGTCCTAGATGCTAAATCTTGGCTACACAAGCCAGAAACACCTAAATTATTATTGGTTACTGATTGGTGTTTGGATTATTCTCGAAAAGATGTAATAAATGAGGCTTGTGGATGCAAAATAGGGCCAATTAAGGAATAAGAAAGCCCAATTATTAATGACAAGCCTAGAGAAATGTGAAAGTGTGTTATAACACTTTACAACACTCCAAATAAGGAAAGATTAAGGTTGATTATGATTATTCATTTGATAAAACCCTAGAAAAGTGTGAAAGTGTGTTACAACACTTCACAACACTTTTGCAATGCACCATTTAAAATTTATTAGTTCATAAGGGACCAAGACCCAATGTGAATGTTTTAACCACATTACAACATTGAATCAAGGCAACATTAAGCTAAAACCACAAGGAGGGCTCGAACAAGCTAGAAAAAGTAGAAGGGTTACATTTTTGGTGACTCCACATACATACATACATATATATACATATATACATATCAACAAATTTGTTTTTAAGACAAGGTGCCATTTTCTTAAATATGCTTTTATTTCCATATATATCTAATTACACTTTGGATACTGTAAAACTTCAAGGTAGAAAATTACCTAGCTATTTTTTTATCTACAATGTGTTTATTGTTAGTTTCTCATTCATGTTTACTTTTGAGTGATGATGAGGAATAGAAAAGAAAGACCACCCAAAAAAAGTATTAGAATATGACTGTACCAATGGAAATGGCTTGCAATAGTGAAATGAATTAAAGGTCCAAGTACACACATTCATAAACATGTATATGTACATACATATATATATATATATATATATTTATTTACACATATATAAATATGAAAAACACACACATATATAAGCACATGTATGTGATTCTATGAATAGTGCAAGTGAGTTTATTCTTATCCTATTCCTCTAAAGCTACCTATATTTTTTTTATATGGACACTAAATCCATAGAGGAAGGAAAGGTATGTTTTACCTACCAAGCTATCCAATACCTTGTTAGTGAAATATACTTGGGGAAATATTCTTTTTAGGTTGTTTTATTGATTTCCCTATTCCACACAAACTCAGTATTTACTACCCTTTTTAAGAAAAAAAAAGTGGCGACATTCATTGTTCAAGATTTGATAGATAAATAAATAACCTTTAAAAGCTTCTTTATTTTATCTTTTTTAATTTCTTTGAGTGCTAGATTGAGTCCACATTTTGGAGGCCTTGTAATGAATCTCACATCCTCTGTGTAAATATGAAAATTATATATTTTGAAGTGAATTTATTTCATGTCCTTGTAATCCAAGCAACAGATTTTGTATGGGAAAATGTAATGTCAAATAATTTAATTTCGTACTAATCTTATAACTAGCTTTTTTTTTTGTTTTGTCCCTAGATGGATTGAATGGATCATTTTATATTCAATTATCATCAAGTTTAATTGGAAATGATGAGGTTGTAACATGTACTTGTAGAAAATAATTTTTTTGAGTCAAATGTTATGAAGAAAAAACCATTTATACTATGTGAAGAATTTGAAGGTTTGTTAGCCCCTACAATCAAATTATCCAATTATTAGTATGAAATTTATTGTGTAAATGTAATTAAAAAAAAATTGTGTTTAGTTTGTTGAATAGCATAAAACATTGATATACTTAAATGATTTTACAATCAAGTCTATAAAGCAGTTGATCTTATTAAAGCCAAAGAAGGAAAAATTTCCAAGGAACTAGGGCTAATAAAAGGAGTCAAACTAGGTAAGTATCAATCTTAGTTCAATAAATACCTTGCTAAAGGAATAGAGCCTGAAGGTATAGAAGAAATGTATAAGAAGGTGCATGTTGCCATCAAGTCATGAAGTGCAGAAATACTCAAACTAAATTTCCAGACTAAAAACAAATTTCTAGATTTCCTATCTTAAATTTTTTTTACTAATGTATATATGGGGTGTCTATAAAACACTTCATCTCATTAAAGCCAAAGGAGGAAAAATTTCTAGTGAACCAGGGTCAGTGAAAGGAGATAAACCAAGTAAGTATCAATCTCACTTCAATAAATACCTTGATAAAGGAATAGAGCCTAAAGATATACAAGAAATGTACAAGAAGGTGCATGTTGCCATTAAGTCATGAAGTGTAGAAATACTCAAACAAGATTGCCTAACTTAATTTTTTTTTTCCAGATTTCCTGTCTTAAAAACAAATTTGCAATGTGTGGATGAACACTAAAATTGGGGTAAATAAGAGTTTATTTTGGTACCTAAAACTGTAAATAGTTGTTTATTCATGTACCCAAAACTGTACAAATAACTTGGTTTATTCATGTACCACAAATTGTAAATAAGGGTTGATTCATGCAATCAAAACTATAAAATAATGATTTATTTGTGTACCCAAAAATTGTAAATAAGGGTTTATTCATGTACCCAAAATTGTAAATAAAGAATATTCATGTACCCAAAACTTCAAAATAAGGGTTTATTCAAGTACCCAAAACAAAATATCACAGTTAAATGAGTTCATATCAAAACCAAAAATCAAACACAAAACCTAATATCACATATCATTTCATCTTATTAACAATAAAATTTCACAACATGCTACAAAATCTCACAATGCGCTTGAAAAACTATATGTTTTATTGACAAAAACCCAAGCATTCATATGGTAACAAGTTGTGTGCCTATTATTTAACCCTAGTTGTCACTAAATATTTGTGACACTAAAACCACAACACAAATGCCAAACTTCTCGCCAAGACCACAAACATCATTTTCCAAGCAAAAGGAATAAAAATGTGAAGCAACCTGTATATGGGTTGTCTTTTATAATCGCTTCAAAACCTCACTTCGGTCAAATATGACTCGTTCTCACTATTTTTTCCTAAACATGCAAAATGGGAAGGGCCACTTTCTTTTAATTTATCATCCTTGATTCTAGTTGAGTGTTATTCGACCAAGAGAGTTTTGGCCAAAACCCTACCGATCGAAGACATACTACAATGTCGATGCATCTCACTGCCATGTGGTTTTGACCAAAATTTTCTTGATCGAACATTGTTCAGTAGGAAATGGTTTGCTCAGAACTGTTTAGTTGGCCAAAAGTGTGACAAAACTTTGTGCTTTTACCCTTTTTCAAAATTTTGGGCAGTGATTTTCCTTTATTTGCTTCATTCTAATATGTTGTTAAATCTAGGTTTCAGTTTCAAAAATAAAAAAAATTGTCATTTTTTGCATTAGGTTCAATTGGTCAAATTGAGTGCATTTTTTGAAAATGAAAATTCACAGTAAAATAAATCATTTTTAGGTTTTTGCATTGCAGAATCAATAAATTATCTTGTTTAAAATATGAAAATTTCTCTCTTCTTACATACTTTTATTGCACTTCATATTCTAAGGTGTTTGATTGCATTTATCTAGTGTCTACTCTCTATTTTGGGTGCACTTACATTTGGTGAAACTGTTAAACAGGCACATGACAATTGAGAGGGGGGGTGAATCAGTTGTCACACAAATTCAAACTTAAGACTTTATCACTTATCAATTCTTCAACCACACTATTATGTTATTAAATATGATCATGAAACAAAAATGATAGAAAGTAAATTAACACAATGAACACTAGATTTTTATGTGGAAAACCCAATAACGGAAAAACCATGGTGAGGGTCAACTCACACTATATAGTATTTTCAAAAAAGGCTCACTACCAAAAGTAAGGAATCACTGTCCAAGAACAAAGGCTCACTACCTACAAAAGGGACTCACTATGCAACAGGGAGGCTCAATGCCTACACAAGAATTTACAAAACAGAATAAGGCTTTATAGCCCAAAATGAACTAGAAAGATGCACCTATCATGTGTTGATACAGTTCTGGAGATGCTCAGTATTCATACTTTACAGCCTTCATTCTTTACTCATTTTAAAATCAATTGTTGCCTTTTGATCACCCTTCACATTCATTACTCACTCACTATTTCTTCTATATGTTCTCTATTGTCTGCCACACACACATTTTCAAAAACTATTCACCATATATTTATATCCGATCTCCAAGGCAAGCATCAATTAGGTTGTCCTAATTAGATGCAATTCATTTATAAAAGATATCAACTATCATCTCCACAAGACAGTTTCAAAACACAATTTAACCGTTAGCACGTTACATTATGTTAGCTCGAACCAAAAAATAGATCATACATAAGTTTTCATATCATAACAAAATTATCTTAACAGATTGGCCAGAAATAGACTTCAATGCAACCAACATAATAATGTCACTTCGTCATATGAGAAACAAAGCACAAAATAACCTGCTCATACATGCCTTTAACATTCATAAGTAATTTCCCAAAATTGTAATCAGAAATAATCAACTTGCAAAGAAATGCGGACTAGAATACTGGAGAGGCACCAAAAATACCAGATCTACCACTGGAGAAGATAATTCAGTTATACACACCAATTTAGAGTACCAGACCAAGCTACCAACATGGTGACATGAATGACAACATACAGATAACCTACTCATTCTTCCATCAATCTCCCCCTTTATCATTGATGGCAACGTGTAAACAAAATTCTCCTTCTTTCCTCAAAAACTTTTAACTTTCTCCAACTTTCTCTGCTATCTCCAACACTCTCCCCCTTTGACATCAATGGAAAAGGGCACTGAAAATGAGTGTAAACATGGTGACATGAAAATTTCAAAATATTTCCAAAAACTTCAAAAACTTCCAACAATTCACAACTTTTAAGCATATAGAAATTAAGTCAAGATGGTCTATTATTCACCTAAAATACTTTCTTATACCTTCCCTTGAGAACTAGAAACAACTTCTTCCAGTTGAATACAGTAGACTCCAATATTGTGCATGCACATTCCAATAAACCCAACAGAGTAAAAGAAGGTGACCAATCTATAATGAAACATTATTTCTCAACATCTTCTACATCAATAAGAATTCCAAAAAGATGCTCTAACCGAACTTCACCAATTTCTTTAAGAATCCAAAAGGTTTTTGTCACATCATCTCTGTGTCTTTGTGTAATGATTAGTTCAGCATATAGTTCACTACCTCTTATTCTTTTCTTCCCTTCTTTATCTTCAAATATATCAAAATTCTTTCTAATGTTGTTCACTTTAGCTTCAATCACTTCAATTTTGCTTTTGAAATTATCTACAGCTACAAGCCACTGAAGACAATACTTGTAAACATCTGAGATTTCTTTAATACACTTCTTTGTTTCCACAATCATTCCAAACAATCTCTGCTTAGCTTTTTCACATCTCCTTTCAACTAGGATTCCAATTTTACATCCTTCTGGATCTTCAAGCAACATCCTTTCTACAACAATCTCCATCATATTTTCTAGCAAGAAATCAGAAACAACAGATACTTCAATACCTTTTCAAAGTAAATATTCTACCAGAGCATCATCAATTTTTAGTTTGTCAATAGGCAAGGTAACATTCCATAGTTCATCAATATTCTTCATTTTTCCTTAAAATATCATAGACTGGATGTCATTAGGATTAGGGGATTCAGTTCCAATTAGAGATTCCTTCTCCTTCTCATCCGAAATGACAATGATGTCTTCAGTTATATCTTTTCTCTTTTTAAATTCCGAAGGGAAATCACTGATAACAACCTCCAATTCTCTTTTTCTAGAGGAAGAGCCTACTTCAAATCGACTTGATGCAGATATACTAGAGCAAGGTTTTTCTTTCAAAGATGAGAAATATGATCTACACATGTTTACATTATCTTCCAAAGACTCTAAATATTTGTAAATTTTCTTTCCAATAGGGATACTAGATTCCCACATCACATTATCTTTTCTCGGTAGAGAATTTAGAAAGTAAAACACCAAACACACCAGCAAGAATCCAAAATGAAAGGGATTCTTCTCAATCAATGGAATTCAAACATTTTCAAGAAAATTCTCAAGTAACAA
>VDFB02086081.1:11389353-11409373 GCA_007258455.2 Sequoia sempervirens | reverse complement strand
ATGCCCCTAAGGGCAGAGCCTGAAGCAAAGTTAGAGGTAGAACCCATGTTGCAACACTAGGATCTATGCTTATGGTTGATACCTGCTTGGTGTGTTGTGTGTGGTGGATACATATGTGCTAGCCTAATCCTAGTCAGGATGTAGTATGTTCTTCGATTATGTATATATGTATATTCACATATACTTTGTTGTGTGTATGTTATAGGTACCAGGTACTAAATCCACCTGGCTTCATAGGTCTGAGTGTACCTTCTCTAATGGTGGTTAATAGGAGATGACACATTGGCCAACCCTTGACCTAAACCCTTATCATCGTACTTAGTTGGGTATGATTTGTCTTTGAATAATTAGTGCAAACCTCATATACGGTGATTGGTCTCATTCTAGAAAACCTTAATCCCCTATGTAGTGGCCCTGTGAAGAGTGTGAGCTTTTGAGTTAAATTGCATTTTTCCATAAATTTTAATATAGGAAATGCATTTTATGATTAAAAGGGGGAATTTAATATTTAAAAATGGATAATTGGGCTTATGTGTATTTTGTTTGACCTTACTTGCATAATTTGTGTGATTAGATTCATTTAGGAGATTATAAATATTATTTTATTATTTAATCTTAAGTTGTGCATATAAGGGCCTAAATTAGGATTTTTATGCTAAATGTTGATTTATGTTATAAATTGAATGTTTAAATTATATTTTGGAAAAAGAAGGAAATGATATTAAATAATATATAGTAAAAAGTAATACTTAACATGGCTTTTTAAAAAGTGAAATGGAAAAAGAGTTTTAAAAGAGAAAAAGTGAATTCATTTTTGCAATAGCATATTTTGGGAGAGAAATGTGAGGGAAAAACTCTTTTTTGCTGAAAAAATGATTTGTTCATTGTGGGAGCAATTGATCATGAAATTTCATGGGATTAGTTGCATTTAGATAGGAATGGGGAAAGGAAATGATGGCTACGATTTCGTGCCCTTTCGTGACTTGTATGCAAACTTAGTCTCACATGAATTTCTTATTTAGGAATGGAGGTATTTTATCATTTCTTCACATTTACTTGATTTTAAAATGTTTGAATAATTATAAATGCATTGGTAGTATGTTAGAATCATTATGTAAATTTTATTTGGATCAAATTGATAGAGTATAATTTATTTTGTGAAATTTTTATGAATTTATGAAATACGGGGTTATCATGCCAAATTTTTAATTGGAGGCACAAATTGTTTTTTTATGTTAAAAGTGTGTTTTTGGGTACATTTAGATCAAAAGGGTATTCTTACATTTTTGAATTTAGAACTTTGAAATTTTAAGTTTTTTCAAATTCCATCAATTGTGAAACCTGATTAATTGTGAAAATTGGGTTTGGTTTAAAAAAAATGGGTTTTTTATATTAAAAGTGTGTTGTTGGGTACATTTAGATCAAAGGGGTATTCTTACATTTTTTATTTTCAAAATTTGAAATTTTAAGTTTTTTCAATCTTCATCAATGGTGGAACCTGGTTATGTGTGAAAATTTGCACTTTGTTTAAAAGTGGAATTTTGAGAATATTATTGCATATTATAATAAGGAATGATAAAAATTG
Organism: Sequoia sempervirens; assembly: GCA_007258455.2. NCBI lineage: Eukaryota > Viridiplantae > Streptophyta > Pinopsida > Cupressales > Cupressaceae > Sequoia > Sequoia sempervirens. The sequence continues at coordinate 11,407,788 of VDFB02086081.1, read as the reverse complement.
TATATGATTTCTTTGGATAGGATCGTTTCAGATCCGTTTGCTTTTTTACATTTCCAATTTGCTATTTTAGTGTAAAAATGTGAATAATGCCGTAAAAGGTCTGAATGCCTTGTGTTATTCAATGCGAATTCCTTTGTAAGTTAAACTATTGCTTTGGCTATATTTCCTTGTTCATATGGAATGAGATGAACCCTAGGACTAGGTACTAGAGTGAGTCGTGGAATTCATTTATGGTTTATTGGATACCCCTGCATGCCTTTAGTGCTCTTATAGACTAATGATGGTTGGGAAGACATGCCCACTTGTGGAGCGTGGGACTTGTGTAGTTGTGAATTCTTGTTGTATGAAAGGATGCCATGTTTCTTTGATGTCATTCATTTGGGCACATGTTATGACCCCCCCTAAGCTTGCACTCTAGCATCTAGATCCTATTTGGAGTAGCACCCATAAGATGTATGTTCCTTCCTCTTTTGGTGTTGGGTTTGAATACTGGGCATGTGCAGGATCATGGTATGCCAAACAGGCCCTTAAGTGGCAAAAAATTCAGAAAAATCAGTGTTAGGAAACTTGACGTAAATATTTGAATAAGTTATCTATATTATTTCAAAAATATGTAAGAATAGAATTTGTAGAAAATTGAATGTAGTTTCTAAAATACTATGTTTATTTAAAAATAAATAAAATCTATTTGGTGAAAATTTGAAATTTCAATGTAGTAGTACTTAAATTTCAGGGAAAAAATAAGTAGGTGCGATAGACCACTTTAAGCATAATAAGAGCCAATATTTTTTTGTAATATTTTATATATAAGTAGAGGGACTCATATCGGATGTTATGCATATTTTTTGTAATTTTTCAAAATGAAACTAATTAATTATGAATTTTTATTACAACTTTTTTTAAAAGAAATATAAAACTTGTCTGTCGACCACCTTAACTTGGTCAAAAATTTAATTTAATTTTATTTTTTAATCCTATAGTATGTAAAAGCATAGAATGTGGCATGTTTTGGATTCAAAAAATGTAATCTGCGTTGAAAGTTATGAATGTTTTCAATCTAGCCTATCGATCGGGGACTTTAATTAAGTAATTCTAATAGAAAATGAATAATAATTATTTATTAAATTCAAATTAAATAATAATTTATATTTTTGGAAAGCTGAGAATCTCCTCTAAAAACCCTTTTTGTTTCATTAATTTTGGGTGAAAAAAAAGTCATCAGCCACATACCTTACAAATATTGCCACTTTTTGGCATACCATGATCCTGCACATACCCTACTATGTTCATGTCTTGTGGAATGTATTGTATCTCATTTAGTTATTTTCTATGAGTGATTGGCATATTAATTGTAATGGCTTGTATTTCATTATTTCCTCTTATGAGTGATGTGTGTGGCATGCGATTTCCATGTGTGACTAGCTTGTATGCCACGTATTCCATGTGTTTGAATGTTTCTCTACTTTATGTTGATGCATTAAATTATTTATGTAGTTGCATAAATTCTACTTTTCTCCTTTGTGTGAACTAAGTTACTTGACATATATGTTAGCTTCCCTAATTGGGATGCCTAAAATTATTTTGAATGAAGTGTATTCATTGTGATTGGAATGTGTGTAAGCCTATATCTTGTGCTTGAATCTTGTTTGAGTGTCTAGGCCATGTGACTATCTCCATGAGCACAGTGGGGTGGACCTGTGGGTACCTCATGGTTGGGTGCAATTGCAAACCATCGTTAGGGACAAAAGATCTCAACTTGGTGGATCTACTTCGAGATCGTGTTCCTCCTTCTTTTGTGCTCTTTTGTCCCCTTCTCTTCATGATTTCTTATTAATGTAAAGGTTATAAATGCATAATTCAAGGACTTTGATTCCTAAGCTTGTAATTGTAATACTGTTATTGGACCTTCCTCACGAAGGATGTTGTAATAAAATAATAATAAGAATAGTATAATATGCTTGATTAGTCTATTTTTGGTGACTCAGTGTGGGTGTCAAACACCTGTTTATTGTTGTCTTTTGCTTTCTAATTGATGCATAATGGTTGAATGAATATGGGAATCTCATTTGGGTTTTAAAATGAATTTAGTATCCTTTGTTATCCTTCTCTTGTGTCGTGAGCGCTTATGCATGTCTAGGAAAGTTTTGCAAGGGCTTGGACTGTGTATTTCCTTCATGCTATAATATGCAAAAGTTCTAGTGGATCGCTTCTTTTAGTTTGTTGATCTGTGTTGTTGCAGTAGGAAGTTTAAGAGCAGGAAGTTCCAGAGCAAAATTTCTGGAGCAATCTTATTTTTTCCTGTTTGGATTTTCTCTGAAGGGTGGATTAGTCCTCTCCTTTGGGTGTGTTTGGCCATGCTTGACCATGTATGTTGTCAATATATCATTTTGGAAACTACTTTTTGTATAAGTTATTCTTTATGTTTTAAAAAAATATATATTATCTTGTCCTCTTTTGGATCTTACTCTTCGAGGTTGCATAGCAAGATGTTACATTGGTGTAGAAGCACCAAGCATCCTGATATGGTATTAAATGGTCATGGATGGAATTGTGGTTAAGATAGGAGAGTTTGAGTTTTTTTTGTTTCAATAAGGTCTACTTAGACCATTCTCATGTTTCCAAAATGATTTGGAGTTTTCATTTAATAATTTAGCCATAACTTGGAATCATGTTAAGTTGTCAAGATGGTCAAATTTTGTCAAGGTAAGTAGAATAGGAAGTCATTTAAGAGGGTTTAGGGGATTAGGAAATAATAAAGAGTCAAAAGGAGGAAAATGTAAAATTTGTAAGTTGCATAAATGCGGCAAATTTGAAAACCAATGGTTACCTCCTTTGAAAAGTTATTACTTGGTAGTTATAGACATTGGGAGAAGTTGGATTTGAATGTAATCATTATAAAAGCCTCAAAAATGGCTCATGCAGGGTTGTTGAAGACAGTTTGAAGATTGTACACATTTTGTTTTCATGAAATACAATGTTCTCAAAAAAAAATTTCCTATTTTTCTAAACTTTGAAGGTTTGGTACGAACCCATGCAACCTGCCTTTGCTCTAAAAATTCTTAAATGTTTTAGGTATGTGTGTTGGCTCTCTAATTTTTTAGATTTGAGGTCTTAATCATGCAAATTAAGGGAGAAATCTTTATTTTTCTGGGACTGCTCATTTACCTTTTTTGGGGGTTTTGAAAGGGAACAAAATGGGTTTCTAAGCCTTCCACCCACTGTATAGTCCTGTAACTTGGTGGATAGGCTTAGATAGGTGAAATAAATATGTACATGCATTTTTTTTGTGTAGGGAAGGTGTATTCCTTGATTTCAGTGAGTCCCTAAGGTTGCTTCCATTAGAAAATGCATGAATTTAATGGGTATAGACCTGAACCTAATGATGGGGTGTTAGTAAAAGTTATCTTATTAACATTTAAGCTTGTGGGGGTGAATTCAAGGGTGTTTGACTAGGTGGAAAGTTTGGGAAGGGCCTAGAAGTGTCTTTTTCAATAAACCCTCATCAAAAGTGATCAAAACAAGGGTTTTTGGGCTTGGTGTGGAGGTGATCGTACAAATGAAATCTAATGGTGGATTTTGGTGTTTGATAACCTTCCAATTTCTTCCCTAAAGTATGAGAGTTTTTGCACAAGTTTAAGAGGGGGGTCCTTTGTAAAATTGACCTATTTGGAGGCTTAAAACGGTAAGAAAGTTAGTTTTCTCAAATTTATTCCAAAGGAGTCATATGGGGGGCTAAGATATGTTTTGTAACTCTATAATGGGTGTCTAAATCATCCTCTCTTTTTTCAAGTGTTTTGGGAAGTTGTGGAGTTAAGTGCCTAAAAAGGGGTTTGCACTGCTACTAGGTTTGCAAGGGTGAAAGTGGGAAATCCTACCTCTAATTGATTTCAAATTTTGGGAGTTGTTTGGATTGGTCCAATAGACATTTTTAATTTTGTTAGATGCCTCTTGAATGCAATTTGACACTTTGAGTAGGTTTGGGTCTCCTGTCTCTGCATCACTTGTCTATGGTATTGCTTCTTACTATGCTTTGATAGATTTTTTCCAAGCATCCATAGCTTGTTTGCAAGCATCTATTTTAGGGTTTTAGCCATAGAAAAAAGGAACTAAATTGTATGATAAAATGCTTTGGTAAACATGTATGAAAAATGTGGTAGCATAGACAAGGCAATGAATTGTTTGAAAAAATGCCTCAAAGAAACGTGGTCTCATGATGATGAAATGACATGAAAATCCATAGCAATTTGCATGTCATGGCATTCCATCACCATGAGACCACATTTATTTCAAGCATTTTTTTCAAGTAGTTCATTGCCTTGTCCATAGTATTGCTTGCTATTATGCTTTTGATAGATTTTTTCCAAGCATACATAGCTTGTTTGAAAGCACTTGTTTTATGCTTTTAGCCATAGCAATAAGGAAATGAACTGTTGGAAAAAATAATTTGGTAGAAATGTATGAAAATTGTGGTAACATAGACAAGGCAGTGAACTATTTGATAAAATACATCAAACAAATCTGGCCTCATAGAATTCCATGATAACAAAATGTAATTGGCAGCTACTCCTACTTATTAGTTATGCAATGTGAAGTAATTGCATAAATTATTAGGTTTACTTTGTAAAAATTATATTGTAATTGAAATTTTGTCATCTATCAACATCTAGTTATTAGTTATGTAGTGTGAAGTAATGTTTTGAATTTGAAAGATGTGCAATAAAATGTAATCAACGATATGAATATAAACTACAAAAAAATATTTTTTATAGTTCATTAGTTAAAATCTTTATTTTATTTTCTCTCTATATCTCTATATGCTATGGAAATACCTTTAAAATTCAAAATAAATAGATTTTATCTCTTTTTCTACAATTTTTTACACTTTTTTAAATATTATTTTTTCCTGACTTTTTAAAAAACTCTTATACTTTTGGTTTGTCAAATTTTCCCGAAAAGATTTTTGCTGCTATGCATTCAAAGCATGAATCATACATGTGAATACATGCATTATACGTGAAGTATACATGTGAATAAGTGAAGCATACATGTGAATAAGTGAGGCACAAGTAATTGAAGCATTCCAAAGGATACAAACCACCAGGAATGGAGCTTATTTACACAATACGCTTTAGTTGGAGCTTATTGAACAATCAACAGTAATTAATTAAGCATTAGATGTAAACAAAATTCATGCCTACAACATTCAAGCATACAATTTACACAAAACACATGATAACATCATTCAAGAATGGAAGTAGCAAAACAAGAATTTTTTAATCAAAAAGTTGTAAGGTATACAATGATATATATTGATGAAAGTATATAGAATATATCCAAAAAATCCATACAAGCTTAGTACAAAGGAGCCATATTATGGACATAAAATGCCACGTATATATCGCTTGTAAAAAACATATGTTCCAAAATGCCACATAGACATACAACAAATGACCCCAATACAGTCATTTCCCTCTAGGGGAAGGAAATAGATCTTGTGGTGCCTTTGAAATTCAGCTGAATGGAGTGACTGTTGGTTCTCTAGTCTTTTGAACATGCTCGCTAGTCCTCCTCTCTTCACTCTAGACCTTCAACTGATACCATAAAATGTAAATATGTTAATACACATAAATTGAATTATGGAATGACATATAACAAAATATAATCACTTACAACATACAAATATAGTCATCATTCACATTTACATAATTACCAAGTCCACGATCTGGAGTGACAACTACTTGTAGTAGCCATCAAGATAGAAATTAAGCTACACAAAAGTATCGTGAAATTTTTCTATAATAGACCATAAAAGAGAAAATATAATGTCAAATTGACTAATCTGTTGCATACCTCTCTCAATGGATCAGAACTGGCTATTGTTGCAGCAACTCTATGGTCCATCGTGCCACCAACATCACCAAGGATGTCTGATGTCAACATCTAAAAATGGTAAATGAAAGAGTAAATGGTAGGGTGAACTATTAAATGTAAATGGGATGGGATTAGGAAGGAATAAAGGAACAAAAAGTGAATTAGGAGAAGATAATGTGACACAATCAAGGAATACAAATGCAATGTTTGTGTTTCTCATCAAATTTTTAGATTTGTATATGCAAAATTATGAAAACTAGCTAACATTATTTTACAACACCATTATTGAATAAAGGCTACCTTAGTGTAAGGTCCTTGAGGAAATGAATTGCGAGGTGTGGAGGTTGAAGGTCCACCAGGAAACTATTTGAAATCCAAAGCATGTTATGAGACACACATTCAAATATAAATTTCAACTATTCAAATGCAATAATAATATCTTTAATACTAATTGCATACCTGTGGACTCAACATCGAGAATGAATAAGGGTCTATAGGAATGAGGCACATCTCATGAACACTCTGACCTTGAAATTTTATCAAATCAAAATTCTACTAATTTGCTTATTCTTAAATTGCAAAATATAAGTTAATAAACAACATTAAATGAACTTGTTGAATTTCACCTAATTGTCAATGTTGAATGTAGCATTACAAATCATCTGTGAAATCCATCACCTCTGCAACTGATGTAGGCTATGTAGCTACATCCCGAGCACTCTGATAATCATTCATGCAAATTGTACCACAAGCACCACAATGGTGGGGTGGAGCTTGGGGCCTACACGTCTCCTCCACACTAGGCTCTACTAGAGGTGTCACACACTATAAAATGGTCTAGATGAGTGAGCCAATTGAATCCAGTGTGTCCACCTCTACACTATCCTTAACAATGGAAGGAATGGTGACATGCTCCACCATGGGTCTGGCCAAGGGTCTCGATGCCAATTGTGGATTACATCATGCAATAGGTCTATCATGTGTGGAGCCCCCACCTCTACCCTGAAAGTCTAGATGTCAAAATAATTTGGCATCTTATTGAGGATAAACTCACAATAGAGTTTCCTCAAAAAGTATTGTGGTACCTCATGGTTATTGTATGGAGGTTGGTCAAATACCATCCACCACCACTCCCAAAATTTATTTTTAATTAACTCATGGTGGCACCAATGGATGGGGAACCTCCTGCATGTATGAGACAAAGGTGCATTGGTTTTTGGGTCTGTAAATAGGGCACACAAGTCAGCTTTGCTAATTTCTTTTTTTTTTAACATCTACATATGACCAACCTCTAGCATAATATTGTCTCATCCCATGCCTCTTATTTGACCAAAATTTTATTTTCTCCCTCATTTCTCATACATGAGATACAATTGACTTCATTGATTCAACAATCCCTCTCCTATCAGGGTGGGTAAGGCATGCTCGATTAATCTTACAATTAATTGTTCAATGTCTCAAGTTTATTGTTTTCAATTTGATTTAGAATATTTTCTTGTGTTCCTTGAGGATGCTTATGAATTGATGGATGGGTTTCAAGTTGTTCTTGAATAGGAGGCTCTTCTTGAGGGGGTGACTGTGAATTCTCAAAGTTTTGAGGTGGAGATTCATTCCCTGATAATTAGAAAAAAAAAATTATTATAAAAACCTATTTCAATCTGCATTCTAAATCAAATTAGAAATAAATTGAATAAAAATACATACCTCTTCGCAATCTTTGATGTCTTTGACATGTTGGCAGAATCCTCATGAAAGATAGCAAGCTAATGATGTAAATAATGGATGATATTTGGTGAGTGCGAGTTGCAAACCTCCAATCCTCCAAGCCAAGCCGCAGGTTGAAGACAAATGAGGGTTTGAAATATGTTTTGTGCTTTTATTTTTCTTTTCAATTTGGCACACACCAAATAACTCCAAGCATTTGGCATATGCCAAATGGCCAATTTCAGCCTTTTTTGCGAATTTTTACAATTTGACACCTAAATTGTGTCATAGATTGGTGCACTTACCCTAGTTTCCATCATGACCCATATCATTACTGATATAAAATTGAACCTCTTTGATGATAATTCTATCATTTTTTCTACTTCGTGTACCATCTACATGAAACTCAATGTGTCTATATAAAACTTGCACAAATATTGCAACTTGCTCTGAAAGATAATATTGACTTTGAATCTTAGTTTGAGGACTAAATGTATAGTTCTCATAGAAATATACAATAGAGAGAATACAACCTAGTGGAAAGTAATTCTTTGAATTACTAAATTTCTTAGCTTTCCATCTTGTACCATGACAATGCTACATATGTGGATATATGATATTGTGAAATTTATTCATAAATTCATTGTAAGGCAATCCACTCTCTTTCAAAACAATTTTTTGGCCTCAACTCCTAACTTCATTGGGTGTTTCTCATATTCAAATCTCTTCCAAATAAATTGCATTTCAGTATTATCAACTTGTAAAAGATTTTTCAAATTTCCACAATCATTACATATATTTTTTATACACTAAACATTGAATTCATCTAAATCTTCTAATTTTTTGCATACAAGAGACTTCACAAATTTTTTTTCCTTCTAGGGATGGCTATATTTTGATCAATTATTGCCATAGCTTTTTTATATGACTATAGGTGTAGATCAAATTCAACATTATTTAGACAACAATGTAACACCCCTCCTTTTTGTGCTCTATTAATCAGGCAATGTTTTCCTATGTTATGCTTCAATTATGTTAACATGTGAATTAATGATGCTTTATGCTTTGATTATGTTAAAATGTTAGCTTTGTTAGTTAGTGATATTGTATTGGTGAAGGGGACGTGGTTGTATCACTTGCTTGCGAGTGCCCTATGATTCTGAGATTTCCTCTTCATGGTGTGTTTGATCATATTATGTATATATGCACGTTCGACATGCTCTTTATTGCAGGTTGGAAGGTACATGACATCAACTCCACCTGGTTTCCAGGTCTGAGTGTGCCCATTGACCAACGGAAATTAATTGGGAAATAGTAGCTAGGTTTTCTGAACCAAGTCGTCACCCTAGTCATAGCGTTTTGTTGGGTTGTTGTCAGGATCAATTGTTTTAACTTGGTCAGTTCCCCTTGGGTGTTTATTTAATCTCAAGTTTAAAGTTTATTAAATGACTTGCGTAGTCTAATTAATGATTAAATGTGTTTAGTTGCAAGCTAAAAGTGATTAAATAGCTTTTGGAAATTATAAATGATGAATGTTTTGTCTTATTGAGATGTTGGAAAATCAGTGATTAATTAATTAATTTAATCGAATTAATAAAATAATCTAATTTTGAATTAGATTTATTTTATTGATAATTTGAATTAATTGTGTGAATTAATTAAATGATCCCTATGAATTAAAAGTGTAAAAGATTTAATTCTTTTGTTGAAAATAAAATGCTAAAATATTTTGAATTCAAATTGGAATTAGAAATGGTTTAAAGTTATTAAAAAAATTCAAATATTTTCTTATGCAAGACTTTGGGGTAAAAAGGATATTTTCTAAAATAGTTGACTATTTTGGGGAAAGATATTTTGAAGAGTTGAATAGGAATTTGAAATTGAATTTAGTTTGAATTTTGAAAGTGAGTTTGCATTTTGGATTGGAATTTAATTAGAATTAGAATTTGAATTAGAAGTTGAATTTGAATTTGAATTTGGAAAGTTTGGAAAAAGAATATATTTTATTTAGGGTTTTCTTTCAATCCTCTCCATGGAATTCTTGGTTTTGAAAATTTGGGAGGAGAGGCTTGGAGGAGGCTAAGATGGTGGAGTTGAAGGAGTGCTTGGAAATCTCCATGGTGGAAGTTTGCAAACTTTGGAGAAAACATAAGGTTCTACCTTTTTCTCCCTTCCTCTTCTTGCTCATTTGAAAGATTAAAACATAGTTTAGATTCAATAAAGATTCATGGAAAAGCTTTTCAATTTGCAAAATTGTAAATGGATTTGGAAATAGAAAGAAAAATCCAAAAAACTCAATGTTGAAACTTGATTTTGAAAACCCATTTCCTTGTTTTGAAATAAGTTCTTTGTTTTCTTGATTTGGGATTTGAATTATTTTTGCAATATGTGCTTGAAATCAAATTTGGGTATGTATATTTGTGAATATAACTATATATATTAATATATGGAAATACCCACAAATATATATACAATATATTTGTTATTTTCAAAATTTTAAAATGTGGGTATAACCCAGAAAAACCCTGGTAATTTTGTTTTAAAAAAAACACAGTATTAAATTTTTTATTAAAATTGTTTTTGGTGAGGTAGGAGGTCAAACCCCACCCCACCGCCGCCGCCGCCGCGACCGCCGCCCGGCAGGGAGGCGTTGGCTGTGTGAGAACACACAGCCACCGCTGCCCGCAGGGGGGCGGGCTGTGTGTAAACACACAACCGTCGCCGCCCGCGGCAGGGGGCGGGCTGTGTGTAAACACACAGCCACTGCCACCCGGCAAGGAGGCGGGCTGTGTGCACTGCCGCCTGGCAGGAGGCAGGGGGCTGCGTGCCTTGGGTCGGCCCTTTTTCCAAGGTCGGCTTATTTCAAAATTGTTTTGTTTTTTTTATATTTATTAAAATTTAAATTTTAAATTAATATTATTTTATATTATATTTTATATAATATTTATAATATTTAATATTATATATTATATAAAATATAATATATTTAATATATATTAAATTAAATGAAACTTGGTATAAGTTTAAAATATGCTTTATTCTATTGGTTAAATCATAAGGTTTTTAGAAATGGTTAATTGGAAATATGTAAGTTATCTGGTATATTTTTAATTAATGGAATTGTTTCTATTTTATAATTGTTAAAATAATAGTTGGCTAGATTGAGTATCTTTGTATATGAAGGTATATTCATGCTTTGAATATGTGTTGTAGTTAATCATGTTAACATGCTTTTATATTTAATTGTATGGATTTCGCAATGGTATTTTATTTTAATTGACGCGTTAAGGGGTGTCATAATTCAAAGGTTTTAAGATGATTATCATTGTGCTTTTAGAGGCAAGAGTGGAGTTTGGAAAATCTAATGTCTTATTTGAAATATCGATTTTAGTTGATTGAATGTCCTATGTTGCAAAATGGATTAAGTGATTTAATTTAAATGTTATTATTAAAAATACCTTGAGTTTGATTATGTTAGTGAAACTTAGGGAGAACGGTTGATTTAAATTTTAACCAGAAAGCTGCATCATTAAAGTGTTTGATTATGGATGTGGTTATGAAATTTAGAGTAAACGATCTGTTCTTTATATATTCCAATGTCGTGCATAGAAATGGGATCAATTGACTGGATAAATGCAAGTTATGAAATCTGTGTTTGAATGGATTTAGGAAATCCGAACATTAGCCTTCCTTTATGTCTGAATTATTTCAGTGTTTAATTGTTCGCCTTTGATGTTGCGGAAAGAGAGTGAATGTTTTGTGAATCTTCCGGATATAGATTCATTTATTTGTTATGGGTGGTTTACGTGAGTTTATATGATTGTTGGCTTTAAGTCATTTCTTGTTGATCATGTAAGTCTTCCAATAGTGTTTTCTTGAGATGATGCTATGTCTCTTATGTTTTGCTTGGCTATCTTGGTTTATGTGTGAGTTAAGCTTAAGTGGTTACCTGGTTCTTTGAACAGGTTGTGTGACCTCGTGATTCATGGTTGTGTTGAGTTATCAGTTTGTTATGTGGGCCTCAGTATGTTAGTCAACCTTGTGTTAGCCTTGGGTAGTGCACGCTTTGGTTTCAGTTTTGGACATCCGTAGTGATGTGTTACCTGTTGAGGTGTTTGATTATTTGAGTTAAGTGTTAGTGCATTATCTACCCTTGGCATGTGGTTGAGTTTTGTGTAGTCGATAGGGGAGTGGCTTTCAACGAGCGCCGGACCCAAAGTGGTACCAAGATAACTTGTGTGAGAGTCAGTTAATTAAGTGAAAATTAAATTAACTTACTAGGGAGAGAGTAGCTTTGAACATTAATAAGATAATTTAGCCTCGCTCATTGGCTCAAGGGCTTGTACGAGACTTGAGATGAGTCAGGAAGGCCTGGAATGGCAAGATCGTTATCTCATCTTTACGAGAGATAATTGATTCTGCTCTGGTATGCATGTGGGGCCGGGAGTTGGTTGAGGTTTCTAGGATATCCCTATAGGAGGGCTAGGACCTAGGAAGACTAGCCAGGAGATCCCATGCAACCTTTGCGATGACACTCCTCCTATGACAGCAGTCGGTATGGTGTTGTACCGTTGGTTTATTTTGTACAGTGATGGTACTCGATTTTGTACTCTAGAAGCAATGTAACCATTGTGTTAAGTAATGTGGGTTTGGTTCTTGTTTCAGTTCAGTGTGCTAGCTTGTGTCTAGAGGTAGATGGTCTTGTCGAGGAAATCCTTGTTACTATCTCCTAGCATGGAGGGAGTGGGGCCTTTGGGTTCCACATGGTCGGGTGGCATGCATCTTTGTTCGTTGGTTCTTCTTCATGTTCATGTGTTCGTAATTTCCAGCTGGAGAGCTCGTGGGAATCAGTTTCTTCTCATGCCTTGTTCTTTTAGTTCTTATTGTATTTTATTACCCCTCAGTTGTTATCGAGGTGGAGTTTGTAATATGTAATCATGTAGTTGGGTTTACCTCATTCGGGGAATGAGTGATGTAACCTTATTGTTTAAATGTTAAATTGGAATCTTGAGGTATTTAATATCCTGTTGTAATTTATCTTGCATGGAATGTATGTTGTCTCATTTCCTTAAGTGCATAATGTTTCAGTTTATGTTAATGTTATTTGATGTTGGGTTTTTAAGTAATCTTTGTCTCGTGGCCTTAGAGGTTGTTGGCAATATGTATTCACCTTACATGTTTTGTACTTAAACAAAAAAAAATTGGTATGTTTAAGTAGTGAATTGCAACTTCCTCTAGGGTTGCGTGGCGGGGCTTTACAAACAAAAAGTTTCACATACTTTATTTATACGTACAAATGATGGTTGTAGTGTCTCAAACATCCTTTGACAAATCTTCAAATTTAAAAATTATTGCTTGAATACTTCAAAAAGTTCACTTTGTGTTGTATCTATAAACTTTTCTGGATGATAAATTTTTGTACCATCTTCACCTATTATTTGTATAGTATCCCTTCTATTGGAAGAAACACAAGAGTGGTTGGTCCAATATTCAACCACCTATTTCTTTACATCTTCTAAAATTCTATCATTTCAGGGAACCCTACAAATATTTGCCCAATTTTTCTCAATATTTTCATCTATTTTACTTCTCTTTTCAATATACCTTTGAATAGTTCTCGTAGAAATATTTAGTAATTCATAAATTGTTTGAACTTGTATTCTATTTCATAATTTCTTACTAGAAATTATAGTCATCAATGCTCTACGTGCAACACTTGGATCACTACTCGACTCTTATTTTCAATAAAATTCAATGCTTCTTACAAGTTTTCAACAATTTTTTTTTTTAATGAACTTGATGAATTTTTCCTATTATCAACCCCTAACAACTCCAAAATAGGGGTAATTTCTTTTCGCCTAAATAATTTTGCAAATAACTGTGCTCTTCCAATTAGAGACTTTTCTTCCAAAATTTCATCCCATATTCTTTGAGTGTAATTTTACCCTGCTTTCGAATAACATATCTTTAGATGAAATATTATTGAAAAGAGAATCCTCATCCATCTCCATCAGATTTTCCATATCATAGAGAAAATTTCTATTACTATGTTCAATTTTTTCTTGTACCTATACATCACCTTAATTTTCAATAATTTTTATGGGTTGTTCTTGAGTAGATGTTCATTCACTCTTCTCTTTTTCTCTCTTTTTCGATCATACTTCCTCTTCCTAGTCCTTTTACTCTCTGTCACAAATTGCACTCAAATTTCAATTCACCTACATACAAATGTACACACATGCTTTCAATGAATGTAGTTAATATTGCATAAATAGAAGAAGTTAAATATTGTTCATTTATTTTAAATCCAAAGTAAAAAAAAAAGAAGTTATAACATTGGTTTTTAAAACATAATGAGCTCATATATTTATACAATAAGCACTCTATAAACTCAAGCATCATCTAAAAATTCATATATATGGAAAATTCATGTGTACACAACATGTAAGAAATAATTAACATGAGCCACACACTAGATTATTGTCTAGTATCTTTGTATTGACATAAAAAAATAACACAAACATTTAAATAAAAATAAAGAAAAGACAAAAAAATAGGTCTTAACTAATGGTATATTGAATGAACTCAAGTCACCAAGAAGATTACAACCATATTTTCATTATACTCAAATTTGGAATTGTTTGAACTTGAATATAAGGGTCCTACATTACTTATGTTACATTTCTCTAGTGATATATAGGATGATAAGGTTCATCAATTAAAATTTCTTTAAATAAATAAATTACAAACATATCATGATCATATTTAGTATATATCACTTGAAAATATTTAGCATGTAACTAGATGTACACTGGATCATGATATCACTTACTATCACCACTAAATGCATCAATATGTGGATCATTTTAATAAAACGAGTACTATAAAACATATAAAGAGAAACATCATGCTCGATATACCTAAATGTGTAGATCACTAGCTCATATTATAAATTTAGCATGACATTCAAGCTCATAATTTTCAATATCACATGTGATAATGAAAGCCAATTAGATCATCATTTAAAAGGCATCTCATGGACATCCTTGAACTACAAAAATAGTTTAGAGACAAAGAAGGGGTAAATTAAATTACACATGTATCACAACCCTTTATGTATTCAGAGAAGGGTATTGTTACATGTATCATGTACATCAACCCTTAAAATGTATTCAAAGAAGATAGCTCATTATTTAAAATTAGATTTAGATAGCACATGAGATTAGAAAGAATGTGTTCACAAGAAATATAGACTAAATCTAATATCTTGAGAATAACATGATGAAGCATTTAGCAATGAGGAACTATAGAGGATACTTGAGGAAATGGGAATCTAAACATGCACTGTAAGTAGTTCAAAAATGTATAATGTAGGGTATGTTCAATTATGTATGAATCAAACTTGGGCTAACAAAGGAAATTTGGGTTGAACCTTAATTTTGGAGGAAGATAGTACACACATCATAAAAAGATAACAAGTAGATGATTTTTATTGGTTATAGGGCACATGAAGTTAGAAAAGAATGCAATTATGGATTTTCAAGAATGGGACTTGATCTCCAAGTATAATATACATAATCAATTCATGTGAACCTAAGATGTGCCAACCTAGTGCAAGAGAATGGGAAAAATTGGACACACATGAGGTCTAGAAAGATCTAGTCATTTTTTTATGATAAAATATAGATGGACAAGGTAGTCACATCTAAAGGAGAGAATCAATAGAAAGGCATCAACATTATTTTCAATAAAATCCAATTGAGTGAGTGGGAATGGGAATATTTTAGAGAATGCAAGAAGACCATAATCAAAGAAAAATGAGGAAGGAGAATTGAACACATAAGTGATACAAGAACTACGTTGGAAACTAAGAAAATTTCACTAACATAGAGGATGTTCTACCTAAAGAAGGTACAAAGGTTTCCACTAAATACAAATAATTCCAAAGTATAAGGAGGATGTACACTTGAGAATAGGAGGAAATATTTCAAGAAAATAAATTGGACAGTAAAATGACTCCAAGTAGGGAAGATAAGAATGGAACCAAATATAAAAGATAAATCCAATCTAAAAAGAATGGAAGAACATAGATTTGGTGATCAATAATAATGAAATTTAAGAATTTAATTCATATTTCTCATATTAAGTGGTTTCTCTTTGTCATGGATAACCTCAATATCATCATACATAATGTAAGAAAATATGATGAAGCATGAATGTGCATACATGATCTAGGCTAACAAAGTATCATTAATACATATTCCAAACATAATGAGATGTATATATCTAAATAAATATTGATAGGTCTCACATAAGCTATGGGAGAATGGTGATCATGAAACACATCATAAAATATATAATAAGGAAGGATATAAAAATAACATGGATCTATGGACATATCTAATCTTCATGACACATAGAAGGATTATCATCATAAGATGCAACAATTTCATGTATAAATAAGGGAGAAGTGTATTTGAATCACATAATACATAATGATTATCTAAAACACACTAGGTGAAGTTAAGCATATTTTTACAAATTTTATAGCACAAGTTTGTAGGTGCACTTGAATGATCCAAAATTGTGGGTCTTTGTACATGTGTACACCATAACCTAATAACCCTAGTGAACTCAACCATATTCAAATGAAAATTAACTTCAAATGCATTCATGAAAAGAGTGGAATAATCAATTATAAGTTGAAGATCAATGTACCTTCAAAAATGGCTCCTATTGTTCAAATACATTTTCTTTTGCTGAAATAAGTATTCTATTGTTAAAATAAGCCTTATTTTGTTGAAATAATCCTTCTTTTGTTGAAAGAAGCCTTCTTTTGTTGAAATAAGCCTTATTTTATCAAAATAAGCCTTTCTTTGTATTTTACCAAATATTCTTGAGTTGAAAAAATCTAAAAAAAATATTTCTATGAATGGTTTTCGGCCTAAAAATATTTGATCGACCAGCTGTCTGTTGGTTATGTTTTGGTCAAGCATGTTTTGGTTGAGAGGGTTTCAGTTGACACCTGTTCGACTGAAAAATGGTCTAGCTAAACATATCTAGTTTGCATCCTACTTGGCAGCCAACTCACCCTTTTTTAGAGTTTTGTGAAACATTCAACTTCAATAGAGTATTTTTGTAGTCATAATTATTTTTCTAAAAAAAATAAAAATACCCTTTTGTAGATCTTGGAGTGGTGAATCCAAACATGTAATTTTTTTATATTTTGATTAGTTATTTTATTTTTAAAATAATGCAAGTAGGTTGTAGAAGTTAAAAAAATGGTTGATTAGAAATTAAAAAAAAAATAGTAAAATATAATAATTTTTTTTGAAAAATATATGGTGCACTAGAGGAGAGAGTCCTCTTCAAAAGGGTATAATTTATTTTTTGAGAATGATTAAAAAAATAGACAATAGTTGACGTCTAATGAAAACTATCGAATTCTAAAATTTTTGAATTTAAAATGTTATTATGAGAAAAATATGCGTCAAGATTTGATTGTTTTCCATGCACTAGATATTGAAGTTACCTATTTGGAGAAAAAAATCAAGGGAAAATAAAGCTTTTTTCAATTTATTTCTTGATGTCCAATGAATGCCACTTTTTTCTAAAATTTTCAACATTCAAAAATCTAATCTTAAATTGATAAAAAAATTAATGAAAACAATTTTTAAACAATTTGAAAAATTATAGGTATAAACTTCATCAAAAGTTCTACATTTTGTTAGTATACATCATTTTAAAATTTAAAACATAAAGACCACTTTTATGTGGTCGAAGTTCAAAAAAAATTTTGTTGTTGGTTGATTCCTTTATAAAGTGTGACACAAGTTTGTGATTTTACCCAAAAGCACCTATTCAGGGACTGATTCACTCTGGAGAAAATGGGTTATAGAACAAGGTTTGTAAATGAAATGAAGAAAATAAGTGTTCCATCTTTTGGGAGGTGGAACACAAACTAAGTGTTTAGGGACCAAAACCTATTTCCTTCAAGTTTCATTCAAGGAAACCCTAGAGATCTCAATCTAGGGAAGGGGAAAGAGATCTGCAATAAGGATTTCCTAAGGTGCAATTAAAGACAATAAAGGGGTTCACCACCAAGCTAGGGCTTGGAAAGACAAGAAATGAATGTAACATGCAAACTTGACTAAATGACCTAGGAAATGAAACTAAAATGAAGAATAACAAACCTAGAATGAGTAGAGGTGATCTTGGAAGAAGGATGAGGTCAAAACAGGGTCCAAAACCCTAAAATCTTGATCTTTAAAGCCCACTAGAACTCATACACCAGTCTAGGCGATTTAGTCACAGACTAGGGTTTCTGTGCCAAAACTGGAATCTAACAATAACTACTTTGAATCTCTTAGAACCTAGAAAATGGTAGTATTGGGACTCATACGCCACAAGTGGTGATTTAGTCCTAGTATTAGGGTTTTGCTAAAATTTTGTTATTCTCTAGTGATCTCCTATAGCTTCCTTCCTACCAAATCTATGACTCAGAAACCCTAATTTGTAACATGTAGGTGACTTTCTGTGATCATGCAATGTAGATGGCAACTTGAAAAAAAATCTCTAATCTTGTATTCAAAGGATCTTTAAGATCCAAGACACCTAGATGTACAATCACACATGTAGAGAGAAAAAGACTTGTTGACTATTAGGAAATAGGGGTTTTCCTTGGTCAAACCCCATTTAGGTAATTGAACCTTATGATGAACAATGCTTAATCTTGGATTTTGAATGCTACATCACAACACTAGCTCAAAAACATGCTTGATGTCTTATGATCTTGACATGATAATGGGTCTTGAATTGCTGCAACAAATGATGAAGAAATCTTCCCTTGAATGCCTTTGA
>VDFB02086081.1:10637725-10654327 GCA_007258455.2 Sequoia sempervirens | reverse complement strand
CAAATTTTCACTCCAGATCTACTTTCAGATTCACCACTTCCTGTTCAAGCTTAGCACACTCATCAAACTTGATTTGCACCATTTTATTCAGAAATTCTTCAATTATTTTCTTTTCTTCTACTTGCACCTTCAAACCGGTAATTTCTTCATTAGCCTACTTCAAATGATCAGTTACTTCCCTATGCCTTTCTTTGAACTTCTTCAATTACTCTTTTAATTTCCAGACACATTCATTTGCATCTTCAATATTTTCTTTCAGATCTTTGTTTTCACTATCAACTTTGTCAAGATCCTCAAGTGTAGCCCAAAGCTCTTCGTTATCATTCATTTGTTCCATCTTCAGGATCTTCCTCAAGCTGTTAGTCTTCTCTGGAGGAACCAAGCTCTGATACCAATTGTTGAGTGTCCAAGATACTAAGAGGGGGCATGTGAATCAGTATCTTCTTAAACTTATTGAACAAATACCATCCAAAAATTAGAGGCTCATCAGCCACAAAATTACAATGACAAAATGGTTTATAGCCAAAAATGAACCGATAATGTACACCTAACAAGTGTTATCTCATTCCAATGAAGTTCATTAAAATAACTGACACACTTCATCATATCCGCGACTTCTTCACATTCGTGACATTCACAATCGCATCATCTATATGTCAATTCCTTCTAAAAACTATCCAATATATATGCCTAATCCATCATCAAGCATCAATTAGGGTCGTAGTATACTAGATGCAACTTTATTCATCAAAAAACCAACCGGCTGCTTCGTGCTTTCACAAGAATCAGCTTTCTGGCACATTTGATATGAAGGATTTGGGGGCTGAAAAATATATTCTTGTGATACAGATCAGTAGAGATCGGGTTCATAGAAATATTTTGTTAAGTCAAAGTAAGTATGTTGATACTATTTTGCATAGGTTTAATATGCATGACTATAAACTAATAAATATTCCATTTCCAGTTGGTACTAAGTTGAGTCTAGATGTGTCCTAATTTTGATGATGACTTTGAAGAGATTTCTAATATTCCTTATGCTAGTGTCATCGGCAGTTTAATGTATGCAATGGTTTGCACTAGACCAGATATAACCCAAGCAGTGGGAGTTTTGAGAAGGTTTATGTCTAACCCTGTTAGAGAGCATTAGAATTTTGTTAAGAGGGTGTTTAGATATTTGTGTGGTACTTCAGATTATTGTTTGGTTTATCATGGTACTGATGATGTAGATAAGTCATTGGACATACATGGTTTTGTTGATGCATATTTGGCAGGTGATTTGGATAGTCGAAGGTCCACTCGTGGTTATGTTTTTACTTTGTTTGGAGGTGCAGTGAGTTGGATGAGTAAGAGGCATCCTGCTGTTGCAATATCCACCACCAAACTAGAGTATATGGCAACTACACATGCTTCTAGGGAGGTAGATTTGTTATAGACATGGTAGTGGCATTGGTTTTGATTGCAGGATAGTGAGGATTGGATGTGACAATCATAGTGACATATGTTTAGCCAAAAATCCAATGTATCATGCTCGTACTAAACATGTTGATGTTTAGTATCACTTTGTGTGAGAAATGGTTGAGAATGGTAAATTTCTAATTGAGAAGGTTGACACTTTGGAAAATGTTGTTGGTTCTCTCATGAAGCCAGTGACCATGGATAAGTTCTCTTGGTACAGGAAGGCCATGAACCTTGATCATTGTACTTAATTATATATTTTTATTTATATCTCATGGATGTAATTGCAATGTATAATGTCAAGTGGGAGAATGCTAGGATAGGTGACATTATAATTTCTATCCTAAGTTGATTTATGTGTCTTCATGTTCTTTGGAAAGTGTTCTAAGAGGCATGAGGGATGAAATATTTATTATTTTTTTTCCTATGACAAATTGTAATTTCATTCAAAGAGGTGGACCCATTATAGTGGTGATTATAGAGCATAATTGGAGGCATATTCCTCTTGGGAATCCAACTGTGTGGGTGGGTACCACTTTAGTGTGCATATACTTGCATGTTGTTTGCATGTTTTGCATGCTCTTGCATGGTTGAGCACCCAGGTTTGCATGTTGGTGCCTGATCTTGCATGTAGCTGTTGGAGCCGTTAGAGAGTTATGGAGCACTCGGGTTTGACCAATTTCTATTGGTTGTGGGTTAGGCCCCCATGTGAAGGCCATGTGATAATTTAATACTATATTCTATGTTTATGGGTTGTCCACTAAGGGGGGCATGGGTTTTTCTAGGTGGTTTTCTCTAGGTGTTTTGGGATACCATTTGTGGTATTCTATCCCACAAACTTCTATATATTGGAGCCTTTATATGGTGGCTTTAGGATGAGTTCTTTGCAGGTTGTCTGAGTGACAAAGTGCTACCAGATTACAAAGAGGATTATTGTATTGATGTACTTCTATGAAGATTAATACAAACATTGGATCTCTTTGGGTGTGGATTTTTTTCCTACAAGGGTTTCTCCACATATATCTTGTGTCACTTGTGTTGATGACTTGTGGTATTGCATATTTTTCTTACATTGTTGTAATTGTCAATCACTTAATAATTTTATGGTAATCTTGTAAGAATAATTTCATATTTGCAACCACTTTGATAAATTCATATTGCTGCAAGTTATACCTTGATTTCCAACAAAAATAGGGAAACAATTGCGATACAATATTTTTCATGGCAACTGCAGTCACAATCGACACAATCATCGAAAGTGTGTAGTAATTGTAAATTCCATGATGCAATTGTAGGATTTGGAAATGCAAGTTCTTTGTGGTGACACAATTGATTAAGTGATGTATTTTCCTTAAGCAATGTAGTTGCATTTTAGTGATGCATTTTTAGAATTAGGTGTCGCTTATTATTGTGCACCACAACCGAGGATTTTAGCAACACATTTTCCTTAAATAGTGCAACTGATAAGCTGTGTGATGTATTTGATTTTCAAGTTCAAAAAAGGCCTTGTTTTAAAAATTTATGGGTCAAACTTGGTCAATTAGGATTAGGAAAAGTTCTTCATTGTGTGTTGATTGGATGCAAGTTCCATTATTGTTATTATGTGCATGAGAGAGCCATCCTACCTCACTGGCTTTACAACATCATTTGGATGAGGGTGAGCAAGTGGTTTTCTATGCCCTAAGATTGTACTACATCATATGCATTCCCAAGGTTTGGGATAATTGGGGTCTTATTACTGCACTTGTGGAGAGATGGTACTCTGATACTAGCTCATTTCACCTACCCACTAGAGAGGCTATAGTGATACTCAAGGATTGTAATGCATCCTTCATAGTTTGATTCATGGAGAGGGAGTTGTATACGAGCTATATTTGGGATTGCAACATTAGTCAAAGTATTTGAGACTGACGATCTCAGTATTGAGGATTACAAGATTCGATGGGATACCTTGATAGATAGAAATGAGCACTTGATTTTTTATATGCATAGTTATATCCAGTGTGTTGGTTCTAGACAGGTGAGGGCATAGGTTCCTAATTGATTAGAGATGGGTATTGGAGGGAATTCTAACTCATGGGACTATATATGCTTGGGGGCCTTGTGTTCTAGCCATGCTATATTTTCAGAGCTACATGATGTATCTTATAAGGGTGTATGCTCCATTAGATGTGTAGTGACATTGTTACATATTTGGGCCTGAGAGAACATTGTTGTGTGTCTACTGATTTGTGATAGATAGCTTGTGGTGGAACTACCCTATGTGTATTGATATGCAATATTAGTTACAAGACACACTTGGGGGATGTTATGTATTGGACACATGAGTTGGATATGTAGGTTGAGTTCATATGCAGACCATACAAAGATTGCTAACCCTAGGAAGACAATGATGAGAATCTCCCCTACTACTGACAGATTGAGTACTTGATTAGATGCACAATCTAGTCTCAATGCATATTATTGGTTGGAAACTTTCATAAAGGGTACTTAGATAGTTTAGGGAGCAATAAGAAGTTCTTATTGGAGAGGCTCGATTTACGAGATCACCTCGAGAGGTTCGACATTGGGGACCGATGATCTATCTAGAAGTAGCTTATCAAGAGTTTGAAAAACTTTAGCCAAGATAGTGGGGAGATAATTTGGAGGTTGTAGATGTGGGGACTACACCCATGTACGATGCATGGTTTTCTACCCATAGGCCCATACCATTGATAGATCTTGGTGTACCAATTCCTCGAGATAAATAGGGATGAGGCAAAAGGGGGAGACTGATGGGTAGTGGGAGAGGCAAAGGAAGAGGTGGAGATGGGGATGGGGATGATGGAGGTGATGGAGGTAAAGGTTTCAAAGGAAGAGGTATCAGAGGAAAAGGTGGTAGAGGCATCCTAGTGATTCCACTAGTAGAGGTGGCACCAGTTGTAGAGGAGGAGCCATATGTGGCAATGGAAGAGGAGGGACTATAGGATGTGCCTATTCTAGTGAGGTACTAAAGGATGTGCCCATTTAGGAGGGGATTTTGCAGTAATTAGGGGAGAGGTATAGGATCTGGCACAGGTTCAAATTGTTAATTTACAGGCACATATATAGGTACTATAGACACAGGTAGCCCAAATTACTAGAGAGAGATGCATTTGTAGAAACTAGATATGCTACATCTATTAAGGCATAAAGGAAAGAACTATAACACCCACCCTAAAAGTTAAACTAATTAAACACAACTAAATAACAAAATTTAAGAATAGATAATTAAAATAAAATAATTAAATTTTAATTATATAATTAATTAGTAATTCCCTCAATAAAAATGATAACACACAATATTAATGTTAAATTGTAAGCAAGGTTATTAATTATTGTACAAAACTATATGTATTTATTGTTTATTCTCATTCTTTAAAGAACAAAAATATTAATATTATTTTTTTTTAAACAATCAATATATAAAAATAATAATTAATATTAACTCCTATATAAGGTAAATATGATATTAAGCTCGTAAAGAATTTACATGATGATTTACAAATTCAGACAAAGGCTTGTATTATTTTTATTATATTTTAGTTTAACTCCTGTGAAGAAGGTGGTTAATTTTAACATTATTGATACTACTGGAAACTACTAGAAGCATTACCATAAAAAACCTTCTGCTGATCTTAATATTATTATTATTTTTCACTGCAATACTTATGCAAATGGGACAACTTAATTATTTGTGACATTTCTTATTCGATAATATAAATGAACTGAGTGTAAATCAATGACCACAACTTCAGTAACTTTACCAACTAGTTAACTCCTTTCACATTTATTTATATATCAGAATAAATTATTTATACGATACAATACAAATTTAGCAGCAGCACCTGCTTTAATCATGAATTCTAGAATTTCATAAACCATTCCTTTCAAGAGACAACCGAAAGAATATTGTGATAGGTAATATGCCAATTAGGACTGACTGTGAAACAGTTTAATGGCAAGTCTTCAATAACATCTAATCTAGTATTTAAGCAAAAAGAATTGAATTGTTTCAAATAAACTCCCTGATATTTTCTATGCTAATATTTAGAGATGGACATCGAATATATTAAATTACTCAATTCATGGCACAAAATGAGAATCATACTTAAGGTGATTATTAAGAACCTTTACAAAGGATTAAATAAATACAAGGTTACTAATAGCAACAAAGTTTACAATTTATTGACAGTATTCTACACCTTTAAGTCAAAGATAGATACAAATTGTAAACCAAGAGATAATGATTACAACAGTTTAGGAGACTATAAAAATCAGTATTGATCACAACTGGCCATGCATGAAAGCATTTGTGGAAGATGCATTTGCCCAAAAATCAAACGATTGAAGGAAAATCTATAAATATCATTATATTGGACATAATATCATTCACAACAATTTCATTTTATGAAATCAACTATCTTTGGTGGGGCAGCATCAAGGTTTTCATTTCGAAGGAAATTGTATTTCTAATAATGAAATCATCTTCATTACATATTAGATTTTTAGTTATTTCTATTAACAGCAACTGTAACTGATATTTATTTTTTAGTAACCAAATTCAATAACTTATAAACCACCTCAGTCACAATAATAAATGCAGTATTTTTGCATGTATTTCACAATTTAACTATAGAATTCACAAATATCTAGAGATTACAGAGATTCAATCAAGAACACCTTTCAATTCCTTAATTCAAATGTATCATTAATACAATAATATCAAATCTTCTTCAGCACACCCAATTGACGCTTTAGCAAACCTGCAAATTTTGAATAAAGCAATCCAAACCTGCTCTCCTCCCAACCATAGGACTGAAAATTCCACCCCCAAGCGGGAGACAAAACCAAATGCTAGACACAAAATAAAACCAAATTAACACTAACTCACACAGACAGAACCTGCTTGCAAGATTCTTGCAAAGGGGGAGAAGGGGGATTCCCTTCCCTCTTGGGGCACAACATCATTTCCATTTCAAACACCAACTCCATATACAGTACATAAATTCTTCCATACACAACACCTTCATTACCAACTAGTCCACAACTGAATTCTTCCCTTCACAACCCCTCCACAATTCAGCCACTTCACAACCAAATTCATCCATTCACAACTCCTCCACAACCCATCATTCTATACACCATCTATCCCACTGCTCCATTTTAAACACATAATTATATTTTACCATAAATCCCCAAGAGAGGCTCCACACCCTTCTCAACCCCAAATGAAGAAGGCTCTCAGCCCACAAGTGAGATCTTCTCCTTATACACACCCAAACCCCCATTACACAAGAAATATTTTACATAAAATAGATAATAACACAAATTTTTGCAGCACAACAAAATCTATCAAACATTCAATCACTACATCAAAATTCTCAAATCAAAACACAAGCTTACCTTGGCTATCCAAGTTAGGATCAACCCAATATCCAAAGAAAAGTATTCAATCCCTTCCTTCTACCACCACTTACTTTCATCCAAAACCCCCAAGAAGCAACCCCCTTCCCACACCAATTGAATTCCCAAAAAGGAATGTAGTAAAAAAAAAAAAAATTGAGGACAACCAAACCAATTCCCTCTTAAAATAGAATTCCACCCAACTCTTCAACTTCCCTCAAAACCCAAAACCAAATGAAAATATTATTCAATTAAAAACATATTTCCCTCCACAAATAAAGTAACATAATAAACAAGTTTCTTCAAACATTAACCCCCCTTAAAGATTAAAAACCAATAATTTAAACATTTGGCATTTGGACTTTGCATCCAATTCTTAACGAATTTGGATTGCCCACTTGCAATATCTCAATAGAAGCATTAGTGCATTTTGTAAATTATAATCAAAACATTAAATTTTTCTAACATCAAATAATTAAAGACATTTATTGATGAGTTTCCAAGATACTAAGAGGGGGGGTGAATCAGTATCTTCTTAAACTTACTGAACAAATACCATCCAATAAATCTGATGCATATAACAATGAAGATAAATAAGAGCATTAGCAGAACATGAAATCACAAAACACATGAACATCAGGATTTTTACGTGGAAAACCCAAAATGGGAAAAACCACGGTGAGTGTTAGCTCACAATATAGTATAAGATATTACAAAAATGGGGTGGCTCACTAACAGGACTCACTGTCCAAAATTAGAGGCTCAATGCCTACATAATTACAATGAAAAAATGGCTTACAACCAGAAAATGAACTGATAATGTACACCTAAAAAGTGTTGATTCAATTCCAATGAAGTTCAGTAAACTGACTTGACACATTTCATCATATTCATACTTCTTCACATTCACATTCACAACTGCATCATCTATATGTCAATCTTCAAAAATTGTCCAATATATATACTTGATCCATTTGCAAGAATCAATTAGGTTGGCCTAATTAGATGCAACTCTTATTCATCAAAAAATACCAACTGTTGGCTTTAGGATTTCTCAAAATCTTTCCAAAAACAATTTGAATGCTCAATACGCTACATCATGCCAGCATGGACCTAAGATAGGTTACACATTTATCCATAAAACAAAGTTAATTCACCATTACATCATCTATCCATTAGGTCGGCCAAAGATAGACCTAATATCAAAGTTGTAATTAACAGAATAATGTTGATACACCATATGAGCATCTGAATATGAGAGATTTTGAATGTACATGCTCCCAACATCCATACACCAACTTCCAAAACCACAAGCAACAATAATCAACAGCAAACGATTGCGGAACAAAATACTGAAGAATGTAAGCTTCATACCAGTTCAGATACTTGTCCAGAATACTGGATCAAATTTAGACTTACCCTTGCAGATGCAACTTATATAACATGGTGACATCAATCACAACACAGAACAGAAAAATGAGGTGTTCTTTATTCTTCCAACAATCTCCCCCTTTTTCATTAATGGAAACATGTGCCAAAAAAAAAAATTATGAAACCTCTTATGTACAACACTTCTCCCCTATCATCCATATTTCATCACTCTTCACTCCCCCTTTGACATCAAGGACAAAGGGTGACACAACAAAAAATATGAAAAAAAGAAAAACAAACATTAACTGGAGGATGGCAAGCCTTGAAGCTCCTTAAGAATACCTTTCCACGCAAATTTACCATTCTCCCAACTTTTCTTTGCAGCAATCAACATTTTGTTCGGGGATTCCAAATCCATTAGACTTTCCTCTGCTTCATCGGGAGTACCAAGAATCGGATTTATCTTTCCAAGTTTCTTTGTACTTTCCAAAGCATTGGCAACTGGGGTTTACTCCATTCTCACAAGATCACCTAACTAACCAAATGTCCTGATGATTTCTTCCTTTTGCTTCTGTAAAATAAATAATTTATCTCTATGAGCCAAGATAGCATTCCAAGTTGATCTATCTCTATCATTGGATGTGTTGTAGGTATTGGAGATAGTAGTCAATTGAGACTCAATGGATTCCATAAAAATTTTAATGCTCTGAGTGGCATCCGGCCACTTCAAACAAAAAAAAAAAATGACATTAGCTTCAGTCTCACAGATTTGCACATATTCTAGATTTTTCTCAACATTAGTGTGTGCCAAAGCACACTTGTCATGCAATTTCAATAACCTTTTCTTTGCCAACTTCTCCTCAACCTATTGTTTAGTCTTCTCTCCAAGACCAGAGGCATACTCCTTGAAGGAGTCCAATAACAATCTCAAATTTTCTACCGGAGTAAGAGATGTATCAATTGAGGTACCAGGTGTTGTCTCTTGCAATTCCTTAAGAGCATCTTCAATCATTTATTTTCC
The DNA here is from genome assembly GCA_007258455.2 of Sequoia sempervirens. Lineage (NCBI taxonomy): Eukaryota > Viridiplantae > Streptophyta > Pinopsida > Cupressales > Cupressaceae > Sequoia > Sequoia sempervirens. Next base: position 10,645,056 of record VDFB02086081.1, on the reverse strand, counting down.
TTTCTGGTGTGTCTCCATAATCTCTCTTCTACCAGATGCATGCATTGCATCTCCTAATACAATCTTATGCACAGGAGTAATTTTATCTAAGTCCACATAGCCTTGAATCATAGGAAGTTGTAAAAGCTCGAGGGACCAATTTCATGACCGGATGATAGAAAGTTCTTTACCACTGGCGATCACCTTCGATTCGGAGATGACCCGAGCGGATTCGACGCCTGAGATTTCGATGCGCCGATTTTGCGCGGATTTTGACGAGATTGACGGACCGAGATGATATTGATGCATGACGACGCCTTATTGACGGGATGATTCAGCGACGTTTAATCGAGATTGACCAGTTCGCACTTTATTTGCATTTGCCACCTTTAACACCCACTTTGCATCACTCTTAACATTTCTAAACATCTTTCATCAGTCTTGCTATGCTTATTTCTTAATTCTATCCTGCATCATTTCTTGCCTTTAACCTTCTTTATTTTTCTTTTATCCCTAGCCATCAATATTAACCCTCCAGAACATTGCTTCAGATCATCCGTTGAAGACCTAATTTATTAAATGACTATTTATTTCTTCTCTAACTATTAGCCTCGACCTTTTACTGCAGCAATGAGATTTTTCATCCGGACCGGATGATAAATATATTATCGATAGTTAAAATTAACGCGATCCTCTTTTCCAACATGATCATAATATTTTTTTGTAGGCTTCAACATGTTTTCAAAATGTAACAAATAATTGAGAGTTGCCTCTAATTTGAAATGGGGGCCAAGACTTACCGGAATGTCCTTTTGTTCTCCCTGGTCTGGAGATGCTTCTTCATACATCTTGGTTTTCTTTGACTCCAGTTTGGTATGTACATGAACACCAAACTCCTATTCTTCTTCTTCATTAGAAGATGACAAAATATGCACTCTTTTAGAACCAATACCAACTTCCTTAATGCCAACTTCCTTAGAAGCACCTTCACTATAGGATAAACTTCCTCTTCTTTTCCTTACTAATTTCACATCAGGATCCTCTTCCTCTTCATCTTGATCATGTGTGACACTAAGGTTTTTCTCCCTTGTAGCTTTTTATTTCTTTCCTCTTTTCCCAAGCACCACCAGAGGAGTTTCTTTCCTTTCCCCAGATCTAGTAGTAGGTCTGGAATAAATTGAGCCTTTACCTTTATCAATAGTATTGGGTTCAAATTTTACTAAAAAAGCTACAGGGAAGTTAAAAGGAGCAGTCCTATTGGATCTCCTCGGACTTGATGATTCTCCCTCCAACTCTTATCTCTTAGACTACTTTCCTAGCACAATCTGCTCATCACTTAATCTAGCTTCTCTAAGCTTCTTTTCCACATTCTTTCTTATGATTGGCTTCTTGTGCTCCATGTGGACCTCCAGATATTTTTCTGCATAAGTGCCAATTCTAGGTTCATTGGGATCCTTCAGACTTTTCAACAACATTTGTACATAACCCTCAGCTTCATCTTTGTAATTTCATATCCCAATGGTTGGATCCATATGGTCCAGGGTTCAACTACTTCAATCATGCATTCATCAGAGGAAACATGAAATATGATATCATTTTTATATTTCTCAACAACTTTCCTTGGAATCATCTCTCTCTCATTCATGTTGCTTTTAAATACATCAAAGAATATTGTTAGAGCATTATCTCCATTCTTCAAATCACCTAGATTGTGTAAGTGATCAAAAATTTGTTGTGCCACAGGTTTGGATGTATCCCAGAATACCATATCATCCCTTCTAGGAAGTCTTTTCAAAAAATAGAATCACAGACATATAATCAAAGAACCAAATTTAAATGCATACTTCCTTTCTTTGATCAACTTTAAATTCTCAAGCATCTATTGTCGGAGAAGTTCACACAAGTCATAGTCTAGACTATTGACTACCATATCAAAACCAGTATAAATAGTTGTGGCAGAAACAGAGTTCTCTCTATTGGTGAAGTAAATTTTATGACCAATCATGATAGCGGTGTACTTCACAACTGGATTAGTGATCGACTTCATTGTAAGAGCTCTTTTTTCATATTCAGCACTAGTGAGATCCATCACCGCTTTATTTTCCATGGATTTCAGCATGGGTAATGATTCAGTGTCACAAAGTTCAGTAACATCCCTAATCACCTCCTTAGTTATCAGATGAGGTTGGTCAGTCCACAATAATTTATCGTGTATTCTGCTAAGAATAGGTTTCACATATCTATCATCAACCACGGAATTAAAATTGGGAAATCAGTTCCATTTGTCCAATCTCTTCATAAAAAGGTTCAAGTATTCAAGTTTCACCAATAAATTATCTCCAGTGAGCTCATTTTTTCATATATCAATCAATTTGTTGTGATTGAATTCATCTATTTTACTCGGATGTACATTCTTGTGCCCTCGATTGGCATAACCCCATGAGGGATTGATGAGAAGGCACCCATAGGTTCATCTTCGAATACCTTTATAGAATATTTCCTACATGATGTTCTAGGCCTTTCTGACACTTTAACAACTATAGGGGTTGCCATTTTCACAATTTCAAACTCAAAAAATTCAAATGGATGACTCACACAAACCCACAACTGCACAGAAAAGTAGAATACCTTTTTATTCACGAAGAACAAGAACTAGGGTTTGCACAGCTTGAACTTCAAATCACCTCAAGAACGCTCCAAATTATCTTTGATTTCTTCAAATACACAAGTGATTCAAATTCCTTACACATTTACTTTATAAAACAATGATCTACCCTAATCCACATTAAATGTGGCAAATTTCAAAAAGCTGCTAAAAACTCTTCTTCTTTGCTTAGAAAAACCCTAATTTTCTCTGCAAATGATCATGCCTTCATATTTTCTTTTGGTTCCACTTGCATAACTTTTAACTAATCATTTCTTACAACATATCTTTGTGCCAAAGACTGACACGCCAACCATCAGGGGGTTCAAACAATTTTCTGTTAAAGCTCCCCCTAAGACCCTACTAGGTCTAATTCTCAGAGGAATTTTTTATACCAGATGAGGGCATAGATGCATCAGTCATCTCAATCTCTTCTTTCTTCCTCCAAATCTTTTTCATTTCTTGATTAATCTTATTCTTGTCAATTTTCTTCACAGGGTTCTTTTCTAATGGATCAGTCTACTTACCCTTTTTGTTTCTGCAAACTATTGAGATATGTCCTAGTTTGTTGCAATTGTAGCAGACAACACTTTTCTGATTTTTCAGTCCTCCATTAACCCTTGATCTACATTGATTATCTTTTTTTCCAAATTTTTTGCATGTATAGCAGTAACCATTAAAGGATTGATTCATTCTTCCTCCTTTAGACCAATTCACCATCTGAGTTCTACATTCATTATCCCTATGTCTAATTCATTTGCATGCAAAACATTGACCAGAGAAGGAACCAGGAAACTGATTCATCCTACTCCTACATTTTGTTTCCCTATGACCAAATTTGTTACATTAAAAACAAATAACATTGAAGGTTGGATACCTTTGTGCATTAGGTTGTCTCACAGGTGATCGCCTATCAAAGTTCCTTGAATTTCCTTTATGCTTTCTTTTATTTTGAGTCTTTTGATTATCCTTAGAGTTTTCACCTCCTTCCATTCTCAAGCCACCTTTGCCTTTACTCGGTTTCTGCCCTAAAATCAACTCATCAAGCTTTTCTGAGCTAGATTTGAAATCATTTTCACAAAGTTTTGCTTTCTCCATATCTACTTTCAGATTCACCACTTCTTGTTCAAACTTAGTGCACTCATCAAACTTGATTTGCACCATTTTATTTAGACATTCTTCAATTATTGTCTTTACTTCTACTTGCACCTTCAAACCGATAATTTCTTCATTAGCTTGCTTCAACTAATTAGTTACTTCCCTATGCCTTTCTTTGAACTTCTTCAATTGCTCTTTTAATTTCTGGACACATTCATTTTCATCTTCAATATTTTCTTTCAGATCTATGTTTTCACTTTCAAATTTTTCAATATCCTCAAGTGCAGCTTAGAGCTCTTCTTTATCATTCATTTGTTCCATATTCAAGATCTTCCTCAAGTTGTTAGGCTTCTTCAGAGGAACCAAGCTCTAATACCAATTGTTAAGTGTCTAAGATACTAAGAGGGGGGGTGAATCAGTATCTTCTTAAACTTACTAAAAAAATACCATCCAAAATTAGAGGCTCACTACCTATAGAATTACAATGAAAAAATGGTTTATAGCCAGAAAATGAACTGATAATGTACACCTAACAAGTGTTGATTCAGTTCCAATGACGCTCATTAAACTAACTTGACACACTTCATCATATTACACTTCTTCACATTCGCATTCACAACTACATCATCTATATGTCAATCTTCAAAAACTATCCAACATATATACCTGATCCATCAGTAAGCATCAATTAGGTCGGAATAATTAGATGAAACTTTTATCATCAAAAAATACCAACTGTCGGCTTTAGGCTTTCACAAAATCAGCTTTCTGGCACATTTGATATGAAGGATTTGGGGGCTGAAAAATATATTCTTGTGATACAGATCAGTAGAGATCGGGTTCATAGAAATATTTTGTTAAGTCAAAGTAAGTATGTTGATACTATTTTGCATAGGTTTAATATGCATGACTATAAACTAATAAATATTCCATTTCCAGTTGGTACTAAGTTGAGTCTAGATGTGTCCTAATTTTGATGATGACTTTGAAGAGATTTCTAATATTCCTTATGCTAGTGTCATCGGCAGTTTAATGTATGCAATGGTTTGCACTAGACCAGATATAACCCAAGCAGTGGGAGTTTTGAGAAGGTTTATGTCTAACCCTGTTAGAGAGCATTAGAATTTTGTTAAGAGGGTGTTTAGATATTTGTGTGGTACTTCAGATTATTGTTTGGTTTATCATGGTACTGATGATGTAGATAAGTCATTGGACATACATGGTTTTGTTGATGCATATTTGGCAGGTGATTTGGATAGTCGAAGGTCCACTCGTGGTTATGTTTTTACTTTGTTTGGAGGTGCAGTGAGTTGGATGAGTAAGAGGCATCCTGCTGTTGCAATATCCACCACCAAACTAGAGTATATGGCAACTACACATGCTTCTAGGGAGGTAGATTTGTTATAGACATGGTAGTGGCATTGGTTTTGATTGCAGGATAGTGAGGATTGGATGTGACAATCATAGTGACATATGTTTAGCCAAAAATCCAATGTATCATGCTCGTACTAAACATGTTGATGTTTAGTATCACTTTGTGTGAGAAATGGTTGAGAATGGTAAATTTCTAATTGAGAAGGTTGACACTTTGGAAAATGTTGTTGGTTCTCTCATGAAGCCAGTGACCATGGATAAGTTCTCTTGGTACAGGAAGGCCATGAACCTTGATCATTGTACTTAATTATATATTTTTATTTATATCTCATGGATGTAATTGCAATGTATAATGTCAAGTGGGAGAATGCTAGGATAGGTGACATTATAATTTCTATCCTAAGTTGATTTATGTGTCTTCATGTTCTTTGGAAAGTGTTCTAAGAGGCATGAGGGATGAAATATTTATTATTTTTTTTCCTATGACAAATTGTAATTTCATTCAAAGAGGTGGACCCATTATAGTGGTGATTATAGAGCATAATTGGAGGCATATTCCTCTTGGGAATCCAACTGTGTGGGTGGGTACCACTTTAGTGTGCATATACTTGCATGTTGTTTGCATGTTTTGCATGCTCTTGCATGGTTGAGCACCCAGGTTTGCATGTTGGTGCCTGATCTTGCATGTAGCTGTTGGAGCCGTTAGAGAGTTATGGAGCACTCGGGTTTGACCAATTTCTATTGGTTGTGGGTTAGGCCCCCATGTGAAGGCCATGTGATAATTTAATACTATATTCTATGTTTATGGGTTGTCCACTAAGGGGGGCATGGGTTTTTCTAGGTGGTTTTCTCTAGGTGTTTTGGGATACCATTTGTGGTATTCTATCCCACAAACTTCTATATATTGGAGCCTTTATATGGTGGCTTTAGGATGAGTTCTTTGCAGGTTGTCTGAGTGACAAAGTGCTACCAGATTACAAAGAGGATTATTGTATTGATGTACTTCTATGAAGATTAATACAAACATTGGATCTCTTTGGGTGTGGATTTTTTTCCTACAAGGGTTTCTCCACATATATCTTGTGTCACTTGTGTTGATGACTTGTGGTATTGCATATTTTTCTTACATTGTTGTAATTGTCAATCACTTAATAATTTTATGGTAATCTTGTAAGAATAATTTCATATTTGCAACCACTTTGATAAATTCATATTGCTGCAAGTTATACCTTGATTTCCAACAAAAATAGGGAAACAATTGCGATACAATATTTTTCATGGCAACTGCAGTCACAATCGACACAATCATCGAAAGTGTGTAGTAATTGTAAATTCCATGATGCAATTGTAGGATTTGGAAATGCAAGTTCTTTGTGGTGACACAATTGATTAAGTGATGTATTTTCCTTAAGCAATGTAGTTGCATTTTAGTGATGCATTTTTAGAATTAGGTGTCGCTTATTATTGTGCACCACAACCGAGGATTTTAGCAACACATTTTCCTTAAATAGTGCAACTGATAAGCTGTGTGATGTATTTGATTTTCAAGTTCAAAAAAGGCCTTGTTTTAAAAATTTATGGGTCAAACTTGGTCAATTAGGATTAGGAAAAGTTCTTCATTGTGTGTTGATTGGATGCAAGTTCCATTATTGTTATTATGTGCATGAGAGAGCCATCCTACCTCACTGGCTTTACAACATCATTTGGATGAGGGTGAGCAAGTGGTTTTCTATGCCCTAAGATTGTACTACATCATATGCATTCCCAAGGTTTGGGATAATTGGGGTCTTATTACTGCACTTGTGGAGAGATGGTACTCTGATACTAGCTCATTTCACCTACCCACTAGAGAGGCTATAGTGATACTCAAGGATTGTAATGCATCCTTCATAGTTTGATTCATGGAGAGGGAGTTGTATACGAGCTATATTTGGGATTGCAACATTAGTCAAAGTATTTGAGACTGACGATCTCAGTATTGAGGATTACAAGATTCGATGGGATACCTTGATAGATAGAAATGAGCACTTGATTTTTTATATGCATAGTTATATCCAGTGTGTTGGTTCTAGACAGGTGAGGGCATAGGTTCCTAATTGATTAGAGATGGGTATTGGAGGGAATTCTAACTCATGGGACTATATATGCTTGGGGGCCTTGTGTTCTAGCCATGCTATATTTTCAGAGCTACATGATGTATCTTATAAGGGTGTATGCTCCATTAGATGTGTAGTGA
>VDFB02086081.1:10605494-10637625 GCA_007258455.2 Sequoia sempervirens | reverse complement strand
ATGCTGCCAATTTGCATCATCAATCCTTTGCCATCATTTAGCCATCTCATTTAGTCATTTTGCACATCTAATCTTGCATTTAGTCACTCAAGCAATCATCTAAGGAGCACACAAATTATTCCAAGCAAGGGCCAATCAAGGAGACATCAGCGACAAGGAGAATCGTTTGTGTCTTATTTTGTCCATTTTCCTTCTTGTTTTATCACTCTTTTGGCTAATCTTGAGGTGTCCTTGGTCTTTTATCACTTGCATTTCTTAGTTATTTTGCATATTAGAGAAGGATAAATTCCAAGGTATACACCACCTACATTCAAGGAGCAATAGGGCTAATAGGCCTATTTCCTAGGGTTTCACTGTTTTCTCTTTCAAAACTACTGCTAATGGATTGATCAAAGCTTTAATCACCCTGTCATGTGAAGACCTTGTCTAACCCTACCTGAGACTGTACTGTTTCCGTATAGTGCTTGGAACCCCTGCCTAAGTTCTTCAACTTTCACTCTCAAACTCCTAACTGGGCAATCCTAGCTTGCCTAGGGTTTGAGATAACAAATTCTTGCTTGGCTCTTTGGGTTTCCTAATGCTAAATATTTACAATTGACTGGATCCCCTGTCATTTAAAACTAATTGCAGGGAGATCCCGTGGTTAGTTCTTATGGGGGAGCCATTCAAAATCTGACTGCTCAAAATCAACTATTACTACCTTCTAGACTCTGAACTATGAATTCAAGACAATAAAACTACTCTAAGCAACTAGATTACAGAATGAAAGATATTCCAACCTACTCTATGAACACCAATACAATGCTTAAACAGTAAATACAACGCCTTGTTATCTCTGTTTCTCAAAACACATGGGTAACACACAGAAAAATGCAGAAACTCACTATTCCTTCACACCAAAAGTTGATTATAATGCAAAAACTAACTGTCTATGAGCCATTACATCAATTTAGATGCCTTTTCCACACTTCAAGGAGAGTTGATCGAGCACTTACCCCTGATTTCTAGGGATTCCAATCCCACTAAGTTACATGCACTCCACAACTACTGTCATGCAACTTTTACAACAACATTTTGTAACTTATCACTATGTTATGATCCTAAATTTTAGGACCTCAATCTCCTTGCTTCGAACCATCAACTCCTTAACTGTCCCTTGGCACCTTTTTAACAATGACCATGTGTTTAGAACACATTTAACACCTACATTCTAACATAAGTTGTCCCAAGCTAATTAAATCCAAAATTTAACAACATGATTAAACTAGGATGACATTAATCCTAATGATTAACTCATCACACACAAACAAGACCTCCTAAGGTCCAAATAAAACACATTATAATCCTGACTTGGCTAAGGTCAGGTACAAGCCAAAATTGCAACATAACCAAACTGGAGTGAAGCCAAGGTGCTCCTGCACCATCCTCCCCAAAACAGAAAATTCAATCCACCCTTGGATTGAGCAAGTTGAGATCAATGCCCAACTTCTTGAACTCTGCCTCCTTGATCCACACTGCATCTGCATCAGGTTGTCCATGCCTCCTAATCAATGTTCCTTATATTCTTTGGTCCTAGTCCTCTTGTAGACCCTGGTACCAATATCTTATTAGCTTGTTTGACTGTAGTGGAGGGCAGTTTGAGTTCTTCCACATCTTGGATGACTTCTTGGATGGTCTGATCCATGTTTGGTGGTGGTCCTTTGTAATGCACCAGATCTACAACATTGAAAATAGGGGACAGTCCACTGTCATCTAGGAGCTGCACCTTAAATGCATTGTTTCCATACTTCTCCAAGATAGGACAGGGACCTATCCTCTTCATTTGCAACTTATGAGGAACTCCTTTCTGCAGTCTAGACTTGTTCAAATGCACCATCACCAAGTCACCAACATTGAATTGAACTTCTTTCCTATGCTCATCCACCTTAATCTTATGTTTCAAGGTATTTTCTGCCAGTGTTTTTCTGACTGTCTCATGAATCTCCTGCATTGCATAGGAAAAGTCTTCAGCATATCCACTTCCCTTGACTCCATCCTTCAACTCTCTTAGCTCATAAACACCTCTAGGATGTAGTCCATAAACAATTTCAAAGGGACTCTTCCCTGTTGATCTGTTGATAGTATCATTATAGGCATATTCAGCTTGCCCAATCAATTGATCCCATTGTTGACCATACTCCTTGGTCAAGCATCTTAAGAGATTTCCAAGCGTCCTATTTACCACTTCGGTCTGACCATCAGTTTGGGGATGGTATGTAGATCCAAAGGATAAATTGGTGCCCATTCTTTGCCAAAGAGTCTTCCAAAAATGACTCATAAACTTAGTATCTCTGTCTGATACAATGTTGATTGGTAAGCCATGAATCCTTACTATCTCTTTGAAGAAAAGAGAGGCTATTTGACTGGCATCATTGGTTGTCTTACATGGCACAAAGTGAGCCATTTTGCTGAATCTGTCTACAACCACATAAACACTGTCCATACCTTGCCTTGTCTTGGGTAGCCCAACTACAAAGTCCATACTCAAGCATTCCCATGGCCTAGTAGGAATAGGCAGTGGCTGGTATAGGCTTGCATTTGAAGAAGTTCCCTTGGCCTTTTGACACACCACACAACTCTCCACATACCTCCTGACATCTAGGTTCATTCTTGGCCAAAAGTAAAATCTTTGAACCAGTTCCTGAGTTTTGGTGATCCCAAAATGACCACTCAATGCACCATTATGCTTTTCTTGTATCAAGTTTTCCCTAATAGAACCTCTAGGAACACAAAGCTGATTTCCTTTAAACAAAAGTTCACTTTGCAAGGTATATTCAAGCATATTTGCTATGGAAATGATTCTTGTATTCAGCACATACCTTATAAATATCTGCAAAGTCTTCATCATCTGCATATAGATCTTTGAAATGATCTATCCCCATGCTCTTCAACTGAATTTTGAATTGTGAGGACTCTTCTGCTCAAGGCATCTGCCACCTTATTGAGAGTTCCTTTCTTGTGCTTGATATTGAAGGTGTATGCTTGCAAGTACTCCACCCATTTCATGTGTCTATGACTCAACTTCTCTTGTGAAAGGAAACTGAGTGTCTGGTTGTCTGAATACACAATGAATTCCTTGGGAAGCAAGTAGTGCCTCCACTTTCTTAAAGCCTGGACCAATGCATACATTTCAAGGTCATAAGAAGAATACTTCTTCTTGGCTTCACTTAACTTCTCTGAATGAAAAGCCACCGGTCTGCCCTCTTGACTGAGAACGGCTCAATAGCTACATTGCTTGCATCACATTCAATGGTGAATAGCTTCTCAAAGCTTGGTAACACCAAAACAGGTTGGGTGGCTATCTTCTCCTTCAGCAACTCAAAACTCTTGTTAGCTTGCTCATTCCATACAAACTTGGTTTTCATTCCTCCTTTTATGGTATCCAACATAGGAGCACAAATAGCACTAAACTGCCTTATGAATTTCCTATAATATTGAGCAAGACCATGGAAGCTTCTTACCTCTGTTGCTGTCTTTGGAGTAGGCCAATTGAGGATTGCTTCCACTTTGCTGCTATCCATCTTCAAGTTGCCATGTGATAGCACAAATCCAAGGTACACCAGCTCTGTTTTGATGAACTCACACTTTTCCAAATTGATCATCAGCTTCTCCTCCTCAGCTTCTTGAAAATCAGCTCTATCTGTTGGAGGTGCTCTTCTCTTGTTATGCTATAGATTAGTATATCATCAAGATACACTACTACAAACTTGATAATGTAGTCTTTGAGAATTTCACTCATGAGTCTCATGAATGTGGAGGGCATTAGACTTGCCAAATGGCATAACTAGCCACTCATAGAGACCCTCATTGGTTTTGAAGGTTGTTTTCCACTCATCTCCCCTCATGTATCCTAATTTGGTGATAACCACTCTTTAAATCTATCTTGAGTACGGTACCTAGCTTCACCTAGACAATCCATGAGATCTTCAATCCTAGGGATTTGGAACCTATACCTGATGGTTATCTTGTTTATTGCCCGGAATCAATACAAAGCCTCCATTCTCCTCCCTTTTTAGGTGCTAAGACAGTGGGTACTGCACATGGACTAATGCTTTCCTAATGAGTCCATGGTTTAGAAGTTCTTGAATCTGCCTAGCTATTTCCTCATTTTGTTGAGGTGTCATCTTATAAGCTGCTTTGTTTGGAAGGGTAGCTCCTGGTATCAAGTCTATCCTATGACTTATGGCTCTTTTAGGAGGTAATGTTGCTGGTTGACCACTACTTACAATGCCTTCATAGGTCTGCAACAATTTTGTATCTCCTTAGGTAACTCTTGTTTTTCAGCTACTTCTCTTTGCTCACCTCTCTTGGCTTTATCATACTTTGCAGCCAACTCCTTCTCCTTCTTCCAAGGATTAAGAACTATTTTTCCCACCATGACTAGTTTAGAGAACCAGCTTGCACACCTCTGTATCTTCTAGCAAAGACTGAATTTTGAAGGTTACCTTGTCTTTCTTGAAAGTATATGAGTTCTTTGCTCCATCATGCATAGCTTGGTGGTCAAATTTCCATGGTCTACCTAGGAGCAAGTGACATGCATCCATAGGTAGCACATCACACAAAACTTTTCCTTGTACCTACCAATTGAGAACTCCACCCATGCTTGTTCATTCACCAAGACATGTTGACCTTTATTGAGCCATGTGACCTTGTAAGGGTTGTTGTGGGGTATCCTTGTCAACTTCAACTTGCTGACTGCCTCCTCTGACACAATATTGTCAGTAGAACCTGAGTCAATGATGACTTTACACACTTTCCCCATCATCTTGCACTTTATCCTAAACAAGGACCTCCTTTGGCTTGGCTCTTCTTTCACCAGTTCCTTGATCAAAGTTCTCCTCATCATGAGATTCTCACCTTCCTCTGAATTCAATAGCACCTCAGGATGCTTATTTGCTGCAGTTGTCTCATCTTGAATCAGATTAGTTCTCTTATCTCCTCCATGAGAAGTGCTGCCTTTCTTTAGACATCTATAGGTCGGGTGTCCCAATTCGTTGCAGTGGTAACATTTCATATTAGTGAAGTAGTTGCCTCTCCCTTGTCCACCACTTCTTCCTCTGGAGCTGAAACCTCTTCCTCTACCACCTCTACTAGAGCTTCCTTCTTGTTGTTCTGAAAAATCTGACTTCTCCTTGGGCTCTTGGTTCTGAACTTCTTCCACCATAGCCACCTCTTTGTCCTCTGCTATCTTTCCCTTTACCTCTACTTTTGGGGTTTTTCTCTTGCTTATTTTTTCCTTTCTCCTTTATCTTCAAAGCCATTTGATAGCATTGGTAGACTGTTTTGAAGTTTACTAAGCTCATATCTTCTTGGATAGACCACTTAAGCCCATTCAAGTACCTTGCTAGCTTGATGCTTTCATCTTCAACCACCTTTGATCTTAGGCACAATTTTTGAAACTCCTCTGTGTATGTTTGGACATCCATATCCTTTTGCCTAAGATTGTGTCTTCTCCTATGCAACTGAACTTCATAATCATCAGGTAGATAAGTCTGCCTTATCTTAGTTACCATTCCTCTCCATGAAACTATGAGACCTTTGCCTTCTTTCTCTCTTTCAGATTGTACAAACTTCCAACATGTGAGAGCTGCTCCTCTCAACCTTGACTTGGCCACCTTTACCTTTTGGGCCTCTGTTATGCCATCACATTCAAAGTGATTTTCAATGCTCTCAATCTAGCCACAACTAAATCAGGGTCCATTTGTCCACTAAATAGTGGCACACCTTCCAATGCTTTACCACTTAAGGCCTGCAATTCCTTTAGGAGGAATTCTTCAGCAAGAATAGGGTCAGGCTTTGGAGCTTTCTCCTCCAAATCCTCTTCTTTTTCCTTGGCTTCCTGCTCTTCCTTCTACTCTATCTAGTCTTTCACTTTATCTGTTGTCACATGGACTTCATCCAAGAGCTTCTCCACTTGAGATAACCTTTCTCTTAGCAACCAGTTATCTTCCTCTTGCTCTTCTACCTTTTTAGCCAACTCAGCTTTAGTCACCATGGTTCTTCCCTTTGGTGTGTTCTCTCCTACAAACTCAGTGGCTGCAACATCAATCACAATCCTTGAATCAAAGGTTGCTCTGATACCAATATGGTGTGTGGTGAACCAAAGCTTGCTTGCACAATCTTTTAGAGACCCCTTCACTGTCTCCTTCCTGGAACCTACTACCAATGGTTCTTGTTGAGCTTGGGTGATGAACCAAGCCCTGCTCCAACTCTTCTCAAAGATTTTTTCACTTGTGCTTAACTTAGGAAGACCAACACCATTTGAAATTGCAACCTCCTTTCCGACACCTAGAAGAGTCTAAGTGCTAACTTCACCATCTTTCTTGAACTAATTGTAGGGGAGTTGGAGACACTGTTTCCTTGCTTTTCACATCCACTTGAATACATTTTGGAGGTTCTCTAGCTTTCACTTTACCCAATCTCAAGATCTTGCCTTGAAGAGGCCTATTCCCTACTAGCCCTTACCAGTCCCTTTTTGGCTTTTCTTGTTCAAACTTGACAAATGACCTAGAAAAAAAATGTCACTTTCAGACACCCTTTTTGGAGTTTTAAATCTTGCATTAGGTTTCAGACCTCTGTCTCTACCATACAAAGGATTCCTACATTCAAGGAGCAATAGGGCTAATAGGCCTGTTTCTCTTTCAAAACTACTGCTAATGGATTGATCAAAGCTTTAATCACCCTATCATGTGAAGACCTTGTCTAACCCTACCTAAAACTGTACTATTTCTGTACAATGCTTGGAACCCCTGCCTAAGTTCTTCAACTTTCACTCTCAAACTGCTAACCGGGTAGTCCTAGCTCGCCTAGGGTTTGAGATAACAAATTCTTGCTTGGCTCTTTGGGTTTCGTAATGATAAATATTTACAATTGACTGGCTCCCCTATCATTTCAAACTAATTGCAAGGAGATCCCATGGTTAGTTCTTATGGGGGAGCCATTCAAAATATGACTGCTCAAAATCAACTATTACTACCTTCTAGACTCTGAACTATGAATTCAAGAAAATAAAACTACTCTAAGCAACTAGATTACAGAATGAAAGATATTCCAACCTACTCTATGAATACCAATACAATGCTTAAATAGTAAATACAACACCTTGTTATCTCTATTTCTCAAAACACACGGGTAACACACAGAAAAATGCAGAAACTCACTATTCCTTCACACCAAAATTTGATTACCATCCAAAACTAACTGTCTACGATCCATTACATCAATTTAGATGCCTTTTCCACACTTGAAGGAGAGTTGATCAAGCACTTACCCCTGATTTCTAGGGATTCCAATCCCACTAAGTTACATGCACTCCACAACTGCTGTCATGCAACTTTTACAACAACATTTTGTAACTTATCACTATGTTATGATCCTAAATTTTAGGACCTCAATCTCCTTGCTTCGAACCATCAACTCCTTAACTGTCCCTTGGCATCCTTTTAACAATGACCATGTGTTTAGAACACATTTAACACCTACATTCTAACATAAGTTGTCCCAAGCTAATTAAAGCCAAAATTTAACAACATGATTAAACTAGGATGACATTAATCCTAATGATTAACTCATCACACACAAACAAGACCTCCTAAGGTCCAAATAAAACACATTAACACCCTGATTTGGCTAAGATCAGGTACAAGCCAAAGCTTATGACAAACCAAATGGAGTTAAGCCAAGGTGCTCCTGCACCAGATCTACACATTCCATGTATGTGAATGTGTATTCCTACGTATGCTTGCATATGAAATACGCTTATTATGTTTTGAAATAGATACAGATCTACATATTAGAGTACGTGGCCTTACTTTAAAGAAAACAAGAAAAAGGACATACCCTTCAAAAGGATATGGAAAGAATATGACAGAAAAGGACATTGCATCAAGAATATTAAGCTTTTTATCAAATTTGAGATGCAAAATGAAAAGGTTATTTTCATGTCAGGATGAAATACAACCAATCCTCTTTATTCTAAGGAGGTGTATTCTACTGCCTCAGAGGTTTGGCCCTCCTTCTAGCGCCATTTGTATGATGTGAAATCTGCAAATTGGTTAAAACCTCCAACACACATTAACATGGTTATCCTTTAAAACAAAGCAAATTATCAACATCCCTATGAAATAATGAAACATGTTAATCATGCAATAAAATGAAATAATGGAAACTAAAAAAAGCATATAAAAAACATGATCCAACTTTATCTCATAGTGGATTGGTGCTATTGTGGAAAATAGCCCTTTCCCAATCCTCTGCTAAGCTCAATGATGAAATTGATATGAATATGATATGAAGATGGTGTGGGAAAAATCAGTTCTCTTGAAGAGAGTGACTTTACATGAATGATTGTGGAGGATTTGAACAAGAATAAAGTCTTTCATTTATAGATTTTGTTGATGAGGGATTGGCCAAATGGATAAATGTGGGACTAAAAACAGACCAATCAAAGGAGGCCACTTGTCAAGTTGTGATAGGCTGAAGGATGTGCAAGATTTGGGAAATGTGCCCAAGAGGGGGAAATTTCAAATTTGAAATGAGAGTTAATGTTGAGTTTGACTTGTGTAAGGGACATGTTAGACCTATTCAATGCCTTGTTGGATGTACCTTTCAACTTGCTTTTGAATTCAAATTTAAGGGAAGATGCCATATTGAGTGAAAATGTTAATTTTAATAAATTAATAAATGGATTTATTTGTGCAAGTGGGAATATCTAGAGGATGTGATGCATAGTTAGGTTAGTTTAATCAGGATTAGCTTAGCTTAATGGCGATTAGATGATTTTAACTTATTTGATTTAAATACTTTGATTTATTTAAATCAAGAAGATATGAGAAATGACTTTTGATATTTTAATTAAATAAAGTTCGATTTATTTAATTCAAGGATGATGTGAGCCTTTGATTTATTTAAATGAATAACCTTAGGACTAAAGACCTGATTTACCTGGTGAATGGATTTGCTGTGTTTGATTTATTTAGTGAGCGGATGAATATGACCTAAGTGAATAATGCTAATTTCACGTGTCTGCAAGCACAAAATTTTCCTTCAATTTATAAAATGAATGATGTTTGAGTGAATTCTATATTTGACAATAGTTGTTATAGGTCAACACTATAAGAAATTTGATGCTAGCTAAGATATCTCAATGTGAGATTTTTTTCAAGATTGATGTGCCTACTTATTGTAACTTAGCCCATGAATTAAAACTTCATAGTCATATTGTAGTAATGGAAAAAGTAGCATTTTTCTTGCTTGATCTAACAATTGACCTTAAAGTTGAACTAATGGTGTCTTGGAGTGGTCTTGTAATGTATTGTACACATTCACATGATTTTAGGACCTTTATTTGACTAAAACATGCTTTAATTGGTCCTTTGCAAGGGTGTTGTGAAATGATGTAACACACTTTCACACATTTCTAGGATGCATTTGCTTAAGTAAACCTTATGGGCCCCTTCCTAAATAAAATACACATAATTTGTACCTTGTGTAAGTGTTGTATAGTGTTTTAAAACACTTTCACATTTATCTAGGTAGCCTTAATTCATTGTGGTTAAGTGGAGTTTAACCTCCTTTTTAGGCCTTAATTTTGACACCTCCCAAGGATCTCTCCCGAAAATTATAAATTAAGTATCAGATTATTTCATTGGAAAAAGCTTGGTCCTAGTAAGTTGAGCCAGGATCCATTCACCCTTAATGGTGAATGGGTCCTCCCTTAACAGGACCCCCCTTTCTCAATTGATCCAAAATGGGCTTTTGGCCTTCTTTCAACTCCCTGAAGCTCAGTCCTGGAAACTTAGCCAAGACCCATTCGCCTTTGGTGATGAATGGGCCTTGCCTAAATGAGACCCTTATTTTTTGAATTTCATTATAGTAGGAATTTAATTATGTTTCTCTCCAGATCTGGTGTTGGCCTTAGTTCTTTGAATTTCAAGGTTAATCTCCTAATTTAATATAAATAAGGAGTTAATTCACATTGTTTCTCCCAACAATAGCTAACACAATCTAGCAATTTTATCAAGCATTCAACCATTCAAGTGATAAAGCATTAGAGCATTCATAAGGGACTTTCAAGGTAGATTTCAAAGTATTTAGTGCAAAAATTTAAGGCCTTATCATCCTGTATAGGGTTTAACACATTCATGTGTGTTGAGCTATGAAGTTAATGTTGCATTAAGGATCCATTTACAAGAATAATTTTACATCCAAGATCTACATTTTTTATGGCCACTAAATGTTATTGGCAACACAAGGGCATACAACTAAGAGGGGGGGATGAATCAATTTTCACAAAATTTCAAACTTATTAACTTTAATTCTCAGATCTGATTTCTAACCAAGAAAGCATAAATCAACAACACATCAAAAACACACATGTAACACCAAGATTTTTTTAAGTGGAAACCTATTAAGGGAAAAACCATGGTGGAGGTCAGTTCACAAGATTATGCCCTATTAAAAGTATAAAGAATGAAAATTGGGAATGCACATGCATTCATACACACTTCCTAGAGCTCACTGCTCAATTACAACAAGGCTAACTGCCGAAAGGAAGACACACTATCTTACAGAAAGATTCAGATTACATCCGTAGTGATTTGAACTGACAAAATTGCAACCGCTAATGCCTAATCACAGTTCTGATTAAGCACATGAACACTTCTTCACTCTTATTCACACTTCTTCACACTTTTCTCTACCTTCGAATGATTAGGGATTTAATCGCACATACACACACTCGACATTATTTGAAATCAAATAAACAATCACTCATATATATCTACAATAAGAAATTTCATTGATACATGTCGACTTCAACAAAATAATAAAATGAATATAAACGGTTGGCCCAAATCATTAAAAATTATTAATGTGAATCAACCAAGGTGGGGCTCAACTTAGTGAAGATCCAAAACTACACGCTCGAACACAAAACACCTTAATTAATTACTCCTCAAAGATCTACAACATGCTACAAACACCATGTCAGCCAAGAACATGAGAAACATGAACACGCAAGAGAAAATCTTGAATCTTGAACATACAAAAAAATCACAAATCACTAGAGAAGCACCCGCAACAACTGAACTAACTAAAATTGTATCATCTTCAATTAGGAACACCAACTGAAGCAATAGAAAAACTATTAGAATATAAATCTTCATAACTCGATCAAATCTTTACGTGGATCTCTAAAACTGGACATGGATAGACTAGATAGACTTGAAAAAAACCCTTTAGTCCACAAGTTCTAATCATCAATTTACTAAACTCACTGATAGATTGAACTTCATTTCACCACTGACAACCTCCAACTCATTTCATTACAATTTTCTCAATATCCTTGACATATACAACTTCTAATGACTTAATGCTAATAGTGTTGACATCAATGACAACCACATATCAACAACACAGTTCCACAACATCCAACAATCTCCCCCTTTGGAATTGATGGCAACACATGATGTGAAAAAAACCATCAATTTAACTATCTCTTAACACTTATGCTCCCTTAGCTTCTAACTCATTTTCTCCTCAACTCTTTCACATGATCTTCTTCCCATAAGGTTCTTCTCCCCTGGAAAGTTTTTCACATTAATCTTCTCCCCCTTTGACATCAATGACAAAGATCTCTTTTCTCCACACAAACTTTGAACCACATATTTGAACATCTGACTACTCCCTCTGAGTAGCAGCTACCACAATATCAATTTGAATTAATATATTAATATGAAATACATAGATTGATCTAAAGAAATGCATCATAGTTCTGATTAGGAGGGGTAATCACCCCTAACTTCCCTCTGAGATACTCAAAAGTATCCTTAGGAAATGACTTGGTAAATATTTTTGCAATCTACTCTTTAGTAGGCACATACTCCAATCTGACTTCCTTTTCACTCACCTTCTCTCTCAAAAAGTAAAACTTGATAGATATATGCTTGGTCTTCGAATGCAACACCATATTCTTAGAAATGTTAATAGCACTTGAATTATCACAGAATATAGCTATAGGCTCATCATACACAACTTTGATATCCTTCCACATTTGCTTCATCCACAATACTTGAGTACAATTGTTAGTAGCAACAATGTATTATGCCTCTAGAATAGATAAAGAAATAGCATTTTTCTTCTTACTTAACCAAGAAATCAGCTTCTTACCCAAGAAAAATGCACCACCGTTGGTACTCTTTCTATCATTCACATCTCCTGCCCAATCAACATTAGTGAAGGAACTCAAATTAAGATCATCATCTTTAGGATACCATAGGCCAAAGTCAATTGTTCCCTTCAAGTATATGAAAATCCTCTTCAAAGTAGTCACATGAGATTCTTTAGGATTAGCTTGAAATCTTGTAACTATACATACAACATTCATGATATTAGGCCTAGTTTGAGTCAAATAAAGCAATCAACCAATTATTGATCTATATCTAGTATGATTTTATTTTTGAGAATCATCTTCTGTTGTCAACTTGCATCTGGTCACCATGGGTGTACCAATTAGCTTTGAATCTTCCATACCAAACTTCTTTAGGAATTCCTTAACATACTTGGACTGAGATATAAAAATCCCTTTATCTAGCTAAGTAATTTGCAATCCAAAAAAGAATTTCATCTCACCAATCATTGAAATTTCAAATTCACTCTACATCTCATTAGAAAACTTCATGCACAAACCATCATCTCCTCCAAAAATCATATCATCAGCAAATACTTCAACAATCAAATCCTTATCATCATTCTTGAAATATAGATTACTATAAATAATACCTTTGTTAAATCCAAGATTCAACAAATACTTGTCCAATCTGGCATACCATCCTCTAGGGGCTTGCTTAATACCATACAAAGATTTCTTTAACTGACACACCATATCTCCCTTAATAGTCATCTGAAATCCATTAGGTTGCTTAGCATGCACTTCTTCTTCCAATTCGCCATTGAGAAATGTTGACTTGACATCCATTTGGTAAAGCCTGTAGTTCTTGTAAGAAGCATAAGAAAGAAATAATCTTACAGCTTCAATTCTGGCAATAGGGGAAAAAGTCTCTTCAAAGTCAATTCCTTCCATCTATGAATATCCTTTACATACCAGTCTTGCTCTGTTTCTAACCATTTTACCTTGCTCATTCAGTTTGTTTCTAAACACCCATTTAGTTCCAATGACATTTTTATCCTTAGGTTTGGGAACAAGAATCCATGTATCATTTTTCTCAATCTGCTTTAATTCCTCTTTCATTGCTTCAACCCAATGTTCATCTTTACATGCTTCATTCACACTAGTAGGCTCAGTCTTTGAAATCAAACAATACTCTTCTACAATCTATCTCCTAGTCTGGACACCTTTGTTCTTATTACCTATAATCTAATCTTCTGAATGATTCAATTTTACATACCTCAGAGTCTTCTTAGGATGTTCTTCAACTTCAGGTTCTTGTGTTCTCTCTTCTTCACTTTCACTAGTTTCTCTTTCCTCTTGACTTTCTTGATTCACCAGAATGATTTGAATTTGATTTGAAGTCTGAACTTGCTTTCCTTTGTTTGTACTATCATTCTAATCACCAGAATCATATCCATAGGTTCTGGATGGTGTACCTAAGTCTTCATCAACCTTGACATTCTCACTTTCAACCATTTTCCACAATCTCTTATTATAACACTGATAGGAATTTCTTTTATTAGAATAACCCAAAAAGATACCTTCATCACTCCTAGCATCAAAATTTCCTATATCTTCATCTCTTTTGATATAGCATTTTCTTCCAAAGATCTTGAAATATCTAATAGTAGGCTTATGACCAATCCATAGCTCAAAAGGGGTCTTACCAGTATCAACTTTAATTTTTACCCAGTTGAGTGTGTACACAACAATACTCATAGCTTCTCTCTAGTAGATATGAGGGACATTTCCTTCCAGCATCATTTTTCTAGCAGCTTCTTCAATTGTTTTTTTCTTCCATTCCACAACTCCATTTTGCTGAGGGGTCCGTGGTGTAGATAATTGTCTCTTTATTCAATGTTCTTCACAAAAATAATTAAATTCACCGAATGTGAATTCACCACCTCTATTTGATCTCAGACATTTAATCTTCAAACCTATCTCTGTCTCAGCCATAGCCTTGAAGATCTTGAACTTTTCCAATGCTTTATATTTCTCCTTTAAGAAAGTAACCCAAATCATTCTAGAATAATCATCAATAAGCAACATGAAATAGTTGTATCCTTGTAAACTTTTGACCTTAGAGGGAACACACAAATCAGTATGCACAAGCTCCAACAATTCATTTAAACAATGTTGTTTTCTCTGAAATGAAATTCTAGTTTAGTTTCCTAACTGACATTCCTTGCACATGGTATCAGTAGGTTTTACCAACTTAGGTAGATCTCTCACATCCTTAGTAGAACTTATCTTGACAATATTATCAAAGTTAACATGACACATTATCTTATGCCACAACCAACTTTCATCAACTTGAGCAATTGATCGAGGTGGACATTTTTTAGTGGAAATTGAAGTGTCTCGTTTCTCTCCAGAATCTGCACCATCAAAAAGAGCTCAGCGTCCTGATTCCAACGCAGCTCGAACAAAGCAAAAAGGAGTCCGTTTGTGCAAGTTATGGCCAGTCAAACCTTGGTTCAAACTGGAATCAGAGGGCGTCCAGGAAGTGGAAAAAATGGCATCATCAAAAATCAATGAAACTAGCATCATCGCGAAGAGCTCGTCGAGATGATTCTGACGGCGTTCATTTCGTCAAAATTCGACATCGTATGCGAGAGTTATCAGCGGTCAAAGTTTTCAGTTGACTTGTTGAGGGGACCGTACGGATGCTGACGTCAGCAGTCAGTCCGTACTGTACGGAATACAAATGGATGAATTTGGGTGTGACATGTGTGCGGATGATTCATTGTACGGAACCAATTAGCTGATGACACGTGTCATCCGTACGTCCACTCAGCTGTACAGTCAGCGCACACGTCGGCGAACAGTCGGGGGACACGTCAGCTAGTGAGTCAGCATCCACGTCGGCAGTACCGTCAGCATCCACGTCAGTTGTAGGTGGCCAGTCAGACAACGCCACATGGCACCCTCCTGGTGCGGCACGTGGCCTCTCCCTCCTGCGTCGGCGGTCGTTATTTTTGTTAGCAAAAGATTTGGCCAGTCCGCGTGGGACTCGACCTCTCAACCTTTGGTTCGCAAGTTTTTCGGCTAGCCGGCAGACCAAAATAGCACCGCTATTATATATAGTAAGCGGTTTTGTTTTGTTAAAACAAACAGATTGGTTTGTTGGAAAAAGCCAGCTGGCGGGGTTGGAACCCCGAACCGGCCGGCTAACAAAAGGTTTAGCCACCAACGCGCCAGCGAGTCTGTTCGGTATTTAAGTGGCACCGGTCGATTTTGTTAAGTGTTTGAGAACCGAATACCTTATAAAATTAAAACAAACCCCTTAATTTGAAATAAAAAAATAAACAATAATCCTTTTAAGGATTAATCAAAATCTTCCAAAACAGAATAAGCCCGAGGGAAGTATATTTGAAGGGCTTAAATTTAATTTTGGGAATTTATCAAAGATTATTATGTAAAAAGGGGGATATTTTGAAGATTTTTATGTGTAAAAGGGAGATTGCAAAGATTTTTATGTATCTTGGAGAGATAAGGGAAATATTTTGCAAATCAATTGGTTGAGAGCCAAATTGAGCAAATTTTATGTATAAAAAGGGGTGTAAGGTTAGAGTGAGGATATAAGTTTTTTTCAGGTTGAAGTCTTGACGCTAAGGCAACACGGAAGAGAGGGGTCTTGTTGAAGAATTTTCAAGCCATTGTTGAATGTCGGAGCCATGTTATGCTGCCGAATTGATGGTCTCGGTGCATCATTTGTAATCGATTTTGGAGTTAATCGGATCGGTCTCTCTATTGGAGTGGACCCGGAGACGTAGTCACATTCTGTGACGAACTCCGTTATCAACTGTTTGCACTTCTCTTCTTCTCTCTCTTTCTGTCTCTCATTTCTTTTCATTTTGTTATAATCACCTTGTTATTACGTTCTTTATGTTATTTCCTTAAGTTAATTTTATTTTAATTAACTTGAAATAATCATTGTAAAGCATTGTAAAAGTTAAGCATTTAAATACTGCAATCTAGTCTAGATCCTACGTAGATCAAGTTGGTATCAGAGCGCAGTTGACTTTTATTGCAGTTATTTGTTTGAATGCTAACGAGATCCAGGATTCAGAAAGGTGAAGGCAAGCTCGAAGACTTTGATCCTGAGATCGAAAAGCAAAGAACATTTCCAAAGATGTCAGTTTCTGGAATGGAGGTTCCTGAAGAAATCAGTGAGCAAGAATTTCGAAGAGCATTCCTCGAGATGAAGGCTAAGGTGGACATTCTTTTTCAGGAGAGACAAGAACGGAAGGAACGTGAAGAAGGTTCGTCGAAGCAAGAAGATCGCAAAGACATGAAAGGGAAACAACATGGAAATGGTGACAAGAAACCAGATCCACCCTTTTCTTCTTCTCCTCCCTCTTCTCCTTCTCCTTCTTCTCCATCTTCTCTTCATTCTATTTCTTCTAATCCTTTTAAGAGTGGGTATAAACCTAAGATAAAACTGGATGTAAAATTTGATTTACCTAAATATTGTGGTGAACTTAATGCTGAGAAATTGGATGATTGGATTCAACAAATAGAGGTTTATTGTAGAGTCCAGGACCTATTAGATGATGTTGATAGGATCCAATTAGCTACTCTTCGTTTAGGTGGTACAGCCTTAACCTGGTGGGAGAGTAAGTCTAAGGCAGAAGTTTCACAACATGGTAGAGTCGGTTTAACTTGGGCAGAATTTATTAATGCACTTAAGAAGCAGTTTTATCCCTTAGGACATATGCAGCAATTAATGATGGATTGGCAAATGTTTAGGCAAGGGAAAGGTCAAACTGTCCAAGAGTACACCCATGAATTTAGGAAAAGAGCTATTGCTTTGAATGTTCCTTTGTACACTCAGGACACGTTGTTGAAGTACATAGGAGGTCTACATTCCTATCTTAGGCATTCCATTTTGGTTTTGAACCCTTGTAACTTGGATGAAGTGTCTGTTCAAGCTACACACTTAGAGTCAAGGGGTAAAGGATCTTTTATTGATAAGATTGATAATGATGTAAAGAAATCTTCTAAGAATGTAGAGACAGGGAAAGGAAAGAAGGCAACTACAATCAAGAAGGATGAGAAACTTTCTTGCACTCATTGTGACAAGGAAGGTCATGATGAAGAACACTGTTGGAAGTTGCATCCCGAATTGAAGCCTAAGTGGGCTCAAAGACGTAATCAGAAACAGAAAGGGTAAGGATAAATCCATGAATGTTGTTATGGATCTTGGTTCAGATTCAGATGATGAGACTAAGATAACAGCGATGGGTCTAAAAGGTAAAGCCTCTATTTCTGGTGTTTCTGTTGCAAGTTGTGCTTCTTCTTCTACAGTTAATGATTTCTCTGAAGATGTTAAGAGGAATGAGCTTTTTCATTTAAGGGTTATGGCTAAGAACAGTAAATTTGATGCACTCATAGATAGTGGATCTCAGGTGAATTTAATTTCAGAAAGTGTTGTAAAGAACTTGGGAATAAAAACTACACCACATAAGAGACCTTATCCACTAGGTTGGATTTGTGAATACGATAAGCTGCAAGTAACAAAACAATGCACCTTAAGGTTCACAATCACTAGTAAATTTGTGGATGAAGTACAGTTTGATGTGGTTCCATTGGATATCTGTGGGATAGTGCTTGGTAGCCCTTACTTATATGATAGGAAAGTTATTTTCTACAGGGAAAAGAATCATTATCACTTGTTTAAAAATGGCATTCAGTACATTGTACATTCTCGCAAGATTAAGACTGATCAATCTTTCGCAAACATGGGGCAGTTAAAGAGTGTAATTAATGCAAGTAAGGAATTAACTCTTATGTCTATCAGTACAGGTGGTTCTACACTTGAACTTGGAGTAGCTAACCAGGGTCAGATGTTGCAGGATGCACTTGCAGTACAGCATGAGAAAAAGATGATTGAAAGCATTGATGAATCCTTGGGTAAAAATTTTCCTGTTGTAAAGGATCGAATGGTTGTTGACTTATTCTCCTTCATTTCTGCATTGGTTTTCAGCTTGATGCTAGTCAATTTTTGTTGGTTAGCGGCTATGGTAATTGATGTAGATGTTTATGGAAGTGATAACATTATGTTTATGTTCAACAACATTGTTGCAGTCTTTATTGTGCTTGTGAGCCAGGTATTCAGATGTACAGAGGATACAGGACAAGTGGGGAGGCCAAGTCCTCACTTATTGTCAGAGTAAATGCCACTTTTGGAGGTCCAAAAGGTCTTCAGTGGGGAGGCCTGATCGGGTGGACATTTTTTAGTGGAAATTGAAGTGTCTCGTTTCTCTCCAGAATCTGCACCATCAAAAAGAGCTCAGCGTCCTGATTCCAACGCAGCTCGAACAAAGCAAAAAGGAGTCCGTTTGTGCAAGTTATGGCCAGTCAAACCTTGGGTCAAACTGGAATCAGAGGGCGTCCAGGAAGTGGAAAAAATGGCATCGTCAAAAATCAATAAAACTAGCATCATCGTGAAGAGCTCGTCGAGACAATTCTGACGGCGTTCGTTTCGTCAAAATTTGACATCGTATGCGAGAGTTATCAGCGGTCAAAGTTTTCAGTTGACTTGTTGAGGGGACCGTACGGATGCTGACGTCAGCAGTCAGTCCGTACTGTACGGAATACAAATGGATGAATTTGGGTGTGACATGTGTGCGGATGATTCATTGTACGGAACCAATTAGCTGATGACACGTGTCATCCGTACGTCCACTCAGCTGTACAGTCAGCGCACACGTCGGCGAACAGTCGGGGGACACGTCAGCTAGTGAGTCAGCATCCACGTCGGCAGTACCGTCAGCATCCACGTCAGTTGTAGGTGGCCAGTCAGACAACGCCACATGGCACCCTCCTGGTGCGGCACGTGGCCTCTCCCTCCTGCGTCGGCGGTCGTTATTTTTGTTAGCAAAAGATTTGGCCAGTCCGCGTGGGACTCGACCTCTCAACCTTTGGTTCGCAAGTTTTTCGGCTAGCCGGCAGACCAAAATAGCACCGCTATTATATATAGTAAGCGGTTTTGTTTTGTTAAAACAAACAGATTGGTTTGTTGGAAAAAGCCAGCTGGCGGGGTTGGAACCCCGAACCGGCCGGCTAACAAAAGGTTTAGCCACCAACGCGCCAGCGAGTCTGTTCGGTATTTAAGTGGCACCGGTCGATTTTGTTAAGTGTTTGAGAACCGAATACCTTATAAAATTAAAACAAACCCCTTAATTTGAAATAAAAAAATAAACAATAATCCTTTTAAGGATTAATCAAAATCTTCCAAAACAGAATAAGCCCGAGGGAAGTATATTTGAAGGGCTTAAATTTAATTTTGGGAATTTATCAAAGATTATTATGTAAAAAGGGGGATATTTTGAATATTTTTATGTGTAAAAGGGAGATTGCAAAGATTTTTATGTATCTTGGAGAGATAAGGGAAATATTTTGCAAATCAATTGGTTGAGAGCCAAATTGAGCAAATTTTATGTATAAAAAGGGGTGTAAGGTTAGAGTGAGGATATAAGTTTTTTTCAGGTTGAAGTCTTGACGCTGAGGCAACACGGAAGAGAGGGGTCTTGTTGAAGAATTTTCAAGCCATTGTTGAATGTCGGAGCCATGTTATGCTGCCGAATTGATGGTCTTGGTGCATCATTTGTAATCGATTTTGGAGTTAATCGGATCGGTCTCTCTATTGGAGTGGACCCGGAGACGTAGTCACATTCTGTGACGAACTCCGTTATCAACTGTTTGCACTTCTCTTCTTCTCTCTCTTTCTGTCTCTCATTTCTTTTCATTCTGTTATAATCACCTTGTTATTACGTTCTTTATGTTATTTCCTTAAGTTAATTTTATTTTAATTAACTTGAAATAATCATTGTAAAGCATTGTAAAAGTTAAGCATTTAAATACTGCAATCTAGTCTAGATCCTACATAGATCAAATATCTCTTGAACTTTTAAGCTTGTGCAGACCTTTTTGAATGTGTTTTAAGCTTTGGTTGGCTATGGAAAGTTTTGAGTATGGATTTCAACAAACCCTTGCCTAACTTGTAGTCTCCAAATCTCATCAAATGGGCTTATCTTTTAGAGGTCATCCAATGGCCAACCAAACATCAATCAAGCTTTAATATAGACCCTAAGACAAATTCCCAAGAGATCATACCATGTTTCTTTGTACCATCATTAAGATCCAATAGACCACCTTGCATAAAGGCTACTAAATTAGCCCTATTTATAAAGAGACGACCTTTTAAACACTATATCTTCACTCAAACTCTTGAAACAACAGTATCTTATGTGTAAAAACCTCCAATTCCATTATTTGTTTCTAGGTCCAAGACCTCTACACCCCTAATACACCAAACCCTCTATTTCAAGCAAAATACTTGTGGTTTTAATGAAACTCCTATCTCTCGCACCTTCCATATCCAAAAAAAGCACCAAACACACTTACCAGACCCTGCACATGGTGAATACTACACTACATGGATAGTCCTTCCCACATTTTGTCAAAACACCACTTGAAACCCTCATTTTCATCATGAAAATACCCTGTTGCAGCCCTAGAACATCATCCAAAACACCTAACCTTGACTCCACAACATTATAATTGGGTTAGGCGTGTATTTTACAAGTTAGAGGACCCATTCCACAAGTTACAGTAGGCACAAAAAGTGGAATGGGTTGAATTACATCATGAAACCCTACAATCCAAGAACACTATGAAAGTAGGTAGCAGCAGTAAAAACAAGATAACCTTCTTGCCCCTCCTAAAGTTTGGACAACATCCATTACCTCCACATAAAAATCAACATCCTTGGTCTTCTTGGTTCACATGCCTTTATATGGTTATGCAAATGAAAATGAAGCAAAGTAATCATCTCCTTCTCTGTTGATTGGAAGAATGCATGCTTAATGTTTTGATACATGATATCAACTCCCTCTTTTTCTCTCATGGTTGAATATCAAAATCCACTATGGTGGGCGTCCAGAGTTCTAGTCATCTTTATTCCTCTTACACCAAATGTTGGCCTCATCCACATGTCTGCCATCCTAATTGGCTTTGTTTTTGAAAGTTGAAGTTTCTTCTGAGTCACCAATGTAGCTCTCTTTTCCTTTTCAGACTCTTTCATTGCTACAAATCGTCTCTTGGATTTAATCATCTGTACCACATGGTTGATGTGTTTTTAATCCTTGCATCTAAAGGAAATTTCCTTTACAATAATACTGCTAGGGAATTTCAATGTTGCCACTGTAGTTGGTAGTAAAGTCGGTACCTACAACATGAAGAGTGATTCTCATTCCTCTTCTACATTAGAGGGTTCATATCCTTCATCTGACTCTTCCGAATTATCAAAATCAAAATCACTAGAAGAGGATTTAAAAGGAACTCCATGAAAACCAAGCTCTCTAAATGGTATATCAAACTCTAGTTCAAAATCTTTTAGATAAGGCTGCTCCCATAGCTCTCTTACTCGCTTGACAAATCCTTGAAACTTTGTATTGATTTTATTTTTCCTGTCCCTCTCTTGTTGTTCTTCCTCAATTTCATCAAGATCATTAATACAATTGGGGGAGGTCTTACAACACAACTAATTACAAATTCAACAACCAACCAGGCATTAGATCATCAAGTTCTCCATTTCACTCTTTCTCAACCAAATCACACTATTCCCTTGTAGCATAGGAAACCCAATAAATCGGGCACAAATTATCAACCACACACTTTCATTTCACAAAATAACTCAATTCAAGGACCTATTATTGATATTTTTAACATATCAACATAGCTCCATAAGTTTCTTTGTAACAACTCCTTCAAAACTTGAAATTTCACTCTTTTTAGGCCTCAATTAGGCCACTTTTACAAAGGGTCTATACTCTAAACTTATCCAAACCTTACCAACTCTTGGGGAGGAAATTCTAAGGTGTCAAAACTTCAAAATCCACAATCAGATCTTAGTTATACCACTGTACAATGGGTAAACCACAAAACCCTCTATTGTAGCCTAAACCCTAAGGGTTTATTGAAAATGATACTTCCAAAGCTAACCACAACCTAAAATTTACTCAAACAAGTTTTTGATACCCTACACAAGCTCAAAAAATCATAAAATAATGCTTCCCTACACAAAAATACAATTTGACTCTTCAAAACCCCATTTTTCTTAAAGAAAACTCACTTTTACACACATGGGTTTCACACCCATCTCACTTTCAGACCTCCCCAACACTAACACATCATTTCCACATCTTAATAATGTTATTCCAAACCCATTCCTCAAGTTACAGAGGCTAAAGAAAGAGGAATGGGTCAAAAAGCCATTTTTATTGACTCAAAACCTTCAAATGTACAAGTTCAAGCTGGTTTTAGTAAATTGGTGATAAAATGCACAAAACGTTATGGAAAACATTCTAAATGGATTCCAAATAAATTTAACTCCATATACTATGCAAATATCAACAAATCTGGATCAACTAATTGAAATACAGGCCATACAATCTGCTGCTACAATTGAAAATATAGAAAATTCTAGAAAATTCTGAGTTTTTATTATTTTTGCTTCTTCAAATAACAAAAGCCAACCTTCAATTCAAGTTCTCCATGTTTTTAAACTCTTTCCCACCAATTAAAAATATATTCACCTTCCTAACTGAGCTTTGAACTGTTTTGACTCTTCACATTCCCTCCATAATGCAAATTTTGCAATTTTACAATGTTTGAGTTTGCAAATTTTGCACAATTTTGCAATTTTTAAACATTTTGCACTTTTTGAAAAACCCAACCTCCTAAACACCTAATACAGCTCAAATATGACTAAATACATAATATAATAGTCTCACGGACCTTATTTTAATACAAAACTCAAAATCCTATATTCTACTCCTTATTTTCCTTGATGAACAAAACCTACTGAATGGTGCTCCTGCACCAATCATACATTGACCTTCTTGCCCCTCATAAAGTTTGGACCACATCCATTACCTCAACATAAAACTATACATCCTTGGTCTTCTTGGTTTCCATGCCTTGATATGCTTATGCAAATGAAAATGAAGCAAAGTAATCATCTCCTTCTCCACTAGTTGGAAGAATGCATGCTTAATGTTTTGATACATGATATCAACTCTCTCATCTACTCTTATGGTCGAATACCGAAATCTAGTATGGTGGGCCTCCAGAGCTCCAGTCATCTTTCTTCCTCTTCCACCAAATGTTGGTTTGGTCCACACGTCTACTAGCCTAATTGAATTTGTTTTTGAAAGTTGAAGTTTCTCCCGAGTCACCAGTGTAGCTCTCTCTGCCTTTTTAGAATCTTTCATTACTACAGATCATCTCTGGGATTTAATCATTTGTACCACATGGTTGATGTGCTTTGAATCCTTGCATCTAAAGGAAATTTCCTCAACATAAATATTGCTAGGTAATTTCAATGTTGCCATTCTAGTTAGTATTAAAGCCAGTACTTGCAACATTGAAAATTATCCTTATATAATAATTCCCTCCATCTTGTTGGCTTGTAACACTCTTGATGGTGGCTACATGAAATCTGATTCTGATTCCTCTTCTACATTAGAGGGAACTCATATATCCTTGTTTTGACTATTCTAAATTATCAGAATCAGAATCACTAGCTTCCATATTCAAAAATTCCCAACCACCATTTTTAATAAATTGGCCACCAGTTCAAGTTCATTTTGCTTTCATAATACTTTATATCCATGGAGTTCATCGATTCCTTCATGCCATCAAGTGAAGATTCAGGAATGGTGACAATGCATAGTACATCCCACTTGAAGTCTTTAAAAATAATAGCCATATCAAATTCCTTTTTCCCAAGTCATACTCTCTCAAGTTTAACAATCTCAATTTTGAACTAATAGTGATTACTAAGAAAGGTAATTCCACCAACTCTATCAAACAGTTTACCATAGGAACAATAAAAGCAAAGGATTTGAAAGGAACTCCATGAAAATAAAGCTCTCTAAATGGTATATCAAACTCTTAGACCTCATTCTTGCACATTTACAACCAAATTCAAAGATTTTCCTTCAAAAGGATACAAATTCAAATATTGACAATTTTGTAGCAAGAATGCATTTTTTTGCACATTTGACCACCAAGACTCAAAAACTCACCCTAATACACCTTAAATGGTCTTGATTGACCTTATTTAGCATAAATAAACACAAAATACCTTAATCTAATCTATTAAGCACCTATCAACCTTCAAAAAGTGAAATTTTTCAACTAGGAGACTAGGTGCTCCTGCACGAAAATTACATTGTGTTTGAGCCTTCAAGAGGCTTTAAATCTAGCCTTTACAAATGATTCTACATCTTTCCAATCATGTCTAACTATTGAGCTTGTAACTAACATGACTTATTACATTATAAATCAATTGACCATGTAATATGACCTTATTCAATTGATAATTTACTCAAAACACAATTTACTAACTTAAAATAATTCCATGAACCAAATTTGTTCAATAACCTTGGTGCCCCTGCACCAAATTTCAATATTTCAATAAATGTCATTATAAGTACAAATCTCATTACAATGCCTTAGGTACTCTATTCTCACAGGTATTTTACAATGTCACTCATACATTTGAGATTCTTATAATGTCTACATCATAGGTTCTCATTTAGAGGTTAACTTCAAATGAGTAACTTGAGATTCCCTCGCAAAGCTTCACACGCTCTTTTATAATGGCTTCAGATCAGAATTGATATTTGTCAAGATCATCAAAATAAGGATGTTGCATTGAATTTTTGGCTGAGATTCTCTATGATGGCTCAAAAATCAACATTTTCTGCAAGGAGAGACCAATCAATTTTTACTAGTTTAGTTACAGATGTACGCAAAGTAAAAGAATAAAAAGAAAGAGCTCATCCAAAATGGAAATGAAATGAAAATAGATGGAAGGCCCTTACAAATAGGTATGGCAGTCTCTCAACTTAGTCACTCTTGGTCATACATCTTCACTGTGAGTTCCAAGATACCTATTGCACACAACACCTCTCATGAATCTAGAATATCTTGAAATTCGAGATGCTCCTATAATGTCTACATCATAGGTGCTCATAATAAGGTTAACTTCAAATGAATAACTTGAAATTCCCTCACCAAGCTTCACACACACTTTGTAATGGCTAAAAATCATAATTGAGATTTGTCGAGATCATCAAAATAGGGATGTTGCATTGCTTTTATGCCTAAGATTCTCTTGAATGGCTCATAAATCTGCATTTTCTACAAGGGGACACCAATCAATGTTTACCGGGTTACTTACAGATACACAAAGTAAAATAAGATGAAAGCTTTGGCATCAAAAAAATTAACGTGGATACAAGTATAAATTAATAAGAACCATTGTGCATATACTTACAAATTAATCCAATGAACCATCTGGATCTGCTCTACTCTTTATTATGTCAGGTATTGCCTCATGGTCAGACTCATGGACCTTCCACAAGGTCTTGTTCAAAGATCTACCCCCATATTTTCTCAAATGAACATTGGATGCCACAATAAGGTTTGAGTAATGAAGAGTCTTACGATGCATGTCAAAGTCCTCAAACATCCAATGTTTAACACTCTTATGTGGGTACCTTCTAAGCCACATTCCAGTAACAACAATTGAGCCTGTAGGGTATTCGATGTTTTCTCCATCTATAACTGGGGCTTCTAATTTCTTTTTGGCCTCAACACAATGACACAAGTAATAGTATGTTCCCTCTTCATTTTCTTCATGTACAATAACTTCATAAATATTCCCTGCATTCATATGTGCAGAAAATCACTCGAAATTAGTCAACATTACAAATACAGTACAAAGTAAGATAACAATATGGAATTTCAAAAACTAAGCAAGTAGATATATTACCTGGTTGAACTAGATCTGATACATGGTCAAAGTCAATCAATGATTCCATCTGTGTTAGTTCCAATGTCGTTGGAGGGTGATATGTGTGAAGTGGGCTAAGATAACTTGTCAACCATTTTTCAACCCACTCCCCTAACTCACAATCATTCCAGGCTTTCATTGTACATGAAGAACAAAAGCATGCCATCTTACGTGTATTGATACTCCATGAACTTGCATTTGAGCTAAGGAAAGAGTGTAGCTCACTTGATCCTATTAGAGTACAACAATCCTCATATGGTGCAATGTTAGTATCATCCATCAACCCAAAAAATCTACTAACTAAAGACATACCTTCATTACTTGGACCCATCGAAGCATTACACCACTCAACGATTGAACTTGCATCTATCAACTTTGCACTATCTTTTATGCTTTAACTATTCTCATTCTAATGCTCTTTTCACGCATGCTTTTGCACCATCATGCTTCCCCTTTCCATGCCTGGCCTCACAAAAGTTCCACATATGTTGAACACCTATAGTGAGATGCATCTTGCACAACTAGTATAACATGTGTGTGTTCTTGAACTGTGTTTCATAGTTATCCAACCATATTATATGCCGACCGTATGCTATGCCCCTCTGAGCCAAATCACTATAGAACATCTAGAAGCAACCTTGCATGAACTCTAGAGAATGTGTGCGATCATCACTAACATAAAAGTGATACTCCCTCAATACCTTCCTTTGGTCCTTTGTACTATCAGCTGCATAAATGAATGTTATGTGCACAAATATCGAAACCTGTGTGGAGTTGTAATACTGTGACTACACCTCACACTGTGGTTGTAGAGTGTATTTATCTACAAATTCAACCACTGATACTATGCTGCCAACTGGAAAGGTTTCCTTGCATAGCTTGAATTGTGTGTCCAGCCATCGAGCTTTATGGGTATGCCTTGCATACTCATACACTAGATTCTCATGAAACATGGACATAAACTGATACACTAGAATCTTCTCAATAGCCAAATCACACCTTTTTGCTTGAGACCCATCTTTTGTAGCATATTCCACTATTTTATACTTCCTGAAATCTACTACTTTGTGTCCCACCTCATCTATGCTTTCCATATGTTGACATATTGGCATTCATTGGAAGCCACCGCAACACTCGCATGAACCATCCAAGCATGATGTCCTGTAGAATATTTTTCCATCCTCTATTTGACATAAAAAAATTGATAAGAACTCTCTTGAATATTTTGGTGGGGCTTCTATGCCACAATCCTGCAAAACATTGTTAGTAAGCAAGTCTAAACATATAGAACGATAAACATCATAATGGTTAACCAATTCAATATGTAGTCTGCAGCAAAAAGTAGTGTATGTGTGATTTATCTTGACATAAAAAGGTTTAAGCATTTCAAAAAATCTTTGAGAAATACTAATTTGAGGATAAGCATTTTGAAATTTATGAAAAAATTGGGTTTGAGTTGTATCCAAAAAATGATTTGGATGTGGCTCACGGTTCTGTACCGATTCTCCTTCTTATGACATCCCTTTGATTCGGAGATGGCCTTGTATTATTCTTCCAATAATCTTCAATTAGTGTTCTCAATGCTTCAAAAAAAAAATTATCTTTATGTGACAGTCTTCCCGAGAATGTCCATAATTCATTTGAATCAGTGCCCTCAATTCTTTTCCATCTTTGAACGACTTTTGATAAAAAAATTCTACTAATTCCCATTTGTTCACCTGCCTTTTTAATGAGACGAGATCTCTTTGTTTGATAGCTTACCAAAGTTGATGTAATGACATGTCAAGTGACATTACTATCCTTTGAGCGTGAGGTCTTACCCACACTCTCATAAGCATCCATTAGATTCTTCACAATAATGTTTTCACTAGATGCATTCGATGTTCTCAACCCAAGAGTCTTCATGATGTTTTTGTACTTTAAACCCTACATCATTTGAACAAATAGTTGACATCTTGTGGTCTCATTTAGCCTTTCAAAGAACATTTGCCAAATATTATCAGCATATCTTCTACAAGTGCATTCTGGAATCTTACCTTCCATGTGCTGCAAAATATCCTCATCAATATTAATCAAAAAATTGGCTTTCTATGCAAAATTCTAGGTGGTGTTCTCCTAGGTACATACATCTCAACATTAGCAATTTCATCAATATTTAATTGAGGTGGGCTAGATTGCGTACCTTCGATCAAAGGTGGAATAGAAGGCATACTTTGACGTTCACGTGGGGATGATGGCATACCTTATTTGTCAAATCTGAATATGATGTACTCTCAACTTCAAATGTGGTGGATGGTGTCCAGCCATACTCACTTGTGGTAGATGGTGTCCCTCCATATTCGCTTGTGCTTAATGGTGTCCCTTCATATTCACTTGCGGTAGAGGGTGTGTCTCCAACTATGGTATCTATATCTCTCCTAGCACGACTCTTTTGCATTCGTACCATTTGTGTTGCCAATTTATTTTCTCTTTTTGACTGTTGAGGTTCCTCTTCAATTGGCTTGTTTTCATCAATCATTTCCAATTTCTTCTTTTCACGATATGTCGCCACCCTTTCTCTCTCCTGTTCTTTGAAGGTTTCATACTCTTCGTCTATTAGATCTTTCTTCCTTGTTCATTTCTTCGGAAGGCCAGATAATTTTACCTAAAGCATGGTAATGAGACGAATATTAGTTCCTCAAAAATGTATCCATTAAAATAAATGAAATATATGGCATTCAAGGCTTCATAAATAGACAACATAAGTGATGAGGCAGCTAAATACTAATGAGGTAATTTAGAAATAGATGGAAACCATGGAACAGGTCTTGGGGAACCTGTTGGAGTCTTTTAAAGGCATTAGGGGTGTTGGGGTGTGCCTTGACAAGTTGAAAGCTTCCTTGTACAGGCCTAGTGAAGCCTTGTTTATGGCTTGTAAATCAATCTTTTGATACATTTGTTTTGGGTGTTTGATCTTGTGATTTTGGGAACTTTTGGAATATGGTGTTAGGATTCTAAAACCATGTTTCATTTTCTAGTTAATTCCTTTAATCAATTTTTATTTTGACTATCCTATTGGTGAATGTTGCAAAGTTGCATGTGCTTGTGTAGGAGAGATGGAAGAATGGATATTTTTGGTTGTAAGGTCTATTTGTTTGGTCATGTTGTGTTTTGTGAAGAGTGTTTACATCATCCCCAAGTCCTATTCATATTTCTAGTTGTGTGAGTCAAATTGAGTGGTCAAGTTGCATTGTTGAGAGGAATAGTGAAGTTGGTGTGTGCATAGAGTATTTGAGAGAAGCTTTTGAAAAGGAAGTCGCTTCCCTTGCCACTCTACATCATTTTCAATAGTATTTAGGGGTCTAGGTAGTATAATTTTCAAAATGTAAAAAAATTCCTAAGTTGTGAAATTAGCAATCATCAAAAGTTAGATTTCACACGTTCACCCCTTGAACCCTAGTAGTACTAGAAACTCAGTTTGTTCCCAATAACTCAAATTTTCTCCCAAACACTAGAGAAAATATTGATGGTTTTAGACACTTATTTTATATTTATTACACATATCTCAATGTCAAGTAAAAGTCCTTTGGACCAAATCCCTAAAAACACCCCTTCTAGGCTAACCTAATTAGGTTGATTAGGCCTAATTTGCAAAGCAACATGCCCTCAAAATTATCACATGACCTTGAAACCTTGGGGAAGACTTTATTAGGTTTCCAAACCTCCAAAACCACAAATAGATTCCTCTGGTATGAAAAAATTCATGCCAAACCTGAAAACCCTTATTTTATGCACTATTCAAGAGGCTTTATTGAATATGCTACTTCCACAACCTCCTAGACTTTAAAAACAACTTGAAAAAAGGAAATTAACCTTTCACATTCCTAAAAGTTCAAAACATCATGACCTCCCATAGATATTCTCCCAAACCCTAGGCCTAAGCCCTCATTCACATGCATTTTTGTTCACAACAATATTACTCATATTGTAAGTTTGCACCCCTAACACCTATAGCTCATTAAAACCACACCAATGGCTTGAAATGAGCCTTATTATATCCACAAAACACTAATATTTCACACTTTACATGTAAATTCAAAAACTTTCCTTCAAAGGCTACAAAGATACTTTAGTGCAAGATCACCATTTTTCACATTTTAACACCTAAACTCAAAAAATCAACCTAAGACATGCTTAGTGGTCTTTATTGACCTTATTCAAAACAAAACATGCTCAAATACTAATCCACCTACCTATTAACATCCTAATTACCATCAAATGATCAAATAAGGAGGATGAGGTGCAAGTGCTCCTGCACCAGGGTTGTAAAAGTGTATTAAAGAGGGAGACCAACAATCACCTCTTTCAAATGTTAGTTTTGGAAGTTTAAGTGGTTTTTTTAAGAGGGAAAAATTATAAAAGGCCATGAGAAACTTGAATGGAGGATGATCCTTGGATTAGGCATCAAACAAAATGAGGAAATGTTGAGTTTTCCTTAAGAAAAATGAGGTTTTGGTGAGTGAAAATGAGTTTCTGAGTTGGGTAGCATTATTTTATGTTAGATTGAGCATGATCAAGGTATTTTAGGCTTTTTTGAACAATTTTCAAGTTTTGGAGTGTTTGGAAAGTGCTACTTTCAATAAAACCTAGGGTTTCTAAGCCTAGGGAGAGGGTTTTATGGTTTGGGTGGTAAATGATTGAATCTCTACAATCTAACATTGTAATTTGAAGTTTTGACAAATATAAAATGCTTCCCCAAGGTTTTAGGAGATTATGCAAAGTTTTGAAGGTGGTCCCTTTGTAAAAGTGGGCTAATTTGGGCCCTTAAAAGCGTAGGAAACTTGATTTGTGGAGTTTGGTACAAAACAAGCATTGGTGATTGTTGGATAAGTTGAAAGGCTCTGTAATGGGTCCCTGATGTGTGTTGTGTTGTGAGTTGAAAGGTTTTGTGAGTGGAATTATACCCAATTGAGTGACTTTGATATGCTACAAGGAATAGTGTGAATATGCTGAATGAAGAAGTCCTGATGAAATTGAAAATTGAAAATTGTGTTTGCATATTGGAGTTGTTTATTTGTGTGTTGCAGGCCTCCCCCTACTGCATTAGGAGTATATTCCAATTTTTTATAGACTTGTATGGAAAATTTGGTAGCATAGACAAGGCAATGAACTAGTTTGTATAACTGTTTGACAAAATAACTCAATGAAAGCTTTGGAAGCATACACAAAGTAAGTCAATTGTTAAATAAAAAAATGCCTCAAAGAGATGTGGTTTAAAAATTTAATTGGAAAGTGTATAAAATTGTGTAACTTAAAATTTCCATTGACAACCTAAGGTTGTAACATGACAAACAAACAATGATCAACATGGAATATGCAAAACAACAAAAATGAAAGCAAGCCATAATAAAATGAATTAAAATGTACAAAGACTTCACATGTACCTAAAAAATTAGAGTTTGAAATGGAGTTCTACCCAATTATGTAGCCTTTGCTTATTCTATCCTCAAACTCCTCAACAATTTGACTTTTTCAAAAGCTTGTTCCCCTCCAAACTTCAATTGTATATCAATTATCACTAGAATTCAAAATTGAATTGATATTATATGCCTTTCAACATGAAAACTATGCTATTTCATGCAAAGGTGGTGAAAATATCATGAAAAAGGTGGTGGAATCTAAAAATCATGCATGGACACTTCACTCAATCTTGAAAAAGCTACTTTTTGTCAGAGCACGCATAGAACCAAGAGAATATGCAAAATGTGAGCCGACATCACGGGTATATTTTATTTTTTTACCATTTTTAGTGCAAGACAAAACACACACGCGTTCTTTATCCCTAGAATGGTCATGACTCTACTTCTAAAAAATGCACTCGCATTATCATAAAGTTGGTTTCTTTTATAGATTTATTTTCTCTTTGTCTATACTCTCTCCCACTCTCTCACACCCTCTCTCCCACCCTCTTACCCACTCTCTCACACTCTATCCCACCCTCTCCCACTCTCTCCCTCCCTATCTCCCACTCTCTCCCAACCTCCCCCACTCTCTCCCACCCTCTCCCACTC
>VDFB02086081.1:10578487-10605394 GCA_007258455.2 Sequoia sempervirens | reverse complement strand
TTGAATTTTCATTGCCACTTAAGGGCCTGTTTGGCCCATCATGATCCTACACATACCCAAAATTGTTGCCTATGTTTTACCTTACTTGATCCTATATTTTCCTTTCAAAATCATTCTTCTTCTCCTAAAATTAATTCTAAAAATTACCAAAGACCAAGCTTGATGCAAGCAAAAACATGGCCAGTTTAATATGCATGAACCTCATCTGTGGATAACTTACAATTAATAGTGATCTTCAAGATGGCCATATTTGGTCAGCTTATCAAACAAGGTGATTTTTGGGATGTCCATATCAAGACATGTTACATTGAACATGGTGATCTTCAAGGTGTAAATATTTAGTTCATCTTGTCTTAAACATCTAACTAACTACACAAACCATCCATATGCTTAGAGGTACACAATGCCCTTAACTCCATACATATTATGAAATTAGACCTCAAAAGTTTGCAACATCCCCCACCAAATTCCTAGAGCATCTCCATTCAAAATATAAGCCCTTCTATAGAAGAACATACAATGTTATATTCATTCCATAGTTGTGGCTTCATCACCTAACCCTAAATCTCCCATGCGTTATGTTGCAAGTGATGGTACTTGGTTTCATTATAGATCAATACATCTATTACAATAAAGGAAGTTGATGCTCAAGTCTTAGTGAGGAAGCAGTCTTCTTTGGATGTCAACAAAAGACATGGTCTAGGTAGGGCTACCTTTAAAGCCTCTTTTCTCTCCTCAGCAGCTACTGGAGATTCTTCTATGCTAATAACTAAAGGAAAAGTTGGATGAGAGCTTGGAAAGGGTGCATCAATTGGGAAGAATGGAGATTAAGTGCCTTTTATGCCTACCAATTAGCCTATTGATGGAAGTTGTTGCAGGTGGAGATAGGGGGGATTTATCATATTCAACAGTTGTGAAGGATAAGGCACAACAAAGGGATGAGGAAAGGCAATCCTCTCTAGGGAAAAAAGGAGCTTCTAAAAAAATGATTAAAAAAATAAAACACTATATTGGAATTATGAACTATTGTGGCTAAGGAAAAAAAGTATTAAAAAAACTTAGATCTTATTCATAAGTTTAACAGTAGATGGCCTAATCTACTGAAGCTACACATGGGGGTTGAATACATGGAAACCCCTTCTAGTAGATACTATAGAGATTATTCCTTGTGCTCAAGGCTTTCTTATGATTATGTGTGAATCTAAAGCATATAGAAATTATATTCTTGCTAAGGAAATGAAGGGGGATTCCCTTCCCTCTTGGGGCACAACATCATTTCCATTTCAACCACCAACTCCATATACAATACATAAATTCTTCCATACACAACACCTTCATTACCAACCATTCCACAACCAAATTCTTCCCTTCACAACCTCTCCACAATTTTTCCACTTCATAGGGTGATCCCACAAAGTTGGTTTACAATTTCTGGGAGATTCTATTTTTTGCTGAAATCACATATTTTTAGAAAATATAATGATTTAAGCCTTAAAAAGTTCCATTTAAAGCATTCCAATTGAAGAGGGTTTGATAAAACTACCTTAGATCAAACCTCCTTTGATAGAACCCCGCTAATTTTAAACCATACCTATAATGGAGTCTCCTTTACACCTATAAAAATGTTGATAAAAAAACCACTTTTCATTTACCTTTTGGGGGATCAAATGAATTCATTTAAAATTTATTTTTTTTAAGTATGAATTCCTTATTATAAGCTTCCCAAAAAGTATAATTTTAAATAAATATAATTTTATGATTATATTTATTTTTTATTTCTTGTGAATGTAGGTTTTTCGTTGAAAATCAAGCTATCTATTCTGCACATGGAAAAATAGAATATTATAAAAAAAAAATTGAAAAATATGAGTGCACTAGATATTGGAGTCCTTGATCCAACAAAAAAAAAGAATTTTGATACACAAAAAAAGTTATGTGTTATACAGTCTGCCTATTTCTAAATTGTAATTGCTTTGACTTCGAAACTTGATTAAGGAAAAAATATTCAATAAAACACTATGAAACCAATTAGAAGCACTAGATATCATAGTTACAAATCTAAATTCAAAAAGATATATATATATATATATATATCCTTCAAGTAAAAAAATTTATGTGTTATATGGTAAGTGTCACTCCTTAAAAATGGTGTTTACTGAAAAAAAACTAGTTTTTGAAGGAGATGGAAAAAGAAGTGCAATCTGATTCCAAAAATTTTGAAAAAAATATACTTAGAATCTACAAAAAAATGTCACAAATCACTAGTTTGCATCATCTCCAAATTCCTCATGGTTTAGTCTCTATAAGTGCCCGAAAGAGAAGATTTAGTTAGAAAAAATCAGTTTAGTGTCTAGTTTAGCCAAAAATTGTAAACCATTATTGTGGGATCACTCCACAACCCATCATTCTATACACCATTTATCCCATAGCTCCATTTTAAACACATAATGATATTTTACCATAAATCCTCAAGAGAGGCTCCATGCCCTTTTCAACCTCAAACGAAGGAGGCTTTCAGCCCACAAGTGAGATCCACTCCTTATACACACCCAAACCCCCATTACACAAGCAAGATTTTACACAAAATAGAAAATAACACATATTTTTTCAGCACAACAAAATCTATCAAACATTTAATCACTACATCAAAATTCCCAAATCAAAACACAAGCTTACTTTGGTTGTCCAAGTTAGGATCAGCCCAATATCCAAAGAAAAGTATTCAATCCCTTCTCCCTGATAATGTCCTACCACCACTTGCTTTTAGCCAAAACCCCCGAGAAGCAACCCCCTTCCCGCACCAATTGAATTCCCAAAAATGAAGAAAAGTAGTAAAAAAAATAATTTTTGAGGACAACCAAACCAATTCCCTCTTAAAATATAATTCCACCCAACTCTTCAACTTCTCTCAAAACCAAAAACCAAATGGAAATATTATTCAATTAAAAACATATTTCCCTCCACAAATAAAGTAACATAATAATCAAGTTACTACAAACATTAACCCCCCATAAAGATTAAAAACCAATAATTTAAACATTTGGATTTTGGATTTTGCCTCCAATTCTTAAGGAATCTGGACTACCCACTTGCAATATCTCAATAGAAGCATTAGTGCATTTTTTAAATTATAATCAAAACATTAAATATAAGCATTAAATTTTTCTAACATCAAATTTATAAGATATATCATGATAATTAAACATATTTATGTCCATAATCAAAAATAATAATATTATCCACACACCGAAATCTTAATATCAACCATGTCTAAAATTCCAAACTATATGAATATAAAATCAACCAAAGTCTGAAGCATAATACTAGTTATGCCTTACAAGAACAGACATCCATTAGCTTCATTGAGAATTGCAATAGGTCAGTGGAAGATTTGGCATAGTAGCTATATCAAGTTGGGCAAGAGACCCAATACTACATAGACTTGTATGAGGGTTTTGTGCCACCATCTCAAAGGGTACCTAGCTACATAAGCATCATATCCCAAAGTAGGTCTCACTTGAGGAGGACTATGAGCACTGGAGGAGTAGAGGGTTTGATGAGGCCACCCCAGCCACCATTTAGAGCATAGGAAGAGTCGGGATAGGACAGACCATTTGAGGCTAGACAAGATCACCCTTCACGTGAAAAGAGTGGCAATAGCACTAGCTAGTTGTATTGTTATTGTTCTTAGATACTTTTATATTTTGATTGAGCTTGTGAGCTCCATTTTTTATAGACATTTTAATGTTGCACTTGGACATGATTCTTTTATATATATGAGATACATTGTTTTGGTGGTGACTATATGATGTCTACATGTGTTTATATGTATGTTTATATGGTGCTTGATTCTACATGATGCTTATGTGATTTATTTTATGTTCCTATTGGTTCTTATATGATGGTAATGTGCTTTATGATGGGTAATCTCTATATGGTGTTTATATGAATCTATTATGCATATGCAATGCTAATGTATGGTTATTTATACATGGATGCTAATGAATTTATAATATATAACTAGATGGTACCTAATGCTTATATATTATGATGAGATTGACATTTTTATATCACCTATATATAGGATGACTTGATGCATTTATTATGAAACATATATTAAATGATTCTATGAAATGTGATGGAATATTATGTTGATGATGAAATGTGATGCAATATGAATTTTGAATGCAATGATTATGACCTACATGTATATGAAAAATGAAATGATAGAATGATGCAATTGATGTATTTGGTTTTGTGTGCCATATCACTCCATCGGAATGACTATGAGGACTAACAGAAGAAATGCTAGTAAGGAGTGAAGAATGGTTAGCTTGAGGTTGAATGAAAGTTGATTGATATTTGAAATGAAAATTGATCAAGATTGATAGATCAAACATTGAGCTTTCAATAGTGCACAAACATCATCAAAGAGCATTTTTATTTTGAAATGGATAACTTACACTGGGGTATGGAAAGGCCAAGGTGCTAAATGTTATCTCTTTGTGTAGACAGACGCATTGCAAACAAGGAGTGTCATGACTCATACTAGTGACAACAGAATCCTATCAGAATATGTGAGGGAGTAACCACAAAGAATGTTGATCCTAATGCAATAAAGTGTTAGATGACCTTTGACTTGGATAACTTTCTTTGATTATGCCAAATGAAAATCCAATCACACACAAGGAACTTAGTTTCCCCAGCATTAATGTCAAGACAAATCACATAAAATATAAATCACGATCCATCCTC
Source organism: Sequoia sempervirens (assembly GCA_007258455.2). Classification (NCBI taxonomy): domain Eukaryota; kingdom Viridiplantae; phylum Streptophyta; class Pinopsida; order Cupressales; family Cupressaceae; genus Sequoia; species Sequoia sempervirens. The sequence goes on along the minus strand of VDFB02086081.1, from coordinate 10,600,639 downwards.
GCTCCTATAATCCCTTGTGGATATCATCAGGTAGCCTAGGATCATGAAAAAAGATAAATCAAATAAAATATAAGACTCGTTAAACCAAATGAGTCAATAGCCATTTAGATCTTCTTGCCTAAGATGAGTAATTTCTGATAGGATTCAAAGGATCATTTTTGGTTTCAGGAATGAAACATCTTGTATAAGATGTTGAGACTAGTTTTTATGATCAAACACCCTATATAAGAAAAATTATAGATGATAAAGATAGATGATGTTGATTAGGAAATTGATTAGTAAGGTGGGAAGGCTAGTTTGGTAGTTCTATTGTTTCATGATTTTTTAAGCTCAGTGTTTTGTAGGATGTTATATTTATGTTTGATCAAAGTGTCAATCTTAGCAAGGAATAATTTATTATGGAGGGTAGATTAGAGTGGATTTAAAGTTTATTATGCATTGTGGATAGCTTATCATGGTAGGTGAATAGTGATGAGTGATCATGTTGGTGAGCAATGTAATGTATCCTTTGATGTGATGTCAAAGATCCAATCTGAAGAACCCAGGTTGAGAATTACCCCCAATCAAGTATAAGATTGAAGTTATTGAGGAAAGGATCGGGTGGATTGACTTTATTATGAATTGGTATGGAAGGAAAGTGATGCTAAATATTGACCAATCTCATGCCATGAGAAGGGTAACAATCATTTATTATGGTTGTATGGAAGTGGGATTTTGTCATGGGGAAGTGTATGCTTAAATTATTATGGATGAAGTGGAAAAACAGATAGAATAATGATAGATGGAAGAGAAATAATCTACTACACATGGAATCTATTTTCTAGGTTTTCACCATGGTACTTACCCAAAGTACCACCAAATTGGTTTTCACTATAAGGCGAATTATTTTTCTTTACATTTTTTTTAAATTTTCAATTTTTTTGTATTTTTTTTGTATTTTTTTTGCTTTTTTGTATTTTTTGAATAAATGACACCTGATCATGATTTGGGCATGGTGGATGCTCTTGAATAGATGGATGGTGAATTTGTATGGATGGATGTGGATGGCATGATATGAGTGATGAAGGATGCTCTATATGGAAAATGAAGGGAGCTATGGTATGATTCCTAGTTTATGCACTACGTGAAGGGGTCACCCTCAAAGATCGCTCAAGAGACATCTCCAAGGGGGATGGAGTGATATTATGTATGTATCGATATGGGTGGATTTGGTAGAGTGTATGGATTGTGTGAAGATGAGGAGGATGAAGACTTAGGATCAACAAGCTCATCTCTTGATATTTTTCTTGGATAGATGCCCCCAGTTATTTTGGATGAAGGGGCTTGATTGGAGATTAATTTTTGCATGCTTTTACTTTTGAATTTTCTTTTTGATTTTTCCAACAACTTTTTATTTTTATTTTGACTAAAGTATTTTTCTTTTATTTTTCTTTAGATTTTGGATCTCCATTCGGTAAAGAATTTTTTATTTTTTATTTTTGTTCGATAGCCTTATTCTATTGGGATGATACTTTTCAATCCATGTCTAGGAGGTGGATGGATGTGGATGAGGTGGACGAGTTGGATGATATGGTAAGAATGGGTGGTTCATGGAAGAGATTAGTGATGCATCTAATGGATTATTTGTGACTATTCTTTTTAGCACTATTAATGTCAAAGGAGGCTTGCACATCCTTAATGGGTTGGCAAGAAGGCTTAGTAGAGGCACTATTAGGATATGCATACTATAATCCAAGATGGTCAATATGGAATGATGGTAGCTTATGAGATGAAGTGGATGGTAGAGGATAATGAGATGGAAGGGAATTATCATGGATGTCCTCAATAGGAACATGATCAAAGAGTGGATTATCATAGATATCATGAACAAACATAGGATTGTCATGGACATAAAAAGATTGGAATGAAGTGGATGGTGGTGCAAACTCGATATGGAAGAATTGTAGCTCATATTCTCCAATACCCAAGTCTTTGATCTTAGCCTTGATCTCTAAGGGAGTGTGAAAGGCAGATAGAAATGAATGATCAATTTGTGAAGATAAAGATGGAAATGTGGTGTTGGAAGGATAATATTGTGAAAGGTCGTGACTACTTTGTAAAAACTTGCACTATTGGAATGGATTGGGATCATCATGTACAGTAACTTCAGTTCCATTGTGAGGGAACTTTATACATTGATGGTATGTGGAGGGAATTATTTTCATGGCATGAATCCATGGGCAGCCAAGAAGGATGTTGTATGGAAGGTCCAAGTCCAAGACTTGACACAATGTTTTTCAATTGTTGGACCAACTTTGATAGGAATGGTGATAACACCCTTGGAAGGACATTTTGCGTCATCGTAGGCTCTAATGACAATCCTTTTTGATACATCAATGCATACTTGGAGAATCCCAATGTGGTGACCAATTTTAGAGTACAAATATTTAGGCATACTTCTCCATCTTCCAAAACTCGTCTGATTTTATGTTTATTGATATAGACTTCAAGATGGAGGGTATTATTATGGTGATGCTTATGCAAAGGGACATCGTGATTTGTAAATGTAACATGGTGGGTAGTAGCAAGATATCCTACCATGGCCTGAAACTAGTTGACACTTAAGTCAATAGGAACTGAAGAATCGTGTAGAGATTTATCTAAGATACCCTTATGTGCAAGGGATATACGTAGCAGCTCGAGAATAGATATCTATCAAGTTGGGTTACAATTTGGTGGCCATCTTCTAAAAAAGAATTGAAAACTCATAACGCGAGTGCATTATAACGCACTCATGATATGTCAATTTAAAAGCAAAAAAAAAGTGAAAGTGATTCATTTTATGTCGATTGTTCTTATGCTCTTCCCGCAGCCAAAAATCCTCATTTTCAGGCTCGTGTTCTAGGAGGAGGGATTGATAAAACATCTTCAACAATAGTTGTTATTTCTTTGCAAGGATGGGGCCATGACGATGAAGAGGTGGGAGAGGTAAGTATTGTTTGCTATTTGTTTTGAATTTCTTAGTTTTAGGTTGATTTTGTTAGTTTAAGGTTATATTTGATATATAAATTTTTGAATTTGTAGGAGATGCAAATGAACTTGCAACCCAAAAAATCCTCAACAAGAAGAGCAACCAAATCCTGAACAAGAAAATAAATCTCAACAACAACCTCCTCCACCAATCCCTCAACACCCTCCTGGCACTCAACAAAATTTAATGAGTGAGATTGAGAGCAAAAAAAAACAAATTGAGTATTTTATTAGTAGGTTGAGTGATCCAAATGGTTCGACCATAGAAAGAATGACCCTCACAAATTCATTGAAAGATATGTTAAAAAATTTGGATTCAATTACCAAAAAAATAATTGGATGGAAAGATAGGAGGCAAGCGACTAGGGCATATTATGCAGATAAACTATCATATAAACAAGAAAAGAATTTAAAATTTACAAAAGGTGATTTGTGTTCATTATTCACTGACCCACACACAAATCAAAATCTTACCCTCAATGCAAAGAGGTTTCCTATTCATTGGTGTCACCACCAAGAGATTAGGAACCATTTTTATGATAGGTGGTACATGGTCTTTGATGACCGACCGTGCAACAATTGTGAAGTCCCCCAATATTTTCTTAGGAAACTATACAGTGAGTTCATATTGAACAAAATCCAAAATTATTTTGATATGAGGGACTTACAGGGGAGAGGTGGGGGTTCGGCTTAGGATAGGCCCGATGCACGGCTGGATCCTACATGGCAAGGGAGGCAAGTTCTCGCTAGGCCGCCTCATGAGCATGTTGTTATGCCTTCCATCATGAAGGAGAGTGTCGACATAGAGACATTGCAGGAAATCAACACTTTTACCTAGAGTGTCATCCATCATACTAGCCCTATTCTACAGCGCCATGAGGGGAGTCTTCGAGTGGTGGCCTTCAAACCCATGTGTGTCAATCTTGCGAGGCGACTTGTTCATATGACCACATCAACACTCAAGAGGTTGTTGCAGAGGATCTATATGTAGCTACGGAGATGGAGAGGGTGGCTGACATTTTACATGATGCATATGGAATTGATACTCGTGTAAAAGTTAGCATGTTCATTGAATTTAATTTATTAAATTTTGATTTTGAAATGCAAGATTAACTAATTTAATTTTATGATTTTAATAAAATTGTAGGGTCACAGTGTTGAGACTGGATACACTATCCAGGCCCTCCACCTACTTATTTATGCAGTACACCTATCGGCGAGGTATGTAACTAGTAAACAATTATAAATTTATTACATGTTAATAGCATTGTTTTATGAATGGTATTTTAATATGTGATTTTGGATGTTGAATAGGGTAATATTGGAGGTTTTCGAGGGAACAGCTGCCAGTGCTAGTGGATTTACTCAAACCTACATGGAGGTAATAGAATAAAGAGTTTAACTAATGAATTGTACTTAATAGATTTGTGTAGTTTATATTCATATCATTTGTTACATCGCATTGCACATCATTCAAACTCAAAGCATTACTTCACATTCCATAACAAATAACTAGATGTTGATAGATGACAAAATTTAAACTTCAATATATAGTTGTTTAGAAAGTCGACATAAGCAACTTGCTGCAATTTCTCCACATGGAGGCATGTGCTTGCAAAGGTGCACCTGCACGACAAACTATGGATGCTTGGAAAAAATCAGTGAAACCATAATAGTAAGAAATAGCATAGACAAGGCAGTTAGTAGTTTCAAAAAATGCCTCGAAGAAATGCGGTCTCATGGCATGATGGAATTCCATTCCGTCACTATGAGACCACATTTCTTTGAGGCATTTCTTCAAAATGCTCACCACCTTTTCTATGATACCACATTTTTCATACATGTGCACCAAATAATTTTATCAAACTACTTGTGCTTCCTTTTTGTTATGGCTAAAATCCTAAAATAGGTGCTTTCCAACAAACTATGGATACTTGGGAAAATATCTATCGAAGCATAATAGTATGCAATAATTTACCATAGAGAAGGTAATGAACTTTTTGAGAAAATGCTTGAAAGAAATGCATTTTTATGGTGATGGAATGTCATGACGTGCATTTGTTTGTAATGGCATTCCATCACCATGAGACTCCATTTCTTTTGAGGCATTTTTTCAAACAGTTCAAGTTTCCTTTTCTATGCTACCACATTTATCGTACATGTCTATGAAAGAATTTAATCAAACGATTCAATGGATTGTTGTTATGGGTAAAAGCCTAAAAACATATCCTTTCAAACAAGATATGGATAGGGAAAATAGTAAGCATGGTAATCAAAAATATATAGTTTAATAAGTACTCAAAATTTTGTTCATTAGATCTCATACACTATAAGTCATCACATGGATCGCTATTGTAACTTTTTTGTGATTAAATAATGTTTTGTTTTATTTTCAGATATTGGTTGTGGAAACACCTCCAAATATTATGAGGGCAATGGATATTGGTGTTTCATCTGCTATACAATCCTCAATGGCTTTGACAGGGGAGGTATGAGGAAAATTACTAAATTTTAATTTACATTCATTGTTATAGATGTTAGTTCGAGTGAAAAAACAAACCAAATTATTGATTCATAGTCTAATTTCTATTTGGATGGTTTATACAGGGCTTGAGCTTGCCTCGGCATTGGAGTGAAAATATTTCCCTCGTGGAGAGTGATCATGAGATGGCTGTAAGTGATTATTTTTTCAAATATATCATTTTTTATAATGTAATTTTTATATATTAATGTCTTTACTTCTTAAATTGTAATAGTTAAAACTTCACTAAGAGTTTAACGCTAGTAGGAGGAGCAGCAAGAGCACTCCTCAAGTGCAACAGACCTATCACCATCTGATCGACCAACAAAGGGAAAGAGTTTATTTCGAGAGCCTAGAGAGCAATGACTTTTGATTCCAGAGCCCTTTGTTGTATGCCTACATGGCAGTTTTGTACATATTTTGTATTGGATATATTTGACATTGTATGCCTATATGGCATTCTTGTAAGCCTATATGGCTATTTTGTACCTATATTTTACACTTATATCGACATATATTGATGTATGCGTACATGGCTATTTGGTTAATACAAATATTTTTTATCGATGGTGTCCATATTTGCATGTTATAAATTCATGGTTCAATAGATATGAGTTACATGTATTCAAGTGTATACTTTACAACGTACGTGTATTCATTGTGACTTACGTGTGTTCCAATGTATACTTTACTACTTACGTATTTTCATGTGTATACCTTTTATTCGTGCATATACTTTGTATTAAGTTGTGTATACCATGTATTCATGTGTATACTTCAAGGAATATGTGCTTGTGACTACTTGTGCTTCCCTTATTCACATGTACATGTTTGACTTATTCACGTGTATACTTATTAATTGGTTAGCCATAGCATTGATCATTGTTGTCCTTCATGGTTTGTCTTGAATAAATTAATTGATTGATGGTAAACAACTTTATCTAAAAGAAAAAAACACATTTTCAATTGGTATTCTATGAAATGATTGATAGAAAGATTCCAATATATTTAATCCTTTGATTGGAACAACTCAATTAAGCAAAGGATATGTATAATACTTTTCCTTTTAGATTAGAAATGCATGGAAGTTTCAAAAAGTATCCTTGATATTACAAAAAGATGTGTTTATACACTTCAATTGTGCACTCACCCTTTGGTTATTTGAAAGAAAAATCTGCATATGCCATTGTTACACTGTACAGGTAAACCAAATTTTGTATTATGGAGCTATATTAAGCTACCACTCTCAAGACCAATGTAACAATGATACAAAATAATGTTTGAGATTACAAGAAGACATCAAAATAGATAGTGTACTAAACAAATTCTTATGATTTATGAAGAACACTAATAACTCTACTTAGTTGGCTTCTTTTTTCAAAATTATACAAATTGAATCCTAGCATAAATAGACTATGTATATCAAGCTACCACAATTCAAGTTTCAACGATGAATATTTATGATGCATGTTTTAAATGACATTCAAGTTTATGGTGGTTTTGTTTTTTATATGATGTTATGTGATATTCTAATCCTAATGCATGCTTCTAGGTTGCATATATATTTATATTTTGTTTTTACATTATTTTTGTACCAATGAACCCAAAATGAACCGAACCCCCCTCCAAAAAAATTTGGCCTAACCAGTGAACCAAACCCACGAACCCGAACCCGAACCTCAAAACCTATTCCAACACTCTTCATTTTGCCTACACAAACTTAATTGACCACCAAATTATGTTTCCTCTTCACTTTACCCACTTTTACTTCCTCAAACATCTCTTTTTATTCAAAACCCCTATTTTTCCAACTAGGGCATCATGCCATAACATACTTTTGACCTCCCCTATCCTTGCAGACCTTTTAAACACATCAAACTCCACAACCTCACTCTATTTCCAACCTATTCTAAATTATTTTCAAGAAATTTCTTCTTTTCACCTCTTCTAAGCTTTCTTTTAAGGGGCCTCAATTTTGAATTTTGAACAAGGGCAGCGTTAGTAATCTCTTCCAATGCCTTTACCAATGCTATTTTCTTATTCATACTCCCTATCCTACTTATATCAGGTCCATATCACTGAGACAACTTGAAGGGATCGATCTAGTTGAATGTAGCTGGGAGTGATTATGTGTGTTTGGGTGCAAAAAAAGGACCATGCCTAGCATAAAAATACCTATTCGGATGTGTTGGAATACATTGTTTGGTCACATGAGTTGTAGAACAAAATTTGTACCACTTTGCAACTTTCCACTGCTTCCATTTGACACTTTTTCCATCAGCTAAAAACTGGACACCACAGAAAAAAACACTCCAAGATAACAAAAACTGAGAGAGGTTATTGCATAGGGTCCCAACACAATCCCATAGGATCATGCGAGAAGTTTCTAAGCATCATGGTATCTAAGTAATAACATGCTGAAGTTTACAGCCATTTTGCACTTTGGACCCTTAAGGGATCGATCTAGTTGAACGTAGCTCAGAGCAATTCCGCATGTTTGGGTGTGAAAGAGGACCATGCCTAGTGTAAACATACCTATTCAGATGCATTGGAACAGTTCATTTGGTCACACGAGTTGTAGAACGAAAGTTGTACCACTTTGCAAATTTCCACTACTTCCATTTGACACTTTTTCCATCAACTGAAAACTGGACACCATAGCAAAACCACTCCGAGATAACAAAAACTAAGAGATTTTATTATAGAGGGGCCCAATAGGATCCCATAGGATCAGAAGATAAGTTTCTAAGCATTACGATATTCAAGTAATAGCATGCTAAAGTTTGCAGTCATTTTGCACTTTGGACCCTTAAGGGATTGATCTAGTTGAACGTAGCTCAGAGTGATTGCACGTGTTTGGGTGTGAAAGAGGACCACGCCTAGCATAAACATACCTATTTGCACACATTGGAATAGTTTTTTTGGTCACATGAGTTGCAAAATAAAAGTTGCACCACTTTGCAACTTTCCACTGCTTCCATTTGACACTTTTTCCATCAACTAAAAATTGGACACCACATGAAAACCACTCCGAGATAACAAAAATCAAGAGAGGTTATTGTAGAGGGGCCCAATGCAATCCCATAGAATTAGACAAAAAAAAATAAGCATCACGATATCTGTGTAACAGCATGATGAAGTTTGCAGCCATTTTGCACTTTGGACCCTTAAGAGATCGATCTAGTTGAATGTAGCTCAAAGCGATTCTGCGTGTTTTGGTGTGAAAGAGGAACATTCCTAGTGTAAAAATACCTATTCAGATGTGTTGGAATAATTTTTTTGGTCACATGAGTTGCAGAATGAAAGTTGTACCACTTTACAACTTTCCATTGCTTTCATTTGACACTTTTCCATCAACTAAAAACTGGAAACCGTAGGAAAACCACTCCAAAATAACAAAAACTAAGAGAGTTTATTATATAGGGGCCTAACACAATCCCATAGGATTAGACAAGAAGTTTCTAATCATCATGGTATCCGAGTAACAGCATGTTGAAGTTTGCAGCCATTTTGCACTTTAGACCCTTAAGGGATCGATCTGGTTGAACATAGCTCAAAGCGATTCCATATGTTCGGATGCAAAAGAGGACCATTCCTAGTGTAAACATACCTATTCGGATGCATTGGAACAGTTCATTTGGTCACACGAGTTGCAAAACAAAAGTTGCACCATTTTGCAACTTTCCACTGCTTTTATTTCACACTTTTTCCATCAACTGAAAACTAGACACCACAGGATAACCACTCTGAGATAACAAAAACAAAGAGATATTATTGTAGAGGGGCCCAACATAGTCCCATAGGATCAAACAATAATTTTCTAAGCATCACGGATTCTAGTAACAACATGTTGAAGTTTGAAGCTATTTTGCACTTTGGACCCTTAAGGGATCGATCCGGTTGAATGTAGCTTGGAACGATTTTGCGTGTTTGGGTGTGAAAGAGGACCATACCTAGCATAAACATACCTATTCAGATGCATTGGAACATTTTTTTTGGTCACACGAGTTATAGAACGAAAGTTGCACCACTTTGCAACTTTCCACTGCTTGCATTTGACACTTTTTCCATCAACTGAAAATTGGAAACCACGAGAAAACCACTCCAAGATTAAAAAAAAAAACTAAGAGAGGTTATTGTAGATGGCCTCAAAATGATCCCATAGGTTCAAATAGAGATTTTGTACATGCCATGGTATCTGAGTAATACCCCGTCAAATATTTCTACCCTTTTGCACTTTGGGATTTGATGTTTCATTGAACTGTACAGTTCTATACAGGGTGATTGTGCTCTATTTTTTATGTAATTTTGTGGGAAGCAAACTTAACTCTATTTTAGTTTTTGTTTGGTTGGATTTCAAGTGATTTTGTGCATTTTAGAAGCCACTTACTAAGGGTTGGTTTGTATACCCTATTTTAAGGGTTTTGAGTGCATTAAAATGCCATATTAAGCCTTTCACCCACTGTATGCTTCTATAACTCAATGGAAAGGCTTAGTTATGGTTATAAAACATGTTTGAATAGTTTTGTGCACAAGGGAGGCAAATAGAGGGTTTTTAGGTGATGCCCTAGATGTGAAATGGTGCATTTTTTAGTGGAAAATGGTGGTTTACTACTAGGGTTTGAAGAAATATTTGGGGGAAGCAATATCTCTTGAACTTTTAAGCTTGTGCAGACCTTTTTGAATGTGTTTTAAGCTTTGGTTGGCTGTGGAAAGTTTTGAGTATGGATTTCAACAAACCCTTGCCTAACTTGTAGTCTCCAAATCTCATCAAATGGGCTTATCTTTTAGAGGTCATCCAATGGCCAACCAAACATCAATCAAGCTTTAATATAGACCCTAAGACAAATTCCCAAGAGATCATACCATGTTTCTTTGTACCATCATTAAGATCCAATAGACCACCTTGCATAAAGGCTACTAAATTAGCCCTATTTATAAAGAGACAAACTTTTAAACACTATATCTTCACTCAAACTCTTGAAACAACAGTATCTTATGTGTAAAAACCTCCAATTCCATTATTTGTTTCTAGGTCCAAGACCTCTACACCCCTAATACACCAAACCCTCTATTTCAAGCAAAATACTTGTGGTTTTAATGAAACTCCTATCTCTCGCACCTTCCATATCCAAACAAAGCACCAAACACACTTACCAGACCCTATACATGGTGAATACTACACTACATGGATAGTCCTTCCCACATTTTGTCAAAACACCATTTGAAACCCTTATTTTCATCATGAAAATACCCTGTTGCAGCCCTAGAACATCATCCCAAACACCCAACCTTGACTCCGCAACATTATAATTAGGTTAGGCATGTATTTTACAAGTTAGAGGACCCATTCCATAAGTTACAGTAGGCACAAAAAGTGGAATGGGTTGAATTACATCATGAAACCCTACAATCCAAGAACACTGTGAAAGTAGGTAGCAGCAGTAAAAACAAGATAACCTTCTTGCCCCTCCTAAAGTTTGGACAACATCCATTACCTCCACATAAAAATCAACATCCTTGGTCTTCTTGGTTCACATGCCTTTATATGGTTATGCAAATGAAAATGAAGCAAAGTAATCATCTCCTTCTCTGTTGATTGGAAGAATGCATGCTTAATGTTTTGATACATGATATCAACTCCCTCTTTTTCTCTCATGGTTGAATATCGAAATCCACTATGGTGGGCCTCCAGAGTTCCAGTCATCTTTATTCCTCTTACACCAAATGTTGGCCTCATCCACACGTCTGCTAGCCTAATTGGCTTTGTTTTTGAAAGTTGAAGTTTCTCCTGAGTCACCAATGTAGCTCTCTTTTCCTTTTTAGACTCTTTCATTGCTACAAATCGTCTCTTGGATTTAATCATCTGTACCACATGGTTGATGTGTTTTGAATCCTTGCATCTAAAGGAAATTTCCTTTACAATAATACTGCTAGGGAATTTCAATGTTGCCACTATAGTTGGTAGTAAAGTCGGTACCTACAACATGAAGAGTGATTCTCATTCCTCTTCTACATTAGAGGGTTCATATCCTTCATCTGACTCTTCTGAATTATCAAAATCAAAATCACTAGAAGAGGCTTTAAAAGGAACTCCATGAAAACCAAGCTCTCTAAATGGTATATCAAACTCTAGTTCAAAATCTTTTAGATAAGGCTGCTCCCATAGCTCTCTTACTCGCTTGACAAATCCTTGAAACTTTGTATTGATTTTATTTTTCCTGTCCCTCTCTTGTTGTTCTTCCTCAATTTCATCAAGATCATTAATACAATTTGGGGAGGTCTTACAACACAACTAATCACAAATTCAACAACCAACTAGGCATTAGATCATCAAGTTCTCCATTTCACTCTTTCTCAACCAAATCACACTATTCCCTTGTAGCATAGGAAACCCACTAAATCGGGCACAAATTATCAACCACACACTTTCAGTTCACAAACTAACTCAATTCAAGGACCTATTATTGATATTTTTACCATATCAACATAGCTCCATAAGTTTCTTTGTAACAACTCCTTCAAAACTTGAAATTTCACTCTTTTTAGGCCTCAATTAGGCCACTTTTACAAAGGGTCTATACTCTAAACTTATCCAAACCTTACCAAATCTTGGGGAGGAAATTCTAAGGTGTCAAAACTTCAAAATCCACAATCAGATCTTAGTTATACCACTGTACAATGGGTAAACCACAAAACCCTCTATTGTAGCCTAAACCCTAAGGGTTTATTGAAAATGATACTTCCAAAGCTAACCACAACCTAAAATTTACTAAAACAAGTTTTTGATACCCTACACAAGCTCAAAAAATCATAAAATAACGCTTCCCTACACAAAAATATAATTTGACTCTTCAAAACCCCATTTTTCTTAAAGAAAACTCACTTTTACACACATGGGTTTCACACCCATCTCACTTTCAGACCTCCCCAACACTAACACATCATTCCCACACTTAAATAATGTTATTTCAGACCCATTCCTTTTATTGACTCAAAACCTTCAAATGTACAAGTTCAAGCTGGTTTTAGTAAATTGGTGATAAAATGCACAAAACGTTATGGAAAACATTCTAAATGGATTCCAAATAAATTTAACTCCATATACTATGCAAATATCAACAAATCTGGATCAACTAATTGAAATACAGGCCGTACAATCTGCTGCTACAATTGAAAATATAGAAAATTCTAGAAAATTCTGAGTTTTTATTATTTTTGCTTCTTCAAATAACAAAAGCCAACCTTCAATTCAAGTTCTCCATGTTTTTAAACTCTTTCCCACCAATTAAAAATATATTCACCTTCCTAACTGAGCTTTGAACTGGTTTGACTCTTCACATTCCCTCCATAATGCAAATTTTGCAATTTTACAATGTTTGAGTTTGCAAATTTTGCACAATTTTGCAATTTTTAAACATTTTGCACTTTTTGAAAAACCCAACCTCCTAAACACCTAATACAGCTCAAATATGACTAAATACATAATATAATAGTCTCACAGACCTTATTTTAATACAAAACTCAAAATCCTATATTCTACTCCTTATTTTCCTTAATGAACAAAACCTACTGAATGGTGCTCCTGCACCAATCATACATTGACCTTCTTGCCCCTCATAAAGTTTGGACCACATCCATTACCTCAACATAAAACTATACATCCTTGGTCTTCTTGGTTTCCATGCCTTGATATGCTTATGCAAATGAAAATGAAGCAAAGTAATCATCTCCTTCTCCACTAGTTGGAAGAATGCATGCTTAATGTTTTGATACATGATATCAACTCTCTCATCTACTCTCATGGTCGAATACCGAAATCTAGTGTGGTGGGCCTCCAGAGTTCCAGTCATCTTTCTTCCTCTTCCACCAAATGTTGGTTTGGTCCACACGTCTACTACCCTAATTGAATTTGTTTTTGAAAGTTGAAGTTTCTCCCGAGTCACCAGTGTAGCTCTCTCTACCTTTTCAGAATCTTTCATTACTACAGATCATCTCTGGGATTTAATCATTTGTACCACATGGTTGATGTGCTTTGAATCCTTGCATCTAAAGGAAATTTCCTCAACATAAATACTGCTAGGTAATTTCAATGTTGCCATTCTAGTTAGTATTAAAGCCAATACTTGCAACATTGAAAATTATCCTTATATAATAATTCCCTCCATCTTGTTGGCTTGTAACACTCTTGATGGTGGCTACATGAAATATGATTCTGATTCCTCTTCTACATTAGAGGGAACTCATATATCCTTGTTTTGACTATTCTGAATTATCAGAATCAGAATCACTAGCTTTCATATTCAAAAATTCCCAACCACCATTTTCAATAAATTGGCCACCAGTTCAAGTTCATTTTTCTTTCATAATACTTTATATCCATGGAGTTCATCCATTCCTTCATGCCATCAAGTGAAGATTGAGGAATGGTGACAATGCATAGTACATCCCACTTGAAGTATTTAAAAATAATAGCCATATCAAATTCCTTTTTCCCAGGTCATACTCTCTCAAGTTTAACAATCTCAATCTTGAACTAATAGTGATTACTAAGAAAGGCAATTCCACCAACTCTATCAAACAGTTTACCATAGGAACAATAAAAGTAGAGGCTTTGAAAGGAACTCCATGAAAATAAATCTCTCTAAATGGTATATCAAACTCTTAGACCTCATTCTTGCACATTTACAACCAAATTCAAAGATTTTCCTTCAAAAGGATACAAATTCAAATATTGACAATTTTGTAGCAAGAATGCATTTTTTTGCACATTTGACCACCAAGACTCAAAAACTCACCCTAATACACCTTAAATGGTCTTGATTGACCTTATTTAGCATAAATAAACACAAAATACCTTAATCTAATCTATTGAGCACCTATCAACCTTCAAAAAGTGAAATTTTTCAACTAGGAGACTAGGTGCTCCTGCACGAAAATTACATTGTGTTTGAGCCTTCAAGAGGCTTTAAATCTAGCCTTTACAAATGATTCTACATCTTTCCAATCATGTCTAACTATTGAGCTTGTAACTAACATGACTTATTACATTATAAATCAATTGACCATGTAATATGACCTTATTCAATTGATAATTTACTCAAAACACAATTTACTAACTTAAAATAATTCCATGAACCAAATTTGTTCAATAACCTTGGTGCCCCTGCACCAAATTTCAATATTTCAATAAATGTCATTATAAGTACAAATCTCATTACAATGCCTTAGGTACTCTATTCTCACAGGTATTTTACAATGTCACTCATACATTTGAGATTCTTATAATGTCTACATCATAGGTTCTCATTTAGAGGTTAACTTCAAATGAGTAACTTGAGATTCCCTCGCAAAGCTTCACACGCTCTTTTATAATGGCTTCAGATCAGAATTGATATTTGTCAAGATCATCAAAATAAGGATGTTGCATTGAATTTTTGGCTGAGATTCTCTATGATGGCTCAAAAATCAACATTTTCTGCAAGGAGAGACCAATCAATTTTTACTAGTTTAGTTACAGATGTACGCAAAGTAAAAGAATAAAAAGAAAGAGCTCATCCAAAATGGAAATGAAATGAAAATAGATGGAAGGCCCTTACAAATAGGTATGGCAGTCTCTCAACTTAGTCACTCTTGGTCATACATCTTCACTGTGAGTTCCAAGATACCTATTGCACACAACACCTCTCATGAATCTAGAATATCTTGAAATTCGAGATGCTCCTATAATGTCTACATCATAGGTGCTCATAATAAGGTTAACTTCAAATGAATAACTTGAAATTCCCTCACCAAGCTTCACACACACTTTGTAATGGCTAAAAATCATAATTGAGATTTGTCGAGATCATCAAAATAGGGATGTTGCATTGCTTTTATGCCTAAGATTCTCTTGAATGGCTCATAAATCTGCATTTTCTACAAGGGGACACCAATCAATGTTTACCGGGTTACTTACAGATACACAAAGTAAAATAAGATGAAAGCTTTGGCATCAAAAAAATTAACGTGGATACAAGTATAAATTAATAAGAACCATTGTGCATATACTTACAAATTAATCCAATGAACCATCTGGATCTGCTCTACTCTTTATTATGTCAGGTATTGCCTCATGGTCAGACTCATGGACCTTCCACAAGGTCTTGTTCAAAGATCTACCCCCATATTTTCTCAAATGAACATTGGATGCCACAATAAGGTTTGAGTAATGAAGAGTCTTACGATGCATGTCAAAGTCCTCAAACATCCAATGTTTAACACTCTTATGTGGGTACCTTCTAAGCCACATTCCAGTAACAACAATTGAGCCTGTAGGGTATTCGATGTTTTCTCCATCTATAACTGGGGCTTCTAATTTCTTTTTGGCCTCAACACAATGACACAAGTAATAGTATGTTCCCTCTTCATTTTCTTCATGTACAATAACTTCATAAATATTCCCTGCATTGATATGTGCAGAAAATCACTCGAAATTAGTCAACATTACAAATACAGTACAAAGTAAGATAACAATATGGAATTTCAAAAACTAAGCAAGTAGATATATTACCTGGTTGAACTAGATCTGATACGTGGTCAAAGTCAATTGATAATTCCATCTGTGTTAGTTCCAATGTCATCAGAGGGTGATATGTGTGAAGTGGGCTAAGATAACTTGTCAACCATTTTTCAACCCACTCCCCTAACTCACAATCATTCCAGGCTTTCATTGTACATGAAGAACAAAAGCATGCCATCTTACGTGTATTGATACTCCATGAACTTGCATTTGAGCTAAGGAAAGAGTGTAGCTCACTCGATCCTGTTAGAGTACAACAATCCTCATATGGTGCAATGTTAGTATCATCCATCAACCCAAAAAATCTACTAACTAAAGACATACCTTCATTACTTGGACCCATCGAAGCATTACACCACTCAACGATTGAACTTGCATCTATCAACTTTGCACTATCTTTTATGCTTTAACTATTCTCATTCTAATGCTCTTTTCACGCATGCTTTTGCACCATCATGCTTCCCCTTTCCATGCTTGGCCTCACAAAAGTTCCACATATGTTGAACACCTAAAGTGAGATGCATCTTGCACAACTAGTATAAGATGTGTGTGTTCTTGAACTATGTTTCATAGTTATCCAACCATATTATATGTCGACCGTATGCTATGCCCCTCTGAGCCAAATCACTATAGAACATCTAGAAGCAACCTTGCATGAACTCTAGAGAATGTGTGCGATCATCACTAACATAAAAGTGATACTCCCTCAATACCTTCCTTTGGTCCTTTGTACTATCAGCTGCATAAATGAATGTTATGTGCACAAATATTGAAACCTGTGTGGAGTTGTAATACTGTGACTACACCTCACACTGTGGTTGTAGAGTGTATTTCTCTACAAATTCAACCACTGATACTATGCTGCCAACTGGAAAGGTTTCCTTGCATAGCTTGAATTGTGTGTCCAGCCATCGAGCTCTATGGGTATGCCTTGCATACTCATACACTAGATTCTCATGAAACATGGACATAAACTGATACACTAGAATCTTCTCAATAGCCAAATCACACCTTTTTGCTTGAGACCCATCTTTTGTAGCGTATACCACTATTTTATACTTCCTGAAATCTACTTCTGTATGTCCCACCTCATCTATGCTTTCCATATGTTGACATATTGGCATTCATTGGAAGCCACCGCAACACTCGCATGAACCATCCAAGCATGATGTCCTGTAGAATATTTTTCCATCCTCTATTTGACATAAAAAAATTGATAAGAACTCTCTTGAATATTTTGATGGGGCTTCTATGCCACAATCCTACAAAACATTGTTAGTAAGCAAGTCTAAACATATAGAATGATAAACATCATAATGGTTAACCAATTCAATATGTAGTCTGCAGCAAAAGGTAGTGTATGTGTGATTTATCTTGACATAAAAAGGTTTAAGCATTTCAAAAAATCTTTGAGAAATACTAATTTGAGGATAAGCATTTTGAAATTTACGAAAAAATTGGGTTTGAGTTGTATCCAAAAAATGATTTGGATGTGGCTCACGGTTTTGTACCGATTCTCCTTCTTATGACATCCCTTTGATTCAGAGATGGCCTTGTATTATTCTTCCAATAATCTTCAATTAGTGTTCTCAATGCTTCAAAAAAAAATTTATCTTTATGTGACAGTCTTCCCGAGAATTTCCATAATTCATTTGAATCAGTGCCCTCAATTCTTTGCTATCTTTGAACGACTTTTGATAAAAAAATTCTACTAATTCCCATTTGTTCACCTGCCTTTTTAATTAGACAAGATCTCTTTGTTTGATAGCTTACCAAAGTCGATGTAATGACATGTCAGGTGACATTACTATCCTTTGAGCGTGAGGTCTTACCCACACTCTCATAAGCATCCATTAGATTCTTCACAATAGTGTTTTCACTAGATGCATTCAATGTTCTCAACCCAAGAGTCTTCATGATGTTTTTGTACTTTAAACCCTACATCATTTGAACAAATAGTTGACATCTTACGGTCTCATTTAGCCTTTCAAAGAACATTTGCCAAATATTATCAGCATATCTTCTAAAAGTGCGTTCTGGAATCTTACCTTCCATGTGCTGCAAAATATCCTCATCAATATTAATCAAAAATTTGGCTTTCTATGCAAAATTCTAGGTGGTGTTCTCCTAGGTACATACATCTCAACATTAGCAATTTCATCAATATTTAATTGAGGTGGGCTAGATTGCGTACCTTCGATCAAGGGTGGAATAGAAGGCATACTTTGAGGTTCACGTGGGGATGATGGCATACCTTATTTTTCAAATCTAAATATGATGTACTCTCAACTTCAGATGTGGTGGATGGTGTCTAGCCATACTCACTTGTGGTAGATGGTGTCCCTCCATATTCACTTGTGCTTAATGGTGTCCCTTCATATTCACTTGTGGTAGAGGGTGTGTCTCCAACTACGGTATCTATATCTCTCCTAGCATGACTCTTTTGCATTCGTACCATTTGTGTTGCCAATTTATTTTCTCTTTTTGACTGTCGAGGTTCCTCTTCAATTGGCTTGTTTTCATCAATCATTTCCAATTTCTTCTTTTCACAATATGTCGCCACCCTTTCTCTCTCCTGTTCTTTGAAGGTTTCATACTCTTCATCTATTAGATCTTTCTTCCTTGTTCATTTCTTCGGCAGGCTAGATAATTTTACCTAAAGCATGGTAATGAGATGAATATTAGTTCCTCAAAAATGTATCCATTAAAATAAATGAAATATATGGCATTCAAGGCTTCATAAATAGACAACATAAGTGATGAGGCAGCTAAATACTAATGAGGTAATTTAGAAATAGATGGAAACCATGGAACAGGTCTTGGGGAACCTGTTGGAGTCTTTTAAAGGCATTAGGGGTGTTGGGGTGTGCCTTGACAAGTTGAAAGCTTCCTTGTACAGGCCTAGTGAAGCCTTGTTTATGGCTTGTAAATCAATCTTTTGATACATTTGTTTTGGGTGTTTGATCTTGTGATTTTGGGAACTTTTGGAATAT
Source organism: Sequoia sempervirens (assembly GCA_007258455.2). NCBI lineage: Eukaryota > Viridiplantae > Streptophyta > Pinopsida > Cupressales > Cupressaceae > Sequoia > Sequoia sempervirens. The sequence continues at coordinate 10,581,555 of VDFB02086081.1, read as the reverse complement.
TGTGTTAGGATTCTAAAACCATGTTTCATTTTCTAGTTAATTCCTTTAATCAATTTTTATTTTGACTATCCTATTGGTGAATGTTGCAAAGTTGCATGGGCTTGTGTAGGAGAGATGGAAGAATGGATATTTTTGGGTGCAAGGTCTATTTTTTTGGTCATGTTGTGTTTTGTGAAGAGTGTTTACATCATCCCCAAGTCCTATTCATATTTCTAGTTGTGTGAGTCAAATTGAGTGGTCAAGTTGCATTGTTGAGAGGAATAGTGAAGTTGGTGTGTGCATAGAGTATTTGAGAGAAGCTTTTGAAAAGGAAGTCACTTCCCTTGCCACTCTACATCATTTTCAATAGTATTTAGGGGTCTAGGTAGTATAATTTTCAAAATGTACAAAAATTCCTAAGTTGTGAAATTAGCAATCATCAAAAGTTAGATTTCACACATTCACCCCTTGAACCCTAGTAGTAGTGGAAACTCAGTTTGTTCCCAATAACTCAAATTTTCTCCCAAACACTAGAGAAAATATTGATGGTTTTAGACACTTATTTTATATTTATTACACATATCTCAATGTCAGGTACAAGTCCTTTGGACCAAATCCCTAAAAACACCCCTTCTAGGCTAACCTAATTAGGTTGATTAGGCCTAATTTGCAAAGCAACATGCCCTCAAAATTATCACATGACCTTGAAACCTTGGGGAAGACTTTCTTAGGTTTCCAAACCTCCAAAACCACAAATAGATTCCTCTGGTATGAAAAAATTCATGCCAAACCTGAAAACCCTTATTTTATGCACTATTCAAGAGGCTTTATTGAATATGCTACTTCCACAACCTCCTAGACTTTAAAAACAACTTGAAAAAATGAAATTAACCTTTCACATTCCTAAAAGTTCAAAACATCATGACCTCCCATAGATATTCTCCCAAACCCTAGGCCTAAGCCCTCATTCACATGCATTTTTGTTCACAACAATATTACTCATATTGTAAGTTTGCACCCCTAACACCTATAGCTCATTAAAACCACACCAATGGCTTGAAATGAGCCTTATTATATCCATAAAACACTAATATTGCACACTTTACATGTAAATTCAAAAACTTTCCTTCAAAGGCTACAAAGATACTTTAGTGCAAGATCACCATTTTTCACATTTTAACACCTAAACTCAAAAACTCAACCTAAGACATGCTTAGTGGTCTTGATTGACCTTATTAAAAACAAAACATGCTCAAATACTAATCCACCTACCTATTAACATCGTAATTACCATCAAATGATCAAATAAGGAGGATGAGGTGCAGGTGCTCCTGCACCAGGGTTGTAAAAGTGTATTAAAGAGGGAGACCAACAATCACCTCTTTCAAATGTTAGTTTTGGAAGTTTAAGTGGTTTTTTTAAGAGGTAAAAATTATAAAAGGCCATGAGAAACTTGAATGGAGGATGATCCTTGGATTGGGCATCAAACAAAATGAGGAAATGTTGAGTTTTCCTTAAGAAAAATGAGGTTTTGGTGAGTGAAAATGAGTTTCTGAGTTGGGTAGCATTATTTTATGTTAGATTGAGCATGATCAAGGTATTTTAGGCTTTTTTGAACAATTTTCAAGTTTTGGAGTGTTTGGCAATTGCTACTTTCAATAAAACCTAGGGTTTCTAAGACTAGGGAGAGGGTTTTATGGTTTGGGTGGTAAATGATTGAATCTCTACAATCTAACATTGTAATTTGAAGTTTTGATAAATATAAAATGCTTCCCCAAGGTTTTAGGAGATTACGCAAAGTTTTGAAGGTGTTCCCTTTGTAAAAGTGGGCTAATTTGGGCCCTTAAAAGCATAGAAAACTTGATTTGTGGAGTTTGGTACAAAAAAAGCATTGGTGATTGTTGGATAAGTTGAAAGGCTCTGTAATGGGTCCCTGATGTGTGTTGTGTTGTGAGTTGAAAGGTTGTGTGAGTGGAATTATACCCAATTGAGTGACTTTGATATGCTACAAGGAACAGTGTGAATATGCTGAATGAAGAAGTCCTGATGAAATTGAAAATTGAAAATTGTGTTTGCATATTGGAGTTGTTTATTTGTGTGTTGCAGGCCTCCCCCTACTGCATTAGGAGTATATTCCAATTTTTTATAGACTTGTATGGAAAATTTGGTAGCATAGACAAGGCAATGAACTAGTTTGTATAACTGTTTGACAAAATAACTCAATGAAAGCTTTGGAAGCATACACAAAGTAAGTCAATTGTTAAACAAAAAAATGCCTCAAAGAGATGTGGTTTAAAAATTTAATTGGAAAGTGTATAAAATTGTGTAACTTAAAATTTCCATTGACAACCTAAGGTTGTAACATGACAAACAAACAATGATCAACATGGAATATGCAAAACAACAAAAATGAAAGCAAGCCATAATAAAATGAATTAAAATGTACAAAGACTTCACATGTACCTAAAAAATTAGAGTTTGAAATGGAGTTCTACCCAATTATGTAGCCTTTGCTTATTCTATCCTCAAACTCCTCAACAATTTGACTTTTTCAAAAGCTTGTTCCCCTCCAAACTTCAATTGTATATCAATTATCACTAGAATTCAAAATTGAATTGATATTATATGCCTTTCAACATGAAAACTATGCTATTTCATGCAAAGGTGGTGAAAATATCATGAAAAAGGTGGTGGAATCTAAAAATCATGCATGGACACTTCACTCAATCTTGAAAAAGCTACTTTTTGTCAGAGCACGCACAGAACCAAGAGAATATGCAAAATGTGAGCCGACATCACGGGTATATTTTATTTTTTTACCATTTTTAGTGCAAGACAAAACACACACGCGTTATTTATCCCTAGAATGGTCATGACTCTACTTCTAAAAAATGCACTCGCATTATCATAAAGTTGGTTTCTTTTATAGATTTATTTTCTCTTTGTCTATACTCTCTCCCACTCTCTCACACCCTCTCTCCCACCCTCTTACCCACTCTCTCACACTCTATCCCACCCTCTCCCACTCTCTCCCTCCCTATCTCCCACTCTCTCCCAACCTCCCCCACTCTCTCCCACTCTCTCCCACT
>VDFB02086081.1:10501574-10577085 GCA_007258455.2 Sequoia sempervirens | reverse complement strand
TCCTTGTTTTTATTCCATTTCAAAATTTTGAGTGTAACTATCCTCAATTTCACATCCAAGGTCAGTATTTCCTAATTTTAGGGGAAAAAAAAAAAGTGGCCACTTAAGCCCCCTTTTTGGGAACCATCTTGGTGCACTTACCCTAGTTTGTCAGTTGAGATTTGGAAGTGGCCCCTTGCAGAGTCACTTTGGATCTATGTGTGGTAATTGCACATTCAGAATTCTTATTCTTGATGGTTATGGTTGAGAAATTATCATCAACCTGTTGGATATGGTTAACTATGTATTCAAAGGTGATATTGGTGTAATTGGCATTATCTTTGGTATTAGCCCCTAAACTGGAGGCTTTTCCTAGTTCATGATTTTGCAGAGGATATTTGAGTATAGTGTGATCAATGTTAGAGGATCCAAGCAGGTTATCGATCACTACATCGCCTTGATCTATAAGATCTTGGATGATGTTCTGAAGTGTGAAGCACAGATGTTTTATGCCCCTTGGTCTTATGGTATTTGCAAAATTCATTGTTGTTCCACTAGGCCAGTTTGAAAGGTCCTGGCTCATCATTTCTTACTTCTACAAGTTGAATAATATTGGATTGTAGAAGCTTATTCAAAGTTGATTCAATTGGTTCCCCTAGGGATGTGTATTTTTCTCTTGGATTTATGCTAGTCCTTCGAGGACCACATTGTGCATTGTTTTGGAATGCATTCACTAGTAGAATTTGGAAAATAAATGACTACGTGACTAAAACTTTTAGTCACGTGACTAACAGTAGTAGAATTTGACAAATAAATGACTAATTTGGTCATTTATAAGTGACTAATTTGGTCATTGGGTAAAACCACAACTAAATGACTAATATTAGACAAATAAAAATGACTAAATAAATGTGCTCATTAATTATTAAAATCTTGGCCATAATTGTCATTTTAATAAACATACTCTAAAACCTTTGTCAAGACCTTATTTTCAATTGTAGCCTGCCATAATTAATAATAAAATATTACAAATAAAATTACTAATTAATATTTTTTGTGGAATATATATATATATTTATTTATTTATTTTTATTTTTTGTGGTGTCATCATTATATGAACACCAAAGTTTCTTCTAAATTGAATACCCAACTCCTCAAAGGGCCCAACTATGTAGTGTGGAAAAAAAATATGCATACAATTCTCAAATATATACTAAGCTACTTATAATTTTACATACTCTACATTTATTGGAGGAAAATAATGATATTACAAATAGTTTACAAGTATTATTATATAAATTAGTTAAATTATAAGAGAAGAGATAAAGATGGAGATACAAAAAATAAAGAGATAGAGACAAAAAAATATAGAGGTAGAGAGATAAAGAGGAATAGAGATATAGATGGAGAGAAAGATTGAAAGAGAAAGGAATAGAAAAAAGAGAGATAATACAAGAGAGATAGAAATATAAGACATAGAAAGGGAAAGAGAGATAGAGAAAATAAAATTAAACTAACTTTTGATTACTTGTTTCATGAAAAAAATCGAAGAATGGTATGTGTCCTTGGGGAGTTATGATCAAGGTAGCACGACGTTTGATATAGAAAAACAAACTTATAGATACAAATTGGATCTTCTAGTCCATTTATATTCTACCTAACTTAATACTTATTGGAAAAGGAGTTATCCATAATTTGTAAATTTAAATTAATTTTTTAAAATATAAATTTGTAATATTTAATAGTCTATGTCATACAAATATGTTGTATAATTTGAATAAGTATGTTTAATTATGAATGCCAATTTTTTTTAAATGATTTTTTACCCATATTACAATATATTTCTTACATAAAATCATTTTCAAGAATACACTTCCAAAAATAAAAATCATCTCCTTTAAAATATCTAATGTGAGTTGAATGACTAAAATGAATTAAATGTAGGTGACATTTTTAATATAAAAGTTGAGTATGTAAATTAACTAAAATCATATAGCAGAAACTAAAATTATACATGTGTTAATAGAAGTGAGTTAGTTTTGGTTGTGTACCTTTAAATAGGGGACAAGTGAATTTTATCTATTACTTTTACAAGTCTAGGTTTTGGCACTGGCCTCACTACTGACCTTACTTCAAATTTGTTCACAAGTCTTGGTATTGGCTTTACAAACATTGAAAGCTTTCTTTGATCTAGCGAGGATTTTGCATTGGAGTCTTTGAAGTAAGTGGTTTTTGCACACTTGTAGGACGTGGCATTATTCACTTTTGAAGCTCATCATTTCTAACTTCGCTAGAAATTATTGAAGGATCCTTTTTCTTATTACTCTGCACACCATTTGTCATTACTGCATTGTCCATACTGTGTTGCAAAGAACCAAATAATAGGCCTATCAAATCCAAATCATATCTTACACTTTTCCTTTCTTGGATTAGATAATTGTATTGACTTTGCACTTGGTTTTTTTGTTTGTGTTCCCACCTTCGAAGGAAATTGTCTAGGTGGCTTTACTGCACCTTTAACATCCATCATAGAGTGCATTTGCTTTTTGAATATTGCGAGTTTCTTCAATGATCTAGAATGTTTCAAAATTTTCTACTTTTGTTGGTCCTTATTTGTACAAAGAAAAGAAAATACCCTTTCGAACATTTATACAAACTTGCAAAAACAAAAATTGAAATCTTCACAATACATTGAGACCTTTTTCACATATACAATATCATTTGATAAAGACCCTACCATTTGATGAATGCGAAAAATAGACCCAAATTTTCTCTTAATGACCTTCCAACACCTCTTCAATGTACCCATTGCACACCAAGGTGCAATTGCTAGTTTTATCTTAAACATATTTAAGTTATATTTTTTATTTTACATTATCTCAAATTAAGGCAATAGAAATTAAACATATTTCATTTATTATTATTTTTTTAATTAATTTTCCCACACCTTTTCCATAAAATTAAAACAGATGTTTTTCCCATCTTTTAGATGGCTTTGAGTTGGCTCTCCCATATGCTGCTATAGTTGTGGCATCGCACTCAAGATGCAGTTTCTTCTAGTGGGAAGGCTTGCAATGGGTGCGACGGGAAGTGATCATTGTATTGGCTTTTTAATGATCAGGATTTGTAGAAAATATTATGTCCTAGCTGTCATTTTCTTCAACCCGTGGGTCTACAAGAAAACATATAATATTGTTAAAAACCCCAGATCTTTATGCAAAACAAACTCATTCTAAAACAGATTGTTGTGAATTAATAGTCTATTTTCATTGTTTATCTCAATAGATTTGATACAATTAGTTTTCTCAAACTAATTTTCCACCTACTGATGACAACTATAAATTCATTCCTAATTATTTCATTATATGGTGTTGTGACTGTGAATACACAAGCAAATCAGTTATGAGAATGGTGAATTTAAATAAGAACCTTCAAATTTTTCACATTTGTTTTCAAGTATGTTTATGATATCATAGTAGACAAGATGAAAATGATCTGAAATTTTACATAAAACACAAGTGAATGTAAAGATAGAGATACCAGGAATTCAAAAGGTTATGGGTTTTGCGTCTACTAGGTGAGCCTTTCTGCATGCTGATATTTTTGTAAATTCTAAACAAATTTTATTTGAAATGGAATTTTTAGTACTCTGATACAAGCATCATTATTTCTTGTCATATTCAAGATGCTAATTACTTTTATCAAAAATATTAGGATCCAGCTGTAACATACATTGCATGTGCTTCCCTAAATTGGGAGATAAAACCTTGACTATTTGTCGTGCTATAGCCAGGTATAGATATGCATGAGGATATAATATAGTTGAATCTATATTATTTCTTTTTAATCTGTACTTCCAAAAATCTAACTAAGGCCATCTTATTTCCTTCTCATAGTAGTGGTCAACCAAAACCAGACCAAGAGAATGTCTTAGCTCAGGCTCAACAACACATATCTTTACAGGTAAGATTGGGGAATCATCTTTATAGTGAGAAAATAGATTTGGATTCACTTTCTATTGTGATTCTATGTTTCTTATTCATGTATGGTAAGCAAAGCATTCTTTTGGTATATCTGTAGAAGCTTGTACTTCAAGTTGGGGCTTTTGGACCTCATAAATACCTACAAAAGTTGTATGCATGACATAGGTATGACTTGGATTTCCTTTAGCTATGGTATGTGAAATGGCCACATTGGTATTCTATTGTTGTGTACCATCTTTTAACTTTGTAAATGACACTGCATGTTTCATTTGTGTAACATGGGACACAAGACAAGCACAAGGACAAGCACCCTACTATGTCCAACACATTTCTTAGTTTTCTTTGGGAAAAAAATATTACTTGAAAATGGTAGTAAGAACATCCCTTAGTTGTTTCCATCAGTAGAGACCTAAGTCATAGGGTTCACTGAATTTAATCCACGAAGTTTGAAATTCAGAGAACTTAAAAAAACCCTAAAAATATTTCAGTCTTCCCACAAATTCTTGTGAATAAAGGGCTAATGGTTTTTGATTAATTATTTTTTCTTTTTTTGATTTTTCCCTTGAAAACAATACTTGCAACATATATTTCTTCTACTCTTATTTTGTGGGTATGCAATTCTTTGCCAGGATTGTGGACAATTGGTTTTTAAATGAGCTTGTAAAAGCTATGTCCAAGTTCGAGTCTCCTATGCACAACCTAAAAGAGTTTTCCTAAAATGGTGGATGTGTAAACTTAATCCCTACTAGCAAAGCAATTAGTAGGTTTACAAAAAAAAACATAAAGATTATTTTTACTATTGCTCATATGGGTTTGATCTTGATGCAAAGTACAGAGGAAGACAATTCACTTTCTCAATCTGAACTATCAAAACTCAAAACATTCTTGTCTTATTCATTCACCTTTTCCTTCAAAATCAATTCATTCAAATATTCAAAATTGCAAAATCAGAGTTCCCCAACCCCCAATGGCCTTCAGGACACATTGGTAAGCATCAATTTATCAAAAACAAACAATTACAACCTCGACCCTTTCTTATTTCATCAATTGGTTATGGATGTCCATAATGTGCAACTATAATGCCTATAAGCCACCAAACTACATTTTTTTCTTTCCAAGACACAAATATCTACTTCAGCAATTGGAATGGATTTAGTAGGCTTGAATTAACATGAATAAACTCATTTTATGCCCAATTACACAGACTTTTTATTCTAATTGCACTTCCTTCCCTAACTGTTTGTAAAGCTTGTAGGTCTGTACATGAGACTGTCAGAAGTTTTCTTTTTAATCATGCACTGAAACTCAAAATAAATCACATATTTAGACATCCATTAAACCTATTTAAAAACACATCACACATTGGATGAAGGTTATTTGTAATATGTTAATCAAAACTTGTTGTTTCAAATTGTAATAGGCTTAATTAGGCCTTGGATACAACATGGGGTTATTGGTTCTTTGACCTCCAGACATAATTCCAACCTGCCAACACTTCAAACCTCTTTAATTTGGTGTACTCAAGCTTATGAGTCTATAAGAAGTTCAATTTAAACACTTTTCCACAAACCCTAGCATTTATGCTTCACAACTCTGTGTTATCAAACTGTTAATAGAATTTATAGTCAAAACTTTTATTTTTCCCCACCTTATCCTTGCTCTTCTAAATTGAAACCCTAGAAATATGTAAATTCATGCTACCAAGACTCCATTCACCAATTTTTAGCAGATTTCAATAGCTAAATCAAGAGAAACATAATTTCAAATATCCCTGTTTACCCTAGTGAGGGTTTTTAGCAGTTTGAAGTAAATCCACAATAACTCACACAAAATTAAACCAAATTGCATGAAACTTGAACTAAAAGGAAGGTGATTGACTTATATTTGAGACCAACATACAATCATGTCCCGCATGTGGAGGATCTCTGGGAGGATTTTTTTGATAAATATGAAATCAAGAAGAGAGATTGGATGAGAATGACAATAGATCAAATTGAAAAAATCAATCTGCAATGGGGCACTGAAGGTATCAAGGGTGATGGTTGTGACTTAGTGGATCCATTTTTTGTTTCTTTAATCCAAATGCAGCCTATCCCACCTATCAATTCGACTGAGAAAGAGGCAGTTGAAATTAGAGAAAGAACACTTTTTGTGTTCCAAAGGACAAAGAGGTGGATGAGAGATCCAAAGCCACTAAAAATAATGTCAATTGAACAGTAACACAGAGTTTTTATGAAGCATACAATATGGAATTATGTTCATCCCTGTAGTCCTAAAACCTCAATAATAATAGATCTTACAATCCTTGATACCTGGACCAATAATGTAGTCACCACAATGATCAATGTCTTGGCTGTGACAATGATTTTAAAGGACAACACACCATAATCCAAACGTAGATCGTTGTTATGACAGTAGTACAAGAGCTGCTTTTACAATATGGATCTCATTTTTATCTGAGTTAGTGCTATCCTATATATAATGATGCAATTTATATATGTGGAACCTAATGACTAGCTATATGAAACCTTTTTCAGTGTTACACCTATGATGTAATATTTTAATGTATCAATAGGAACCAGCAATCATAAGGAAGCCATTATCATGCTCAAAAGGCAGTGATTTATATGGTGGTTGGTAGCTAATTGTTAGCACACTCCTTATTTGTGTAGATCGAAGCCACAAACTTGATAATTTTTTGCCCAAAAGAATGTAGAATTACTCCAGCAGTCATAGCACCCCTTCAACACAAATGTACTATTAATATCAATCTAAAATTTCAACCATTCAGCCAAATGGTGACTCCTATATGAAATCACTCCAAGGAATTGTGAGTTTTCATCCTCTAATCCCAGACCTAGAGGATTTTCATCCTCAAATAAATTGAACTAGAGTGCAATGTTCCAACAAGGAGTAGAAATCTGAAATAGAATGGTTGATCAATATGCCTCCTCCTTGATTGGCCTCTTTTAAATAGAGTTTCCCTCCAAAAAAATAATTTTTCAAATTTCCTTCACGACCCTTGATTGACATTTGAGAGGATTTAAAATAAACTTTAATTAAATGAGACATTTTTATTTTATATTTTAACTTTACTTGAGGCCTTCTTTATTATAATTTTAATCCCATTTCTTTAATGCAAAATTCCCAAAACCTACAGAAAATATATGATGGGCATTTTAGGTTTCAACTTGGCATAATTTTGAAAAGGGTACATTAATGATTAAAATGGAAGATGATGAAGAAAGACAAGAGCAACCAAGCAGAGCATGTCAGACAAGGCACCTCAGCCGGCAACCTTATGTATATGAGGTACATTGATAGGTAGGAAACCAGGTCTCACTTAAGTGTGTAATATAGCTTCTCATATTGTCCAAGCTTTTGGACTTCTCTTCTGTAGCAACTTACAAAACTTGGTCTACCATTTAGGAATTCAATAAAGATAATGGAGATATGAATGATTGGTCATAAACAACATTGAAGCAGATGATAGTCTTCTTGATTCAGCAAACAGACTTGTTACTTACAATGTTTTTGTCTCTTTTTCAATGTCCTCTTTCTATACACCATTTATTATATATAGGTATATCAATAAGGTTAGCGTCATGCCTAAATAATAGAATATAAGATCTGGTTATAGGCTCATATTCTAGTGTTATGGGTTTGCATGCTCATATATGTTGCTTTAGAGGCTGAGGCATTTTTTTTGCTGGCCTATGAAATATAAGTGGTATTGTGATGATTGAAGGGCTTTTCCTTATGCATCAAAATAGGCCTAAAAACAATAAGTACATAATATTGATGCCTATGAAATTAATGACATAGGATGGTGCTCGCTTAATACTAGAAAGGCATACAACACATACAGTTCCTATTGAACTTTGAGAGCATAAAACAGAGATTATTTACTCCATGAATGTACGGAGATATAACATTGAATAGTAGATTAGACTATATTTATTCAGGCTAGATTTTACATTGATTCCATCTACTTATAATGCATTGTTTTCCTATAGAAACTTCCCAAACCAATTAACTCCATGTGGGAAACTTCCCATCATCTAACTTACAGTCTAATACAAAACATTTATTAACACTACTTACAATTGTTATGTTTATTTATTTAATACTAATCTATAGATGTAGTATAATAATTCCAAAATTTCACCCCCTCCCCCTCCATCCCCACCTCGCCTACCCACCACTGCTCACCTCCCCTTATTAGAACAATCCAAACAAAGGATGGAACACCATGTGTAATGAACACAATAGCACATATGGAAATCTGATCAACCAAGACATACATACAGCTCACTAAATCTCCCATCTCACCCAAAACACGTGAAAGAAAACATATCAAAGGATACCCTGATAGTCCAACAATACTTGCAATTGATCCATACTCAACCATTCAAAAGTACACCACCCCTCTTGTCAATCACAACATATTCAACTATCCATAAGAACACCACTCCACATGTGAATCAAGACATTCTAATGATCAACAGTTCAATACTCAAGTTGCAAAGCAATACATACTCACTATATCCAAAACAATGACATTCTTCTAGATTGAGACAAAATCAACTAACCACAATTACAAATTTCCAAATATATGGATTGAGACATACTCTACTATCCACAAATACAACATGCTTACAATGGATTGAAATATTCAACTATCCATGAGAACATAAAACCATCAAGCCCCCCTTGCACCAACAAGGGACACTAATGAAGAACTGGTGCTTCTCATGCAATGCACAATCTCTGACCAAGAAACTAGCTTGGGAAAGAAAATATTCTTCCAACCTCCTATGTCCTCTAATCTCCTTTCAATCCAATTACACTCTATCCACCTAATCTTGCAATAGAACCTTTGAAAGCTCAATCAATTTAATACATGTATAAAATGCCCCAGAAGTATAAATGTTGCATTTAACCATGTTCGTATGTAGAAAATAATGAGTGATGGTTTCAACCAATAATGCACTCATGTTACACATTTCTCTTCAATAGAATTTGTTTAAACTTCATTGTCATGGGGGACTTTAAAAACTATAAATTCACCTTGCAGATACAAGAGTGAGAAAACATAAATTGATAGATCTTCCAAGATTGGAAACTCTAACCAATTTTCAAATCTTTACAAAATACTTTTCATTTCCAATAGAAATCAACTCCTCGACCTATTGCACATAAAGGAAAGCAAAAAAAAAATTCAAGTTCTTTTGGAATAAATTTTGCAAAACAAATCTTAAATGCCTACTTCCACATATAATTTATCTTTACATGCCCCATTCATGCCTTTTCCACTTTCTCCATGCAGCAAGCCTTCACAAGTTTGTGGTTAATTAATGATTTATCTGAGTAATGTTGATGATATGAGCACAAAGGCATGGGTGGCAACAACATGTACAAACAACAATGTACATGCACACTGAGTTTTGTGAAATGCACCAAAACTCCATCAAATGAATCTACACTTTAAAATTCCATAAATTTGAATGTCTTTGGTGAACACCATTAAAAAACGTATTTCAATCATGACCTAAGGATAGAATATGGAATTCGGTGATTTTAGCTTATTGTAGAAACTGCTAAAAGAAATAGTAAGATTGTGCTTCATGACTTCATAACTGCTACATGGTGTTTGCAGGTCCAAGTCAAGGATAAAAGAAGGCTGATGGATAGAAGAGACCCTAGTATTGGTGTTGATAATATATACAAAATAAGCATCTTCCTCCTTCCTCATACAAATAGGAGTAACATCACTTCAAAGTCACATCCTTTGGATTAAGTATAGTACTCCCACACAACTTCTTCAATCATAGAAACAAAGATATTATTGATGCTCTAATACCATGTTGAACTTTGCAAGTATAAAACTGAGATTATTTACACCATGAATGCGCAAAGATATAACACCAAATATCATAGTATACTATATTTATTCAAGATAGATTTTCACATTAATTGCATTTGCTATTGAAGCATTGTTTTCGTATAAGAACTTCCCAACAACTAAATTAAAAACTAATACAAAATATTTATTAACACTACTAACATTTGTAACGTTTATTTATTCAAAACTGCACTATACTAACCTCTAGATGTAATATTATAACCCCAATAGTTCTAACTTCCCATTTTGTTAGCATAGGCACACAACATGCATGATTCCTATTTAACACTTGAATTGGCACATAATATGTATTTCATTTTGAAAAAAGACCCTTTCACCAAATTGGTTCAACATGGACATAAATTGTAGCAAGACTATAGATTGAAAGGCCAAATACTGAAACATACAATGATACATCCAAACCATTATGCAATTGTGCATAACAATTAGAGGAATCACATAAGAATCAAACTAAGAATTGGAATCGCCTCATATACATCACTTGCTCATGACAATTAAAAAGCATAGAAAAATTCGGAAATGCACTACAAAACATTCATTTGGAAAAGGGAAATAACAAAGAATTCTATAAAAGGTTGGAAATTGAGATTCTTGCTCATCTTCCATCCTCCCAACTCAATTATTTATCATATAGTTGCATACACATTTAGTTTTCCCTTGTAGACAGATTTCTACTCAAATTATTACAACAATTTTAATCCTTATTTCAATTTACAATTTTTGAAATTCAACAACATATCATCATTATATTCTTAGGTTGCAAATATTTTGTTTTGGTAACCCAAAGCTGCAGCCTATTTCATCACATGATCAAATCAATTTAATGTAAATACCATTACTTTTATTGTTGTTTGTTATGGAAATAAGATTCCTTATTTTTCCTTAGTTATGGAGAGAATGTATGTCTCTTTTGTGAGTGTATTCTTTCCCCTGTAGCACAAAAAGGTTGATAACTTATAAAATTATCTTTCTAAACCCAGCTATACTAAAATATGGGCATCAATATAATGAAGGGGAAAAGAAAATAAAGATGCTACTATGCCAAAATGAACTATTAAATATTAGATTTCAGAAAAACAAGGAAATTGCCATTAAACTTGAAAAATTGAAGACCAAACATCCACAACTTTTATACAAATCTGAGATTTATGAGTTGCTAATTGGAGGAACTAGAGCTCTAAATTTAAGATCATTGGGTATTGAAGGAGATTATACTATCCTTGTAATGGACTAGTTAGGGTTGAGTCTTGAGTATCTCTTTAACTTTTGCAATAGGAAGTTTTCTTGTAAAATTGTTCTTATTCTTGCAGAGCAGATTTTGAATAGGGAAGGATTGTAAAAAATTGTTTCAATTCACAATAGTTGATGTTGAATATAGTAGGGTTTTAAAAAATTGCTTCAATTCACAGTAGCAGATGTTGAATAGAGTAGGGTTTCATGGTGATATAAGGATATCTTTGTATTGGGTGCATTATTGTTGGAATCCAACACCCCTTTTTTTTTCTCTTCTTGTTTACACACGGGCATATTGATTATCATACATAATTTTGTCAATAAGTTTTATATTTGTAATATTTTCTTACATTTTTGTATTATTTCTTGTAGGAATGTGCTCAAGTTGTAGTATACACAAGGACCAAAGGAAAACTCTTACCCATAACCACATTAGTAAATTAGTTCAAACTGTGAACTTCACTAATTAGGTTTATGCCTCTACCTTAGCAAGCTCCCTTGAATGCAACTTTCCTACTTGAAGGAAACTTATGAATTACAATGTTCGTAATAATTATCTTGTAGTATTACTTACTCAGAATTTGGTGCAATCCAATGCAGTGTTTGTCTCTCGTATGAAGTGTACCTGCAACCTTTACAAACACAATTACACAATAGTAAGATGAATGAGATCATTTGCACACCCAAACTTTCTTATGAATACAAAAGGTATGGACACTCTTCTCGAGAAGATGTGAAATTATTACATATAGGTATATTAATATACAAATAAAATAGATATATAGGGGTAAACAGATACATACGGGTAAACTTTATATATAACAAAATGAGTAGCTTCCCACACAAACTACATAGAAAGGAACATTGACTAAATATGGTGAACCTACCTTACTCATGATTTATAGAATGGCCCAGTTATTTGAGATTATCCCCCATATCATGATAGGTTGCCTTTTACTGTACTATAATTAAAATATTAAACAACATATAACCTTAGCTAAAGAATAGCTCCTTTTACACAAATATTATTCAATTATTGTAGTTATGTATGCAACATTCCTTCCCCTTCAGGAGCCCAAAGCTAGAGGACCAAATGGAAGCTTTCCCATGTATACTTTTTTGTGTTTTAGTGCTTTGTTTTTTTGTTGGAGATGATTATTTGTATATGTTGGAATGTATAGAAGGTCTCTTCTTTTATTAATTGCATGAAGCCATTGATTGTGTCTTGCTAAAGAGTTTTGATGGTGTCATATGTGCCCAAGTAGGGCTCATTTGAGACACTATCAAGGCTCTTCAAAATATATCATGAAACAACATCTACATTAAAATGCAATGGGAAGGGTTCAAGATCATATAATCATACAATATTTGAATTAAAAATATGGTCCTATTGCAGTTTGATACTCAATTTGTCTTGCTTGTCCTATTTTTGTACATTTCCCTTACATGCATGTAATTTTCTTGTCTTGCTTGTCCTATTTTTGTACTTTAAGTACATGTTTTAGGGAAACATGTACTTAAAGTTGTAGCACTTGAACATAGAAATGTGTAAAGTTTAAATAACCCCCTTGATTCTACTGGAAACCTGTCACAACTGTAGCACTTGAACATAGAAGATTGTAGAGGTTTAAATAACCTTCCTGATTCCATTGTCAACCTATCACATTTGCAACACTTGAAAATAGAAAGTTGCAGAGATTTAAATAACCTCCCCAATTCCATTGTCAACCTCTCACAGCTGCAACACTTGAATATAATAGGAAATTTTAAAGGTTTAAATAACCTCCTTGATTATGTGATGGAAAACACCTTGGAGACCTGATGCCCTTTTTCTTATTTATTTTTTTACTCATACATTAATTGTTTCTAACAGAGAGTGAAATGAGGACGAAGTATTCCCTATTGGTTTGAGTGCCTGAATGATGGCATTTTGTATTAGCTCTATCTGATCAATCTCTTTGCACTATGTAATGTTGCTTTGTTTGAGTTTAACACTGTGTTGAGGTCTGTAGATGTTTAACCATTTGTAGCCATACTTTGCACTGTGTCATCAAATTTATGTTATCTTTGGAAGTCTTGGCACTATTTGACAAATAGGTCTTCATACCCTAAACGGGGTAAATCTCACAATCAACATGCAATTTCCAAGCACCAAATGCTTCTTTAGACATCTCTTACTATCCACTTTAACAAAACAAAAAACTTACAATGACTGTCCCAAAGAAATCTTCAGATTCTCAGATTGTGTGCCTAATAAGGCTACTAGAATAGGTTTGTTTTACAAAGGAGACCCCTCTTACATTACTCCCAAACCCTTATCAACCTCAAACAGTCATTAATCATTCCTCAAAACTCATGATTTCACCATTTATACTGACTGAAAACCATAAAAATAATCTGATCCAGTAAACCCTTGTTTTAGATTGAATTAATAAGATTATAATGTGGAAAATTAAGAGTTTCTTTGACTGAAATCTATCATAGTATGATAAAATGTAGAGTTCCAATGGAACTTAACCTAGGGTTTGGAAAATAAGCATGGGAGTGATTTTCTAAAGGTTCCTTAAGCATAAGCAAGTCTATATATGAGTGATTGAAGTGATTTTCCAATAAGTTTGTGATCAAAGGTATCCAAATGAACAAGCCCTTCCTGGGTGCAAACCTAATTAACTCTGTTATGGAACATAGACAGTCTGAATTTATGCATTTTTCTTCAAGCAACTTATGGTGAGTCTTTGATATGTTTTAATACATGATGAAGGGCACCGTAAAGGTTGTTTACAGTTAGTATTGAGGGACTATGTTTGAAGGGAAGCTCTGTCAGACCTATGGCAGACCTAGTAGGAATAAGGTAGAGTAATGGAGGAAGCACTCCTTAATTGAGTTCTTGGGGTGAAAAAAAGGGTTTGTTCATGTTGTTTCAAGTCTAGCAATGTTGCTCAAAGTTTTGGCTCATCCTTTGGTGTTTGGGAAGATGAAGTTAAGTTTGTGACTTAGGAGAGCCATTGTAGCACACTTAATAGATAGTCATAAAGAATGGAAAAAAGATGATTGGGTAGGCTATGTAATGAATGTGATCTTGTCATTTCAACTCATATGAAGGTCTATCAAGTATAGATTGGACTGATTATGTCTTAGAGATCCAAATTTTTGTTTGTAATCAAAGAGTGTCTTTGTTATACCTTGAAGGACAGTGATAAGGAACTAATGGTATAATGAAAGGAAAGATGTTGTAAAAGTATTTATTTGTTATTTTGACTCAATGCAAGGTGACATATGTTCTGATTGTGCTTCTAAAGAAAAAGTTTGTATTTGCAACCATCATGTGCCATCGAATGAAGTTGCAAAGGAAGTTGATCTTGATTAATGGTGTTGACTGAGTGTTTTGAAGAACTTGACTGAGTTTGGGACTCTTAATTCAAATGTTTGAGTTGGAAACTATTACAAAGAGGCATATAGTTGAATAAATGTGTCAAGGTGTTGTTTTCTCTCTTAGCTCTACATCATACATGTTTTTTATAAACAAGCAAGTCAATAAAGCCATCGGAAGGATGAAATAAGTTACATTTTCGCATACATGGAGATGATGCAGAGCCAAGAGAGAAATCAAAACCTTGACACACTTTTTAAACTATATGCCTTATTGTAACATTATCCAACACAAACATTTGAAATAAGAGTTACAATCTCCTTCAAATTCTTCAAAACACTCAATCAACATCATTAATCAGGATCAGCTTCCTTTACAACTTCTCCCAACCTTTCATAATGGCATAAGATGATTACAAATGCAAAATTTATCTACCTAAGCACAACCAAACATATATCACCATTATTTGAGTCAAAAAAATACCTCACAATGTCTACCTTTTAAATTCTTATCATTCTATTATGACTATCCTCAATGTGAAATAGTGAAAGCAAGACCTTTACATCCATAACCAACTTTTTATTCCAAGACATATATAATTCCTTCAACAAGTGGAACAACTTTAAGAGACCTAATCCAACATGTTTTAACCCCTTCCAGTCCTCATGAATATAGTTTCGGTGAGATTCCTTCATTACTCTTCCCTTTTCCTAATAGGTCTGTCATAGGTCTGACAGAGCTTTTCTTCAAACATAGACCTTTATCACTAACTATGAATAACTTTTAAAATGCTTCTTAATGTGCCTTAGAACATATCCACAATTTATCATATGTTGTCTTTGATAATATGGAACAAACAAGATTATAGTGTTGCTAAAATAGGAATAATTAGGTTCCAAGTCCAAGAGGGCTTATTGATTATATAGGTTCCAGCATCAGATAATTCCACCTTAAAATTATTGCTCCCCTAAGCTAAGAATAACAATGGCTAGTATAGCAAGAAATTTGCATATTGCAAGGAATTCCCTCTCTAAATAGCTATAGAAGTACACATGGGCAAGGTTAAGAATTAAGTTCCTACCTACTAAAATGATCAATTAGAGGTCTCTTTTTCCTCAACTCAATCACAAGAGATGATTATCTTTGTGATAAGCAATAGGCCTATTCTTAGTTCTCTATTTCATAAGGTTTAGTCTACATGCCTTGTGTGAAGCTTCCAAGGATCAAACCAAAGCTGCATTCTTTCCCACTAATTTGAGCAATTTCCATGGGACAGCAAGGAAGGAAGAAACTCATCAAACTTGATCCTTGTCATGACATTGACATAAAAAATTGTACTCAATTGGGCCACAAAGGCCAAAGTTGGCAATTTATCATCTGTCAAGAAACATTGTAATTTCTTAGTAGATAAAATAATCTTGAACCTTGTCAAGGATATTTCACAACTACAATTCTATAAAAGATGAGAAAATTTTTAAAGCTACAACACTCAATCTTATTTTTCTTCAATTGTATACAAATAAAGAGACTTGGCCAATATTGTAAATAAGTGGGCATCAAAATTAGAAGGTGATCTTTAATTGGTATGAAAACAATAAAAATCTTCAAGTTAAAAAGAATAGAGATAGTAACGAAAATTGAAAGTTGTCATATCCTTGTCTAGCCACTAGGCATGGAAGAAAAATGTGTCACATCTTTATTATGTGCTTGGTAGTTGACATCGTCAAACAATCAATATAAATGTGGGAGAGAAGGAAGGAAAAACCTTTGTTGTATTATTGAAGTGCTCTCTCTATTTCCTTATGCATCATAGACCACATTTAATGAGTGGGATACAAGCAGCCCTTTCATCTACTTCTACAGCATAGATACTGACTCTAGTCTTTTGTGGCTTTAAAAGCCAATATGAGATCCAATAGATGGCTACAATATCAAAGGCTTTCCATATGATTTTATTGAGATACAATCTAAAAAATTGTAACATAAACTAATTAGAAAAGCTTGGAACGAACTACTGATAAGCCCATGAATATAACAAATGAGTAGATCTTGCTTGTAAGGAGTAAAATAGTTTTTATATTTTGCTATTTAGCTTGAGTTATAAATGTATAATTTCAAGTGAATTCCTTAATTTGAATGTATTAAATAGAGTGCATATGATCTCGCCAAACAATAAAAGGAGCTCCAAAATCAATCTTTTTTAAGAGTAACTCTTATCAAATAAATGCAAGCAACTAGGAGAAAGGGGATTTTTTTGAAAAGGTAAAAAGGCCATCACATACCTAGCATTTTGTGCTAAGATAAAATATCAAAGCACTCGCAATAGAGAATTGGAAATTAAACTGGATAAACCAAGTGATATTGGTTTGAAAGGTGATAATGTTAACTTTGAGTTTATAAGCTGAATTGAAATTTTGAACAAAAATTAACTATCATCCATAGGTTTTGGATAAGAAATTATTTTTTCCTAGTTTTTGACTCCTCACACCTTGGTAGAAATGTTTGTTTTGTAATTTTCTCTTGTTTTCTAATATGTTATAAGGCAATTTTGTAATAAGGTTACTGAACAATAGTTAATATGGAATGCTTGTTGATATTTAAATTGTTGATGTGTATGCACAAGCAGGCTAATGAGAATGGGTTTGTGAAAATATTAGATACTAGTATGTTGAGTGGAAAGTAGCTTGCTTCTCCAAACATAGTGAGTTTTGTGATGACCTTAGTGAACACATTTTATCGTATTTTTTGTGTTCTATGGTATTGAATATTAAATCTTACAATTTTTTATTTGTTTGAATGAGATTTTGATTGAGTTGCATGTAGCTACTGTAATCTAAAGAGAAAATTGTACAAGTTTATTATTTTATGTTAATCATGCATAAAAAAAATTTGGAAGCCTTTATGCAAGTTCAGTAGGAACATGGATGAAGTACAACTTTTGAACATCATAAAAACTCAACATATCTTCCAAGGATTGTTATAGATCAAATATAGTATAAGTTGAATGTCATGCTTTGGGTTTATTTTTGGCTGCCTTGTGCATCCTTTTTTACTAATCTCCTTATGTGTGGATGGAAACCAACCCTATACCTGGTCAAATCATTTTGTCAAAATGTTAACTTCGAGTTTATAAGCTGAATTGAAATTTTGAACAAAAATTAACTATCATCCACGGGTTTTGGATAAGAAATTATTTTTTCCTAGTTTTTGACTTCTCACACCTTGGCAGAAATGTTTGTTTTGTAATTTTCTTTTGTTTTCTAATATGTTATAAGGCAAGTTTGTAATAAGGTTACTGAACAATAGTTATTATGGAATGCTTGTTGATATTTAAATTGCTGATGTGTATGCACAAGCAGGCTGATGAGAATGGGTTTGTAAAAACATCAGCTGCTAGTATGTTGAGTGGAAAGTAGCTTGCTTCTCCACACACGGTGAGTTCTGTGATGACCGCAGTGAACACATTTTATCGTATTTTCTGTGTTCTATGGTATTGAATATTAAATCTTACAATTTTTTATTTGTCTGAATGAGATATTGATTGAGTTGCATGTAGCTGATGTAATCTAAAGAGAAAACTATACAAGTTTATTAGTTTATGTTATTCATGCATAAAAATTTGTTGGAAGCCTTTATGCAAGTTTAGTAGGAACATGAATGAAGTGCAACTTTTGAACGTCATAAAAAATCAACATATCTTCCAAGGATTGTTATAGATCAAATATAATATAAGTTGAACATCATGCTTTGGATTTATTTTTGGCTGCCTTGTGCATCCTTTTTTACTAATCTCCTTATGTGTGGATGGAAACCAACCCTATACCTAGTCAAATTATTTTGTCAAAATGTTAACTTCGAGATTATAAGCTGAATTGAAATTTTGAACAAAAATTAACTATCATCCACAGGTTTTGGATAAAAAAATTCTTTTTTCCTAGTTTTTGACTCCTCACACTTTGGCAGAAATGTATGTTTTGTAATTTTCTCTTGTTTTCTATGTTATAAGGCAGGTTTGTAATAAGGTTACTAAACAATAGTTAATATGGAATGCCTATTGATATTTAAATTGTTGATGTGTATGCACAAGCAGGCTGATGAGAATGGGTTTGTAAAAAGATTAGCTACTAGTATGTTGAGTGGAAAGCAGCTTGCTTCTCCAAACACGGTGAGTTCTATGATGACCTCAGTGAACACATTTTATTGTATTTTCAGTGTTCTATGGTATTGAATATTAAATCTTACAATTTTTTATTTGTCTGAATGAGATATTGATTGAGTTGCATGTAGCTATTGTAATCTAAAGAGAAAACTATACAAGTTTATTAGTTTATGTTATTCATGCATAAAAAAATTTTGGAAGCCTTTATGCAAGTTTAGTAGGAACATGGATGAAGTGCAACTTTTGAATGTCATAAAAACTCAACATATCTTCCAAGAATTGTTATAGATCAAATATAATATAAGTTGAGTGTCATGCTTTCAATTTATTTTTGGCTGCCTTGTGCATCCTTTTTTACTAATCTCCTTATGTGTGGATGGAAACCAACCCTATACCTGGTCAAATCATTTTGTCAAAATGTTAACTTCGAGTTTATAAGCTGAATTGAAATTTTGAACAAAAATTAACTATCATCCACAAGTTTTGGATTAAAAATTCTTTTTTCCTAGTTTTTGACTCCTCACACTTTGGCAAAAATGTATGTTTTGTAATTTTCTCTTGTTTTCTATGTTATAAGGTAGGTTTGTAATAAGGTTACTAAACAATAGTTAATATGGAATGCTTGTTGATATTTAAATTGTTGATGTGTATGCACAAGAAGGCTGATGAGAATGGGTTTGTAAAAAGATCAGCTACTAGTATGTTGAGTGGAAAGTAGCTTGCTTCTCCAAACACGGTGAGTTCTGTTATGACCTTAGTGAACACATTTTATCGTATTTTCTGTGTTCTATGGTATTGAATATTAAATCTTACAATTTTTTATTTGTCTGAATGAGATATTGATTGAGCTGCATGTAGTTGTTGTAATCTAAAGAGAAAACTATACAAGTTTATTAGTTTATGTTATTCATGCATAAAAATATGTTGGAATCATTTATGCAAGTTTAGTAGGAACATGGATGAAGTGCAACTTTTGAAAGTCATAAAAACTCAACATATCTTTCAAGGATTGTTATAGATCAAATATAATATAAGTTGAACACCATGCTTTGAATTTATTTTGGCTTCCTTGTGCATCCTTTTTTATTGACCTTGCAAGATTCAAATTAACATAATTTAAACCATATGCCCAAAAAATCTGCATGGTAATGTAGTGTTTATATTTGTGGTCTTTGTATCTGATTAGCATGAAGCTAATAATAACATTGTAAGCACTACTATGAGTGTTGGTTTTTTAGTAAATTAGATTGATGAATGGTTCTTGGAATCTATGCTTACTTTAATCCATCTCCCCCATTCTCTTTCTGTTGACTTTATACCCTATGGATGATAATAATCATCTAGACTATCAAGCCTCTTGATCAACAAAAATGTGAGACTGCTAAGGTAATTTTCAAGGTAAAACATTCATGAGGTATCATTGCAATTATTTTTGAAAATTTCTTTTTGCAATTATTTTAACACACACATACAAGTACTATTTAAGTAATGGTTGTTTTATTATGCAAACAAGGGTAATCAATACCTATGTAATATAATGTGTTATTTTTTTCTTTTTGCAGGAATGTATTGATAAACTCAAAGAATGGGATAAAGTTAAGGTGTTGGATCCATTAGATGGTGATGTTGTGGGCATTGGGCAGATTCACTCCCTATCTATTGTACATGGAGTCAACTTGAAAGGAACAAGAGATGCAAATGTAAACATTTTAAAGGTCACAAGTAACATACCCCTTGTTTATGAAGATAAAATAGATGGAGTTGTTCATCTGAAAGAGAAAGAGAAAGAGGGAACTTTCACTCAGTGGCCACTAAAATATTTGCAAAAAATGACATAGTTGAACATATTTATCATGTACTAGTTGCTAGACATCTTGGCTCACTGCTTTATGCAGTATTTTGAATATCTTGTTCAAGAATCTTAATTATCATATGTATTTAAAAGACTTGGAAACTCTTAGAAAACTTTGACATTTTTTATTATATTTACATATATACTCTTAGACAACTTTGACATCTTATAACTTGATATATATATATATATATATATTGATATATATTTGCATTAAATTTTATTATTATAGATTACCTTTATTTATCATGATGTTGAATCAATCTTTTAATTCTAGTATGTTGTAGCTTATACGCATATGTAATATTTTTATTTACTTTTATGTTTTAGTTCAAATTTAATATTATGTTATTTTTGCATTATAAAATTTATGGTATTTAATAAATTATTTATTTAGTGATTATATTTACTACCAATTAATGGAAACCAGTAAATAAAATGACTAAATTAATGACACTATATGACTAAAGTAATGATTAAATTAATGACTAAAGTAATGACTAAAGTAATGACAAATAATGACTAAATATATAACTAAAATAATGACTAAATATATGACTAAATTAATGACTAAATATATGATTAAAGTAATGACTAAATAAATGACCAGTTAACAACAATTAATGACTAAATTAATGATTAAATATATGACTAAATAAATCACTACCATGACTAAATAAATGACCAGTTAATAACAATCAATGACTAAATTAACGACTATATCAATGACTAAATTAATGACTAAATCAATGACCAAATCAATGACTAAATAAATGACTAAAATAGTTTAGTCATAAATTTGGTCGCATTATAAATGACCGGCAATAAACTACTAATGGTCACGTGACCAAAATTAATCATTTATATGCAATTTTAGTAGTTTATTTAGTCATATATTGTTGTTTGTGTACTAGTGATTTGTTGATTTCTCATGACTTTGTGGTTAGTTGTTATTTGATGTTTGCATCCTCTATGTGGAAGGTCCTTTGAGACTAATAATAGGATGATACATGTTTACCACTTTTGCATCCACAATGCAATCATTTGTTACATTTTTGTTTTGTGACCAAAATTTGGTTTTATCATGTGATGTGCTTGGATTGTCATTAGTCTCTTTGAAAATTTTCACAAGTCCTTTTGCAATAAGGGCTTTCTCTATAGAGATTCCCTTCTCAATGACTTCCTTAAATTTGTTAGAACACTAGACTTGGAGATGAAACATTCATTCTGAATTAAGGTTTTCCATAAAAATTTGAACTAATTGTTTTTCTGGTAAATCACAAGGACATTTACTTGCAAGATTTCTCCATCTCTGTAAGAATGAAGCCAAAGATTCTCCTTTTTTATTGGTGTTACATAGGTTTATTATAGATATCTCATGCTCAATGTTATAGAAGTGTGCAATAAATTTATCTGCTAATTCATTCCAACTCCTTATGTCAAGAGGTAAATGAGTGAACCATTCCATAGCCTATCCTTGAAGACTACATGGGAAAAGGCACATCAAGTATGTGTGATCATACATGAGATCTATAGGATCTCCTTTCCCCTTGTATTTCTCAAAATTTGGTACTTCAAAGTTATGGGGGAAAGGTGACATGTATATACTTCTATCAAAATAGTAAGGACATATGTCATTGATTTTGTGTGTATTTTTGAGTCACGTAACCTGCAAGTTTGTGATCTGTTGTTGCAGGTTTTGCAATTGTTGAGATAGTATTTTTGTTGGTGATGGCGGTATAGGAATGGTGTTTGTTTGAGTGTTGTAGGTTTTTTGGTTGAGAATGCTCGAGTGATGGTGTTGAGAAAATTTCTCGCTTGTGGAAGAAGCACTTTGTTGTTGCGATGGATTTTGGTTCAAGTTTTGATTTGATTTGATAAGTGTTCGAGTTTGGGTTGTGGGTATATAAGTTTTTGTGTTTTGATTGCTTGTGATATTTTGTGGAAATGATGTGTTTGCAGGTGTGATGGTGTTTGTGTTTGTGTATTACAAAGTGTTGGTCATGTTTTCCTATGGCATGGGAAGTGAAGTGTTTGACCTTTGATTTTGGATAGGTTGATTTTAATTTTTGATGCTTTATGTCACTAGTGTCATATTACTTGATTGTGTGGTCATTTGGGGATACGATGACATGTAGTAAAGTGGTTTTGTGAATTATTATTCAAATACCAGATTCATAGGTATGTTCACAATTGTTGCATCATGAGATCTCCTTCCAAGTGCCATACTTGTGCTCAACTATTATGAAGTGAGATTGTTTGATGAGGGTATCACATTAATGGAACCTTGGTTTTGGGATGTCACATTAG
Source organism: Sequoia sempervirens (assembly GCA_007258455.2). NCBI lineage: Eukaryota > Viridiplantae > Streptophyta > Pinopsida > Cupressales > Cupressaceae > Sequoia > Sequoia sempervirens. The sequence continues at coordinate 10,554,273 of VDFB02086081.1, read as the reverse complement.
GTGTTTGTTCTATCATAATAGAAATATCAAAATCCATGAGAATCCTAGCTCTATTTTGTGCAAGCAACAAGAAATATGTGTTGGGATTTACAAACAAGAGGGAATCTACCACTTTCAATACTCAAGGATCTTGTGAAGCTTCATCAATTTCCTCTTGGGTTAAGTTTTCTTCAAAATAAGTCAAGGTAAACTCGTCGTCAGAAGGAGGCATGGTAGATCTTGGTTGGGGTGTTGGTTGTGAACTTGACGATGTCTCAAATTGCATCATACTAGTGGGATCAAAAGTAGGTTCAATTATGGGGATCCATTTGTTTTATCTTGCTATGTGACCTTGTTTAACCATATAAGACCTGATATGCTAAAAGGTGTTTTTTTGGGGGTTTTTAGATTTTTAGATATTTTTGGATTTTTGTGGTTTTAAGAAAGCATGCAACTATGCTAAATAATGTGTTTTTTAATTTTAAACAAATGATGATTTAGACCAAAGTGATTGCTAGAAGTGTCTAGACCTCAAAAGGATAAAGATAAGATGATGGTTGATAAGAGTCTAACCTAAACTAGACTGGTGATTTTTAGGCCCAACTATTGATAGGATGGTAAAAGAGTATGAGATCAAAAAAATAAAAGGATAACTAAGGTCTGATTGGATCTCTTATTTTGAAATGCAAAGGTGGTTAGTTGTGATGTTGTATTTTAATATAAAGATGTAATTAAGCTAACCAAAGGGAGAATATGGAAAGTCGAATGTTAAACTAGGAATGTCTAACAGGTCTCAGGTATTTGTGTCAAGTTACCAGGTCAATCGGGTTTGAAGTTTGGATTCCAACAGATAAACCTAATTTATCGTAGTGTAAATAGAAGCATCAGGGAAAGTTATAGATGTGTTAAAGAAAGCTTCAAATGTGATATGACAATTGTCTGATAGAAAGGCTCAGATGCATTACAAAACTGGGTAAATGTGTAACTCTAATTTTTCTAGGCTTTCCTAAGTAGTTCTATTAAAAAAAAGTTACAGATGTGTTGTACAATGAAAGATGCATGTTTTGGTTGGTTTTCTAGAAATCAAGTGTTTGAAGTGGTTTTTTGTGTTGGGTTTTTTCAATTTTAGGACAAAATACACTCAAAAAATAGAATGGTTGTTGACTCTTGACTTCAAGGAGTAAAGGCTTAAGGATGAAAAGGCCAATGGTGTCATTGGTATAACATGGTTGTAGACATTTGAAAACATGCACAACCTAATTATTCAGGTAGGTGTGTATAATTAGTGCAGGCCCACTGTACAAAGCCCTAATATCCCAAGATCGATGTGAGACACCTCTCTTTTGAGAGTGGATAGCTAGTGGTCCAGTGGTACAGGCCCAATACGGAAATAGGTTCACCTTTCCTCTCTCCCTAAGAGGCTAGAGAAGCCAAACCCAAGAATTTATATCTCTACTCAAGGGGATACATGGTGAGTAGCTTCGAGCGTGATGTTATATCCTACACTACACTAAGCAACAATTGATGGCTCCTAGGCTTCTAATTAACAAAGGTTCTTACTGAGGGACAACTGTGAACAAAGATCTCATTTGTAGTAGCTTGATATTGGGAGGTACTCTCTCACTCTTATCACCAAATGTGTCTCAATGAACTGAGGGTCATGTGGCTTGGCCTTGAATGATGCTAGCCACTCCTTGAGGTACAGCTTTCGCTCTCCCTCCTTTCTATACCCCATCGAGAAATGTGGTTGAGGTCAAACCCTAGGGTGATGAAATCCCTAGGCAAGCCTCCTACTAAAAATAAAAAGAGGCTATTGTGTGTCTTTCATACACCCAAGATCACAAAAGTACATGAGGGGAGAGGATATGCACACAACAACCTAGGATGACACAAATGTGCAAGTGCATTGAACATAGTAAATAGAGGTTCTTTAACCTTAGAAAATTTAAGTGTGAGCTATCTAATAAAATCAAAGACACACAAGATTTATGATTAAGCCTTTGACCAACATCCTACAACAAATGAATTAGTAGTTTTATGATTGATTCTTTCTTAGTGTCTTGCAAGGAGAGTTTTATTAGTTGTCTTGATCAAAGTCTTCTCCAATTGTTCACCAAGATATGTGGTAAACAAATTAGTAATAGAAAAACCCCTATTTAACTAAATTTAAATACATGCAAAAACTAAAACCCGAATTTTTTACCTTTCTAATTTACTAGTTTAATGCGGTGCAGGATCTTCCAATTGTGTCACAAAATCAAATGTGGTGTAAAATCCTTCAATTGTGTCACGAAAACCATTGTGGTGTAGAATCCATTAAGCATGTCACAAAATCTTGCAAACCAAAAACAGGACAAAAAAGCAACACAGAAAGGACAAATCCAAGGTTATGGTTTTAAATAATCGAGATTTAACAACTTGCAATGACCAAAAACAACAATTGTTAAGTAAAAATTGAAATTTTTAAACTCAGAAAATTGCATCATAGGATTAAGAAAATGTGTTGTAGAATAGATGCATCGTAGAATTTGTTAGATGCATTATGTGATCCTGTAACCTTCAAAAACTCTAAATTTCTCAAAAAAATTGTTAGTAATTTTACATCAAGTTCATCAAACGTAAGATCAGAAATTAAAAAAAAGTGCATAAATCATAAGGCAGCCACAAAACCATTAGAATTATTCTAACAATCCTAATCTACCAATGGAGTATGAAAAATAAATGCAAGAAGTATGAAACAAACAAATATTATATCTTATCTCATCAATGTCATTTTACCTCCATTGTTCTTCTCAGTCTCACTTTTCAAGTAGTTATTGCTACTCTCAGAATAATGTGCACAAATTGTGATAAGCTCAGGATAATAATGGCTGCAAGATTTTGAAGATTGTGGTTAGATTGAAAGAGGATGAAGGTTGGATTTATAGAGGATACAAACTCGATCAACGATCAAGATTGGATAGAAAACTGACAGACGAGATCGAATCGAAGGAGAGAATGTGCATGGGAAAGTTGTCATTTCGGTTTATGAAGGGATAATAATAAATTATTTGAATTAAAATGATGGATAATGGTGCACATAAATTTTACAATTTCATGCTTAGTTAACTGATGAAGATTGAAGAGGTATCTAAAATGGAGAAGAGTTAATTGATGATAGAATATTGACATGATAAATTAAGGCTAAGTTAATTGATGATGGCATGAATAATTAAATAAATAGATATTTATTTAACTATAGAATAATTTAACTATATTTATTTAATTATAAACAAGATTAGAGATTAATTAATTAAAAATAATTATTTAATCTGGAAAGGAGGCAATTATTTAAACAATTAACCTTAGTGAAAAGTTATAAAAATTAAATATTAAAATTCTTTAATTATATGGATAAGAAAAAAAATGAATTTAGAAGAAAGAGGTTAACCTAAAATTATTCAATTAGTTTAGACAAAAATTAATAGAAAAATATTGTTGCAGACATGGGACAATTTTTAGTGTCTACAAGATCCATTATCTTCCAAATGAATTCCAAAGGTGTTTATATATCACCTCCAAGTTTTAGGAATGATTTGTGTGCAGCCATAAGGTGTTCCACATCTTAATATCATGTTAAACATGTAGTTCAACCGAAATTCGATGATGAAGCATTAGGTGTTGAGAAGACTCAATGTGGTTCTAACTAAAGGTCTCTCTAGTCCAATACTACCTTGTGATGTGTTTAATTGAATACTGCAAGTTATGGAATGGTGTCACAAACTTTGCATGGTGAGCTAAGTGTTGACTGCAAACTCGAAGATGTTTCTGTTAATGATAGCTTTTTGTAGACTAGTCCAAAACTCTTGAAATCTAGATATGATGTGTGAATCATTCAAGAACTTTAATTCTCAACCATGAGTTGAAATGATATTATATGGTAAATGCAACAGGATGCATTAGGATTCCCTTGCATCACTAATAGTAAATAAATGCCTAGAATAGAGTTAAAGGCGTCTTCATTAAGATATAAATACTTGTTTGATAGTGGAGCAATGTATAGTAATTAACAATATATCTACCTATATAAAGTAGTGTATCATATACAGATCACTATTCACTTAGGGATTAAGTCACTTGCAAATTATAATAACCACCCTAAATATTTTTAAAAAAAATTGCAAACTGGAAATGAGATGTAATTAGTTTCCTCCACACTTATGATCACCCACTTCCTGATAAGGGAAAGGTGAGAGCATACTATGTTCAAGATTATAAATTTACTAAAATATAGCAATTGAAAGTAAACATCCACTTATTCAATGGTAATGTTTATAAATCATTGGAAATGTAAAATCAAGCCTCTACTTTCTAGTGGTGAATGAGTACAAACAAAATGTGAACAATTCTTCCACTTATTTAGTGGTGAAAGTGAATAGAACATAAGAAACTCACCCACTTATTCAGTGTTGAGTGATTGCAGTTAAACCACTTTTCTAGTGGGGTAAATATCAACAATAAATAAAATCCACTCAATTTGTGGTACTACCATCTAGTGTTACAATGTTAATGCTTAGAAATATAAATCTTTGATGGTATAACCTTCTGAAGGGTTACAAAATTTGTCCATAAGCATTATTAACATTGAATAATTATTGCAATAATTTGGTGATAAACATTACACTATTGATACAAGTGTTGATATGAGAAAATAATGTTCAAAATACCCCCAAAAATACCCCAAATCATGAAATAACCACTCAACTCAAAAAAAAAAAAATAATATACCTCGATAGATATCTCATTTGTTGATGCAGGAGCATCCAGTGGTGTAAAGGCAATCTTGCATCACCCAAAAATAGTTAAATTTCAAGTTTCTCAATTTTTAGATGTTTTTACATTTTTGGATACCCTTTTCGTCCTAATGAAATTCCCAATTTATGGTTTTTATTTTCTTTTCCTAAGGTGGAAAGATATTGCAGTTTTAGTTTCCCAAATTTGCACCTGAAAATCTTCTAAGTTAGATTTGAGGCACTTAGAGTTCCCATATCAGCCCCAAAACTTGCTCAAATTGGCATAGCATATTTTGAGTGTGTTTTTGACTTTGTGACCTTTCCAATGGTTCAAACGGTTCGTGAATCGGAGTCTCGGATCAAAAGTTATGGCCCCGGGAAGTTGGCGCACTTTCTAGAAGATACAATTGCAAATGCTCTTTTGAAATTTGAACTTCATGTTATAAATTTTTGGCGCCAAACCGCCTAAACTCAAATTTGAATGTTGTTTTGGCTCCAAACTAAAGAGGAGTTCTATTTATGGGCGGGTTTCTAATTTTTGGGTAACTTTTTGAGGACAAGCTCGCATATTGCGAAAAGGTGATTCTATAGCTTTCTGTAACTTGCATGTGTTGTAGAACTTGGGGATTTGAGATCCTCTGCATGTAAGAAGCTCTATTTTCTAAATAATAAAATTATTCTCTTGTTTGTGGGTTATTTTTTAAGTCTCGGGTTTCACCCTCATCAAGTGGTATCAGAGCAAGGTTTTCTTGAGCTGTGTGAATGATTCTTGTCATTGAGGTGGATTCATTACGGAGTGGTTGTGAGTGAGATCCAAAGAAAGATGCCTCAAGAGTGATGCACAGTAGGCATGGGTGGTACAGAGGAGTGTGAATTAAGCCTTGGCTTAGAAATGCTGGTGGAAAGAGATGCAGCAGCAGCCCTCGAGAGATAGATTGATGCGTTACAAGAGCGTTGAAAGAGAAGAGGTTAAACACGAGGGAGAGAGTGAGGATCAAGGAGAAGAAAGGTTCAAATGTAGAAGAGGAAAGAGAAAAGAAGAAATTGGTAAGACCAAATGTGGCTAATAAGAGGCCATTTTTGAAGATGGGGAAAAGAAGACCGAGAATAGAAGTCCCCGATTATTCGAGAAGTCAGACACAGAAGAGTTGATCATTTGGATCAGCGAGAACTAAAGAATATTTTAGTATGAAATAGAGGACCCGGTCGAGGTTAAGTTTAGAAAATGGTGAAGGGCCATGCCAATATTTGGTGGAAAGAGGTCCAGTTGGAAAAGAAATCGAAGAGAAAGAAATATCACTAGGTAGGATGCATGGTGGCCGAAGAAGTAGTTCATGCGATTGGATACGAGTTAGATCTATTGAAGAAATTGCAAGGTTGGAAGCAAGGAAGCAGATGCTGTGAAGGAATATCTTGAAGATTTTCACAAGATAATCATCAGAACAGGTTACACAAAGGCTAATAAGGAGAAGGTAGCTTGATATCTTAATGGGTTATGATCGAGAATTCAGGAGGAGTTAAGCCTAGTCAGAATGACCACCATTGAGGATGTGTATCAGTTTGCTCTGAAGGTGGAAGAGAAGTTGAACAAAAGATTTGATGGCAAGCAAAAAGGACGAGGAGGTCAAAGTGAAAGGGGCAATGGAAGACCTTCAAGAAGCCAAAATGATGATGAAAAGAAAAGTGAAGATGTGGGTACCAGCTAAAGCCAAAGGAATGATAACTTCTACCGCCCTTGTGATCAAAACAGTGGTGATCAAAGAGATAGAGGACAAGGGAGATATGGACAAGGATCTGGAAGAGGTGGTTTCAAAGGAACGTGTTTTCAGTGTGGTGAAGAAGGGCATCGAGCCTATGAATTTCCACAACACCAAGGAAGGGCAGAAAAAAGGCTATAAGGTCATTGAAGGGTTGTACATGTAGATGAGGAGGCCCAATCTGAACATTCAGATGATGCTGAAAGGGGAGAATCCCTAGTGATTAGGAGAGCCTTGGTGACTGAGGAAAAGGAACTAGAACAAAGGAAGAATCTATTTTGCACAAGGTGCAAGTGTGAAGGTAAATGTTGTGATTTCATTATTGACGGTGGGAGCACCGATAATCTGGTGTCAGAAGAGATGGTCACAAAGTTGAAGTTGAAGAGGGAAAGGCACCCACATCCGTATCAGATTTCCTAGTTGCAGAAAGACCACAAAGTTTTAGTCAATGAGCAGTGCCTAGTAAATTTAAAGATCGAGAGCTACCATGATGAAGTACTCTGTGATATCATCCCCATGGATGCATGTCACATGTTGTTGGAGAGGTCGTGGCAGTTCGATAGGCGAGCTATACATGATGGCCATGCAAACACTTACTCCTTGACAAAGGATGGGGTTCGTCACAAGTATGCAGTAGTGCTAGAATTTGTTATGTAGATGGAAGAAAATTTTTAGAAGGTATGAAGCATGAGCATGTGTGTTATGCATTGATTCCTAGAGTGAGTAAGGAGGATACTGAGAAGGTTCCAGAAGAAGTTTATGGGATGTTGGATGAGTTTCAGGATATTGTTTTTGTTAATGTACCTGAGGGTTTACCACCAATAAGGAATATCAGTCATCAGATTGATTTGATTCCTAGAGCCAATTTGCCAAATAAGGCAGCTCATAGAATGACTCCAGTAGAAAATGAGGAGTTCAACAGACAAGTTCAAGAATTGTTGAGAAAGGGTTTGATACAGGAGAGTTTGAGTCCATCTAGCAACTATACCTCATATGCATTCCCTGATACCACTTGATGAGTTTTGATACCACTTGATGAGGGTGCAACTCGAGACTTAGAAAATAACCCACAAACAAGAGAATAATTTTATTATTTAGAAAATGGAGCTTCTTGCATGTAGAGGATCTCAAATCCCCAAGTTCTACAACACATGCAAGTTACAGAAAGCTACAAAATCACCATTTCGCAATATGCGAGCTTGTCCCCAAAAAGTTACCCAAATTTTAGAAACCTGCCCATAAATAGAGCTCCTCTTTAGTTTGGAGCCAAATCAGCATTCAAATTTGAGTTTAGGCGGTTTGGCGCCAAAAATTTACAACATGAAGTTCAAATTTCAAAAGAGCATTTGCAATTGTATCTTCTAGAAAGTGCGCCAACTTCCCAGGGCCATAACTTTTGATCTGAGACTCTGATTCGCGAACCGTTTAAACCGTTGGAAAGGTCACGAAGTCAACAACACACTTGAAATTAGCTATGCCAATTTCGGCAAGTTTTAGGGCCGATCCGGGAAGTCTAAGTGCCTCAAATCTAACTCGGAAGATTTTCAGGTGCAAATTTGGGAAACTAAAACTGCAATATCTTTCCACCCAGGAATAGAAAATAAAAACCATAAATTGGGAATTTCATTAGGATGAAAAGGGTATCCAAAAATGTAAAAACATATAAAAAATTGAGAAATTTGAAATTTAACTATTTTTGGGTGATGCAAGATTGCCCTTACTGCTGGATGCTCCTACATCAGGACACCGAGGTAATTTGAGGAAGTATTTTGTCCGTCTCAGGATAGTGGAGGAAAAACCCAAATGGTCAACCTCTGCCTTAGGCAACCAGGATGAATCTTCAATAGGCCTTCCTTTCCATTTCACCATATATTCTTCATACTGCCTATTCCTGGTACTCCTTCCCACACGACTATCCAGGATTTCTTCAATCTCCTCCTTTTTTGAAATAGGTGTTGGAATCCCACACTATTCCATCATTGGTACTTCCTCTGTGCCACCTTCATGATACTCATCCAAATCTGAAATGTTGAACATAGAATGTTGAATCCATCACAGCAGCTCTACCTCATATGCATTCCCTGAATCATGCCTCTTCAAAATTTTACAGGGACCGAACTTCTTCATCTTCAATTTGTTATATGTTCCCACTGGAAACCTTTCTTTCTTCAAGTGGACCATCACTTCATCACCAATCTGAAACTCCTTATACCTCCTCTTCTGATCTGCCTTAGCCTTATACTACATATTCATCTTGTTAATATGTTCTCTTACCTTCTCATGTATGTCCTTGATGTGTTCTGCAAAATTTTGGCTTCAGCACTTATTTTCTTCTCTTGGTCCATCTTCCTCAATTTTGGAGTTGTTCTAAGGCTACCTCCATACACAATTTGGAATGGTGATCTACCCGGTGCTTACGTTGTGAGAGATTGTGTAGAAAATTATATGCCTAGAATTAGATCAAGTCCATCCTTAAGGTTTATCTCCTACCAAACATCTCGATGGGTTACCCGGACTCACCATTAAAACCTTTGTCTTCCCATCTGTTTGTGGATGGTGTGCAAAAATGAACTTCAACTCTGTCTTCAGCTTCTTCCACAAGGTCCTCCAAAAGTACCCCACAAATTTGGTGTCACGATCTGAAACAATACTCTTTGGCGGACCATGTAGCCTCACCACCTCTTTGAAGAACAAGTCAGCAATGTGGACATCATGGGTCTTCTAGCATGGGATGAAATGTGCCATCTCTGAAAACCTGTCAACTACCACAAATACTGAATCATTCCCTCTTTGTGTCCTTGGCAAACCAAGAACAAAGTCCATACTTATATCCTCCCATGGCCTCTGCAGTGCAATTGGGGATGATATGGCTTTGTGATACAGCTCACTCTTTTAGCCATCTGACATACCCTACAGCTTTGTACAAACTTCTTCACATCCTGTGACAACTAAGGCCACTAATAATACTCACTGATAATGGCAATGGTTTTATCTCGACCAAAATGTCCTGCCATTCCTCCACTATGCTTCTTCTTTATCAGGTTCTCCCTCATGGAACTCCTCGGGATACACAATTGACTTCCCTTAAATAACACACCATCCTAGATTATGAAATCCACCACCTTGTCCTATCCACTGTAACAGGTTCCTTGCAAGCTTTCCAAGCTTCTGCAAAATTAGGATCTTCTGCATATAGTGTCTTGAGTTCATTGAATCCAACCACTTCAATTTGCATCTTTGTCATCAATGTATACCTCCTACTTAAGGCATCTACAACCCTATTTGACTTCCCACTCCTATGTTTCAAAACAAAGGTATAACTCTGCAAAAACTCTACCCATTTCATATGCCTCTGATTTAATTTTCCCTGACTATTTCTAGGTACTGTAAAGCCTGATGATCAATATATAGAACAAATTCCTTCGTCAACAAATAATGTCTCCATTTCTTTAATGCTTGAACTATTGCATAAAATTCCTGATCATATATAGAATACTTTCTCTTCCCATCATTTAACTTTTCACTGAAATAGGCAATGGGCTTACCTTCTTGGCTCAACACTGCTCCAATGGCACAACCACTGGCATCACAATCCACCTGAAAAACCTTGTTGAAATCTGGGAGGGCTAGAACAAGTTGCTATGTCACCTTCTGCTTCAACAGTTCAAAACTTTTTGCTGCTCCACTGCTCCACTTGAATTCTTTTCTATCCCCTCTCATTGTTTCAGTCAGGGGTCCACAAATACTACTGAAGTTTTTAATGAACTTTCTACAAAAACTAGCCAAACCATGGAAAGATCTCACCTTGGTAGTAGTTCTTGGGGTAGTCCATTCCAGAATAGCCTTCACCTTCTCTGGGTCCATCTTGAGACCTTGTGTTGAGACAACAAACCCCAAGTACACTAACTCCCTCTTCACAAAACTGCACTTCTTCAGATTAATCAACAGTTTCTCTTTTCTTAACTTCTCAAAGGCTCTTTGAATATGCATCAGATGCTCATCCAACATCTTACTAAAAATCAAAATATCATCTAAATACACAATAACAAAACTTCCCAGAAATTCTTTCTTTTAGTACCTCCTTCATGAGCCGCATGAATGTGCTCGGTGCATTGGTTAGCCTGAAAGGCATAACTAACCACTCGTATAGGCCCTCTTTGGTCTTGAAGGCAGTCTTCCATTCATCTCCCTCTCAAATCTGGATTTGGTGATATTCACTCTTCAGATCAATCTTTGTGAAGTACTGAGCTCCACTCAAATAGTCCATCAGGTCATCCATCCTTGGCAGGAGAAATCTGTACTTGATTGTTATCTTGTTTATGGCTCGGGAATATGTACAAATCCTCCACTCCCCATCCTTCTTTGGTGCTAGTACTGCAGGTATTGCACATGGACTCAAACTCTCTCGTATCAAACCCTTTCTCAACAATTCTTGAACTTGTCTGTTCAACTCCTCATTTTCTGTTAGTCATTCTATGAGCTGCCTTATTTGGAAAACTGGCTCCAGGAATCAAGTCAATCTGATGACTGATCTTCCTTATTGGTGGTAAACCCTCCGGTATATTATCAGAAATAATATCCTGAAACTCATCCAACATGCTAGAAACTTCTTCTGGAACCTTCTCACTATCCTCCTTACTCACTCTAGGAATCAATGCATAACACACGCTCATGCTTCATACCTTCTAAAAATTATCTTCCATCCTACATAACAAATTCTAGCACTCATACCTTTTCTTCGGTCTCCTTCAGGGTTTTCAACTTGTGATAAACCCCATCCTTTGTCAACAAGTAAGTGTTTGCATGGCCATCATGTATAACTCGCCTATCGAACTGCCATGGCCTCCACAACAACATGTGACATGCATCCATGGGGATGATATCATAAGAGTACCTCATCATGGTAGCTCTGATCTTGAACTTTACTAGGCGCGCTCATTGACCAAAACTTTGTGGTCTTTTGCAGCTAAGGCAATGCGATATGGATGCGGGTTGCCTTTCCCTCTTCATCTTCAACTTTGCTTGACCATCTCTTGACGCAGTTATCAGATTCTCCCACCATCAATAATGACATCCCACAACATTTTTCCTTCACCTTGCCTTGTGTGAAACAAATGCTTCCCTCTGTTCTAGTTCCTTTTCCTCGCCGGTCACGGGGCTCTCCACAATCCTTTAGGGCTTCTCCCCTTCGGCATCATCCCCGAGATGTTGATTGGGCCTCCTCATCTACATGTGCAACCCTTCCATGACCTTTTTGGCCTTTTTTATGCGCCCTTCCTTGGTGTTGTGGACATTCATAGGCTCGATGCCCTTCTTCACCCTGCTTTGGAAACACGTTCCTTTGAAACCACCTCTTCCAGATCCTTGTCCATCTCTCCCTCGTCCTCTACCTCTTTGATCACCATTATTTTGATCACAAGGGCGGTAGAAGTTATCATTCCTTTGGCTTTGGCTAGTACCCACATCTTCACTTTTCATTTCATCATCATTTCGGCTTCTTGAAGGTCTTCCATTGCCCCTTCCGCTTTGACCTCCTCATCCTTTTTGCTTGTCATCAAATCTTTTGTTCAGCTTCTCTTCCACCTTCAGAGCAAACTGATACACATCCTCAATGGTGGTCATTCTGACTAGGCTTAACTCCTCCTGAATGCTCGGTCGTAACCCATTAAGATATTGGGCTACCTTCTCCTTATTGGCCTCTGTGTGACCCGTTTTGATGATTATCTTGTGAAAATCTTATGTATATTATTTCACAGATCTACTTCCTTGTTTCAACCCTTGCAATTTCTTCAACGGATCTATTCGTGAGTCCAGCGGTATGAAGCTGCTTCTTCGGTTTCTCTACCATGGAATCCCATTTGGTGATATTTCCTTTTCCTCTTTGATTTCCTTTTCCTCTTTGATTTCTTTCCAAGCTGGACCTCTTTCCACCAAATATTGGCATGGCCCTTCAGCTTCATTTTCGCAAACTTAACCTGATCTGGGTCCTCTATTTCCTCATACTCAAAATATTCTTTTAGCTCGTTGATCCAGTCGATCAACTCTTCTAGGTTTAGACTTTCAGAATAACTGGGGACTTCTGCTTTGGGTCTTTTCTTGATCTTTGAAATGGCCCTTAATAGCCATATTTGGTCTTGATCAATTGTTTCTTCTTCCTCTTCTACATCTGAACCTTCTTCCTCTCCTCGGGTTTAACCCTCTTCTCAACTACTCTTGTAATGCATCAATCTATCTTTGGAGGGCTGCCAGTGCATCTCTTCCACCAGTATTTCTGCCACCTCGACCACCTCTGGCACCGCCACGCCTACCAGGCATCTCTTAGAGGCATCTTTCTTGACCTTGACCCACAACCACGATCCTAGTGCAAACTACCTCACGATCGATGATATGTCCACATGCTCAAGAAAACCTCGCTCTGATACCACTTGATGAGGGTTTCAAGTGACTTATGAGGCTTTCAAGTGGATGCTCTTGCATCATTTGTATAGGTTTGTAACACACTAGAAATAATGTTGCAATAGGTCTAAACAACAACCAATGGTCCAATGAACTCACCAAATCACCTCCAACTCTTCAACAAGATCAAAAAATTGATGTATCTTCACCCAAACAGTTCTTAAACCACATCAAATCACCTTGCAAGAGAGATATTCAAAATCTAGAAATAAATTTCAAATTGATATAAATCATAATCAACAAGTATAGCAAATACAAATCCACTTGAAACCCTCATAAGTCACTACATATCCAAAATTCCATCAAAATGAAGTTATATAAACATTTCTAAACCTTGGGCACTGACATTTGGAATGATAAAGGATTGGAAAGTGAGGCATTCAGCCTAAGAAACCACATGCCACCTCCCAAATAGTTGTGCGGCTAGCAATGAAGGAATGATACAACCATCACTTAAAAAATTCCATGAATCTTTAGCAAACTCTGCAAAAGATCATCAATCACATCAAAAATTCTACAACTATAAAACATCAAATATCTCCACGATTAAATCCAAAACTGAAAACTATGCTGAAGCACGATGGTGATCTTTGAAATGAAATCACTCTAGTTTAGCTAGGAATTGTCTTTCAAATTCGAAACTAGAAATCTTGATAGGGTTTTCATCATCAAAAGAGTGGAAGAACTCAAGATTCATTCCAACAGCATAACAATATCATTCACAAAGCTCCTCTTAAATGAGTCCCAAAACCTCCTTATACAGCTTTATGGAGGGAATAATTTATACAATTTTAAAAATAGAATAATTCACTTGATTTCACTCACAAAGATATTTTTTAAATAATAAAAATATTTCATGAGAAAAGGCCCCCTTTCTAAGCATCCAACTTTTAAAATACTCGATCACCTTTCCAACAAGCTATTACACTAACTTTCTCGTTTAATTATTTCTCAACATTGGTGAAATATTTTAAGTAATTACTTGAAATAACTCACCCAAGTTGTGAAAAGCATTGACACTACATTAGAATCAAAACTTGATTATATTGAGATGTTAGTAGAGATGAATGATGAAGAATGATGCCAATCGAATGACTTACTAAAAATAGACACTCTCCAAGAAGTTTGGAAAATCTAGTAAAATTTGGAATTCACTTTGAAAGTGCCATATTGATCCACACTACATACTAAGCTCATTTATAAGAACCAAAATCATTGCTATCCAACCCCGGTCACTCCAAGAAGTTTATATTTCTTCTAACACACCCCAAGTTGCTTTTGGAAAACTCAAAAATTGGAAAAAAGCTCACAAATCAATTTTGCTAAAAGTGAGGACATTATACAAGCTTTGACAAAGGTAAGAGAATTCTCATGCACATGTACCATGATCAAATGATACTTATTATGTCTTAGGCGATGTATGATATCCTTAAATTTGAATAAACATTGATTATGAACTAAGTTGGTTTGTTTGGAATTTTCCTAAGCCAAAGATTCTAGTTTCTAAGTATGAGTGTTTTTTCAAGATGAATCATCATTTGTTATAACTTTGTTACCACAACAAACCCAAGTCCAAGACTTGGAACCCCCCTCAATTTTCTTGACTTGTCTCAATTTTATTTTGAATTCCTAGTTTTATCAGACATAATTTTGGTTGTCTAGTTTAATCCATAGTCCTCAATTGTTGTGTTGACTTAAGTTTCAAATCTCTTGACATACATTTCCTCAATTCAATATAAACCATGCTTTTAATTTAAGTTTAGGTCATAGAAATAATATTGCTAAATAAAATAAGTGAAATATTAAATTTAATTTAAGAAATGTTGTCCTCCATGATGAAGAATTCTCTTATTGAATTTTTTTAGGAGTTAATCCAAGCATTGATGCATTTTAAAACATAAAATCATAAAATTAGAAACCATTTGGCCAATTTGAGATATCAACTTCAATGAATAAATTATTTCTAATCTCATTTTAAAACTATGAAGATTCCATTTTAGACTCTCAAATGGTATGTAGTTTCTTGGTATGTCAAGGCTTTTTCTTAAAAATTAAAATTGAGTGTATCCTAAAAATTAATGCATTAACAAGGTATCAATTCAGGTCAAACTCCTAGGCTTGCTATTGGAATATTAAGAGGAGGTTTTAATGGGTATTGCTCTCTTTTGTTCCTCTCATTGATTTTGATGCAATGACCAAATCCAAAAGGCATTTGTTGTATGTCAAATTTGGTATAAAAGCAAATGTGAATAAGGTGCTTACTTCTTCAATCACCTTAAATTGGGAATTTGAGTGCAATAAATTATTTATAAATATTCCTCAATTGTGTTCTAAAATCACCTCAAAGCAAGCTACACTACTATCGTTTACTTGAGCTATAGAAGGAAGAATAATTTCTAAAGAAAGAAAAAGTTTGGTCACCCTTGAACTATTGAAGAGTTGCACTTTCCAAATAGAAATGAGAAGGATTGTCCCTCAATTAGAATTAATGTTGAAGCATTTAAATGTGACCATTCTAGAGGTAAATTGTAAGGAGTGGGCTATTGCTAATGAACACCTGGCTAGTGCAATCCAAAAATATATATCAACAAACCTACATGAGTGATTTGACATTTCCTTTACTCACTCTACTCAAAGAAGGAAAAAAGGAGGATGGAATTAGATTCAAGGTTTTTTAGAATCCCATGAATTTTTTTGTTTCAAGTTTGATAATTTAAAGGGGAGAACAACCAATAAGGAAATTTGTTGCAATGAGTCTATAGATAGAGTTGTTGATTGGTCAAAGCACCTTGCTATAGAATGAGTCTAGAATGAAGTCAATTAGCCCCTTGTTTTTTGAGTGGTATGCCATATTTACTATTTTTTTATCCCCTTTGGTGGGATGATGGTTGGTGTGGTTGTTGTTGCTTTACAACCTTAAATCCATTTGTTATTTGTAGTTGTCTTCGTATTACTATTAGGCTTATTTGATTTATCTCATCTTTGTAAAAAAGTTGGGGCCCTTTCAAAAACTCTATTTTACCCTTCATCAAAAAATATTAAATTTAATCAAATACCAATATTACCTATTAATAATCCATATTTTATTTAGTAAGCATGTAAGAGTGCAATATTCATTTCAAATAAATTTATTATGAAGCAACCCAAACTCGATATACTATCATACACATTAATTTATAACAAGCAATTTATTAATATTTTAACAACATTCCATATCGTTTTGAAATGTTTGTGAGCGGGAAGGGTCTGCGAGCCATTCAACGGCTTTCTGTGTTTGTTGGGAAGATTGTTGCGGATGTTGTAGTGGGTGTGGAGTCCTATAGGCATGGGCCCTCTGTGTCTTCTATAGTCGAGCAGGGTCCTTCAAGTTGGGGTGTTTGGTGTGTCACTGCTTAGTGTTTGGGATGGTGTTCTAGAGGCAGGAGCTCCCCCTATTGCTTATCCCGTGGGAGGTGTTGGCTACATTTTTTCCTAGCTTCTCTCTGAGGTTCTGCCTTCTACTACTAGTGGTCCTACTACTGGTGGTATTCAGAAGTATTTTGTTGATGTAGTTTCAAAGGATTGTGTGTGATCTATGTCTGCTATGGATTCTACTAGGGTTTGTCCTGCTTCGGCTAGGGTTCATCCTTTTCCTTGTGCGCAGGCCTCTCCTATTGTGATCTATGGGCCTAAGATTTTTGAGAATGAGGAGTATTATATGCGGTAGGGTATGGTTTGCAAGTTTAATGGCTTGTGGCCCTCCCTTCCTGATCTCCACGAATGGGTTTTCACTTCCTAGAAGCCTATTGTGTCGGGTGAGATTGAGCTCTACTCCAGTGCTAGGGATTTTTTTCTCTGTTTCTTTTTCTTCCTCGGAGGATGGCGATTAAGTGTTGGATAGGGTGTGGATGTGGGGTGATCATTCATTGTTCATTCGGCCTTGGTCTCACACTTTCAATCCTCTTACGGAGCCTTTGAACATTAGACCTGTATGGGTTTGACTATCAAATCTCCCACTCCAGTTTTGGGAGGACTCTTGCTTTGAAGCTATTGGAAACACCATTTCCAACTTTTTAAAGGTGGATTCAATGACTCGAGATCTCGAGCATACTATGGTGGCTCATATTTTAATCGATTTAGACATCTCCAAACCCCTCCATGGTGATGTGGTTTTGATGGTGGAGGACAAACCTTGGAAGCAGCTCCTAGACTATGAGGGTCTCCCTTTTCGGTGCAACCATTTCTCTGTTGGTCACCTGGCCTCTGACTTCCCTCTTGCTCACCACAAGGGTGCTACTACTTGGTGGAAGAATGACCTCTTGGACCATCTCATGGTTGATCCATCTTCAGATGTTTCCTCTAAGGTGGGCGATCCTTTGTCTTCCCCCTTGGTGTCAGAACCTATCCAGGATTCTCTACCGGCCAGTCCTTCAGCGGAACCTTTTGTTGTCGTTGTGTCATCAGTTCCTACCTCGTTTTATGTCATTGGTCCCTTTACCACTCCTATCTCATCTTCTTCTCTGCCGGCTCCCTCGTTGTGTGATGGCTCCTTGTCTAGGGTGACTGTTGTGGATCCACTCTCCTCGACTCATTCGGTGAGTTTCATTTCTAATCCTTCCTGGTCAGTTGTGCTAAGGAAGAAAAAGGGACTCCCTAAATCTATTGCCTCTGCTCGGCCTCAAATTTAGGAAGTCAGTTTGGTCCCCTCTTCTAGGGTTGTCTAAACTTTGTTTGTTGTTCTATAGTTGTTGGTCAGTTGTCTCTATTTGTTTTTCCTTTGGCCCTCTGGACTCTCTGTGTTAAGGGTACAGCACCCTGATAATTTTGCTTATCTTATCAAAAACAAGCAATTTATTAATTGAAGAAGGTATCAAGTATCAAAGACAATAGGCCTTGAATGTAGTTACAAACCCAATGGATTTCAGACAAGATGTTCTAATAGATTGGGCTTGTTTTCTAATCAAAGGAGAAAAGATGCCTAAGGTGTGTTTTATGGTCCAATTCACTTTCAAACCCAATATAATTTTGCAATCTCTTTATTTCATGCATAACCTCATGCCCCTATGTGGCCACTTAAGTTTGTTTTCTACTTAAATTTGAGCAGCTAATGTATTCTCATGCAAAAAAATTAATATGAAAAAATAATAATTGAGAATATTTCCCTATTAATACCAATTTAAGATATGCTTAAAAATAATGAAAAATTTTAATAATTCATGGAGCCACCAACTCCACAAATAATTCTTAAATAAATTGAGCTAAAGAAAACCTACCATAAGCCTAATTTTCTTTACTTTTTCTAACTATCAGCACAAGTTTTCTTTACTATTTCTAACTTATCAGCACACGAGCATTTTAATATGCAGGTGCCAAATCTACGAGCAAGGTCAAAATGAATTGAGTAGAGGGAGTACGACTTGGTGAGCCGAAAGGTGTTTGTATAAGTCAATTTAATTGTTTTTTCAATGGATTTGATGCCAATCGGTAATGAGTTGTATCAAACTCTAGTCGGTCGAGCTTAATCGGCACACTCTAATCCTAGAATGCTTAGGTGGTCGGGCCCACATCTTAACCCATCCTATCTTTATCGGAGCACGCACTTAACCGCACCTTGTCAAATCTCCATTAATACTACATTCTCGTTCCCATTTTGTACCTGTTCTGTAGTTGTTCGCATCACGGTTTGCTTCATCATTGGACTAGGCAATTATTAATCCCACATTCATTTCGTAACATGAATTTGGGTGAGCGTGCTTTATATTAAGAAGATTGGTTGACCTTTTAATACTAATATTTTTATTAAAAGATATATATCTTATGTATAATATTTTAATAAATATAAAATATATTTTAAGTAATGTTACTATATTTAATTACTTATGTTTTTAATTAAAAAAATTGTTTATTATATTTTATTTAAATAAAATAATTAATATTTTATACCAAGCTTGATGTTAAAATTAAATAAATTAAATGTGAAGTTTATCTTAAATTTAATGATACAAATATGTTAGGTGAGATGTAGATGTTGATTATTTGAGATGTAGATGTTGATTATTTGAAGTGTTTAGGAGATCTCAAATTTGATTCTACAACTATTCTCAATGAAATGATTTCTTATTATTCCATGAATTAGAAATTTGGTTCAAATAGGGGAAAATAAAAAAGGTAGTGGTGGATCAAAAGGTACTAAGAGAATATTCTTTCATAAAGCAAATTATAATGGCAAATATTTCTTCACATAAGATCTAGTTCTTTTTCACATAAGAATATTTATAATGATTGAAAGACAAAAATTATAAAAGATTTCATAGAATTGGTAATTGTTAAGCGTAGCAGTTGAATGGTGATTTAGTACTTAAACATTTGAATGATAAAGTTTTATTAATGTAGGGAATTAGATATTTATATTTTAACAATTTTATACTTTTTTATTAGAAAAGATTGTGTACAAATATAAATCCTAATAAATTTTATTTTTAATTTTGTTTTACTATATACAACTTTCTTTTGTTTGGTACTATAATTGGCTTTTTTATATTCAATGGTTTGGTCTCAATCTTAGTAAGTTTAACTTTTCTCATGTTTATACAAAAGCTTATCATATTTTAATTAATATTATTATTTAATAATTTTTAATATCAAAAAATTAGGTATGTACGATATGGTTCCTTTATGTCATTTATGAATATTGAAAGTAATAATTAATAAAAAAATTCACAAACTTGGTAATTGTTAGGTGTAAATAGTTAAAAGGTGATTTAATACTTTAACATTTGAATTGACTTGACTTATTAATGCAGGGAATGCCATATTTTTTATTTATAATTATAGGTTTAAGAATTTTAAACTGTTATGATAACAAAAGATTTAAGTGTAATATATTGGAATACATAGTTTATTTTTAGTTCATGTTTTCCTTGTATGTAACTTCTTTTCATTTTTTGTAGTATGATTGTCTTTTCTCTATTGGATGTTTTTTATTTATATATTGGTATGTTTAACTTTCTCAAATTTTTGTAAAACTTTTATTTTTATAATTTTTTTATATATATTTATGATTTCATGTATTGTAGCATGTAGATTTGATTCCTTAATGTCACATATAAATATGTTTAGCTTTCTCAAATTTGTGCAAAGCTTATTATATTTTATAAAATTTGTTATTTGCAATTATGAGTTCAAACCATAATTACAAATAACAAATTTTATATAAAAAAAAAGCTTTGCACATTTTTTTTGAATTGATTATATATTATCAAAGAAAAATTAGGTTGCATAGTACATATTGCACTCAAAAAGAGCATAACAAGTTTAGGAGACCATAGGCCAACATAGATATGAAAAAATGTTACATATATGAATAATTTTTAGTGCTCAAAGCCATAACAACCTAGATATTACAGCTTTCACCATATACATCCATATCATAAAACCCAATGGGTAGATTGATCTTTAAGATGTTGTCATTGTTTCTAACCACCTCTAGCTTACAATCACCCTTAGTAATTATCTGGTTTTAATTGAGACCCATGTCTTCAAGGAGCATATCATATTTATAGATTTTATAACTTTCCTAAAATTCCAAGTAGTTCTTCATTCCATCAAATCTCAAGAGATTGACTTGTCTTGTATCCAAAATCTTCCATAAATTCTCTTTAGTTGCCTCCAATGTTAGAGTAAATTGTACGGAAATAGAAAAAGGTACCCTCATTTCTTGCTTTTTTAGAAAAAAAAGAAGAATATTAGTAGTTAAATCAATCAAAAAATATTAAATATCTACTCACACCTTTAACATAACCAAATAAAAATTCTTTCCATGAAAATTTATTCTTGCTATCCTACCAATCCAAATCAACAAAAAATAAAAGCTAAATTTCTTTAGCAAAGAAATGGTCAAAGAAAATATGGTTCACAATTTCAAGAATTTCACAAATAGAGAGTAGGTTATTAATAGGTTGGACATGCCTTAGATTGATAGGTATATTTTTTAATAAGAGTTTTTATTTAAAATAGGCTTTCTTTGGCTCAATCACATTGGACCGAGAGTGTTTAAGAATCTTAAATAATTTCCCATTACTAAAGTTCAAATACCAAAAATTGTTAAGGTGTAGGTAATAACCTATAAATACTTTAAGACAGAGTTGTAGATCTTTTGGAGTTCACCTTATAGAGTGCGGTTCTATCGCACCACTTCAAGTTGTCATAAATTTTAGGTTCAAAACTTATTTGGGAAAGAAATTGAATGTTCTCACGGGCTTTTCTTAAGATTGTATTTCCTCTGAGAAGTGGTAAACCATTCTCAGTACTAAGAGAAGCCCAAGAGTTGGTCTATTTATTATTCATTATGTTAACAAATTCTTTGTATCCCTTTACTATCCTAGCTATTGGAAAAGCAATCTTGTTAGAGATCCATGAGATTCTTCTTCCATTGAAGATTCCACCACACTAACATGAAGCTACAAATTTTTTTCTCTTCCTTATTATGGGCCTACTTTCCTTTGATCTTAACTTATTTAGGGACTACCATTTGAATGTCATTCCCCACTAAAAATTTTTAGGTCTCTTTACCAATTAGACATTTAACAATTCATTTAGCAACAAGCAAAATTATTTTCAATCTCAAGTATTTTAGTCCAAGGCCACCATTGTCTTTATCTCAACAACACTAATCATACTTGATAGTAGATTTTTGTCTCTCTCATTTCCCATCAAACCAAATGAACAAGTCTTAATTCTCTTTTTAATTTCATTCACTTGATAGTCCATATTGTTATCTTGAGCAAATAAAATATTTTTATAGAAATATTGAAAGTCATTTATAACCCGAACATGAAATAACCGAAGACTAGAGCAATAGGCCAGAGATATCCACTAAACCTTATGGACCCTAAATCTGCATTTTGCTAAAATGTCCTCTAGCTGGATGGCGTGCGTCTGCAATCTGCCGGGCTAGGGCGTCCGTGCCCTTGCCCTTTTCTTGCTCTAGTTTGAATCTGCGCTGGGAGGGGGGTTTGTTGGCTGCATTTTGGGGTGTGGTGTTGTGTGTGGCCACTGCTGTGGTCTCTTTCCTTTTTCCTGCGTGCGGGCTATTCCTTGGTGCCGACCAGAGTGTGGGGTGTAGCTGGGAGCCATGGGTGTGCAGTTAGGGGCGCGCCTTTGGTGCCTGGTCTGTGTGGGGTCTCCCTTCAGCAGTGTATTTTGATCTTTGGCCAGTGGCTCGTGGTGAGCTGTGGGTGGGGCTTTGAAACCCTTGTTTCAGATTTTTATTTCTCGAAGGCTTTGCATGCCCAATATAAGTTAGGTACTATGTCTCCCGGGGAAACCTCAGGTGAAAACCCTCAAATGGATTTCCGTTCAGCGCTTGGTGCGAAGTCTCCTCAACACGCTTCAAAAATTTTCAATAATAATTTGTTCATGTCGGAAACAGGGCTAGATGGAGTGGGCTCGTCTAGTGGAGCTCGGATCACGAAGATTAATGGCTGCCTGGAATGTTGCAAGGAGAGGCCGAAACTGGTTATTCCTTTGGAAATGGTTGCAGAAGATATTGAATATTATTCAAGGCACTCCTTTTACTATAAGTTTCTGGGTATGAGGATATCGTTGCAATTTCTGGAATCTTGGGCTCGACAGACTTGGATGCCGGAGGGTGAGATGGATATAAAACTTTTGGCAAATAATTATTTCATGGTTACCTTTGATTGCATGGTGGATCAAAATAAGGTCTTCGAAGGAGGCCCTTATTTCTATAATAAGGTTGGTCTATTTCTTAAACCGTGGCATGTTGGTTTTAACCCTGCTGAGGAGCTTCCAACTTGTGTACCGGTGTGGGTTCGGCTCCCACGGTTTCCTGTGGAATGCTGGCGGGATGATGTCTTGCATCTGTTGGGGTCGATGCTTGGGAAGCCGGTTGGTTCCTCGTTGTAGACTTAGTTTAAAAAGGTAATCACTTTTGCTCGCATCTGTGTGGAAATTGATCTTAGTAAACCATTACCAGATTCTTTGGACATGTCTGTGGGTCCTTACTCTTGGGTTCAGTCTTTAGACTATGAAACACTTCCTTTTTGATGTCGTATATGCCATGAATATGGTCACTTGCAACGAAGATGTCCAAGGGTTAGGCCTGAAGAGACCCCTATTTCTCAGCCTTCCCGTAACCCACCTAGGGAGGATAAGGGAAAGAACCCCATTCCTGGGGATGGTGATGGTTCTGATGGCTTTGCCCCTGTGAAGAATCGTAACAGAAACCAAGGCCAAAAGAGGACTTGGAAGGAAAGACAAGATGAAGACTCTTTTAACAGATTTGAGGTTTTGGATGTTCTGGATCAGCAGGAAGTGAATCCGGGCTTGGTTAACTTGGATCAGGGTATTGTGTGTTCTGGGCAGGAGGTTCCTCCTTCTAGGGCTATTCAGGATACACATGATTCTGGTGCTTTGCAAATGGTGACTGACCTTCCAATGGATGCCCAAGTGGAGCCAATCTCTTCTGTGGAAATGAAGAAGAGTGGGGGAGACAACTCTTTTCTGGCTTTGCATGCGAGTTTAGATGTAGGTAAGAACCTCAAGTCTTCTCCTTCTCCTTTGGGTATACATCAGAAGGATCTCAAAAAAGGGTTGGGGGAGAAATCTTCAAAGCTTGGCAAGAAGAAGGATATGGAAAAGATTAAGTTAGCTGGGGAAACTCTAGTGGAGTCTGGGTCGGTTAAGACTTTGGATTCACACTTCTCTAGCTCTTTGAAATGATTGTTCTATCATGGAATGCAAGGGGCTTGAACAGCAGCCCTCGACAAAAGGTTGTTCGTGAGTTGGTTAGAAGTCAATCTCCTGATATTTTGTTCTTACAGGAGACTAAGTTATCTGTTGAATGCATGATTGGTTTATCTCCTAAGTTGTGGAGAAGCGGGGAGTGCCAATGCATTGGTGCTCAAGGGTCTGCGAGTGGAGTGGCTTGCCTTTGGAATCCACGGAAGATCCGCCCTCTTTGGTGGATATCCAGCAAGTCTTCTATCTCGATGATTGCTTCTTGCTTTGAGACTGGGGAGTCTATCCTCCTCACTAATATCTATGCACCTGTTGATTTTTGAGGTAAGCAATTTTTGTGGGCTCATATTCATTTTGTTCGGAGTATGGTGCCTTTTTATCCTTGGATCATGGCTGGTGACTTCAATGCTATCTCTGAGTTGGCTGAGAAGCGGGGTGGTAGTGCTAGGCTGGAGCCTTCTGCTTTGCTTCTTTAGGATAATATTTCTACTTTGAATCTTGTTGATGTAAAGCCTAATAATGGTCTTTTCACCTGGAGCAATCGAAGGCTTGGGGATCTCTGCATTTCTGAAAGACTTGACTGGTCCCTGGTGTCTTGTTTTTGGGTTGGTGGCTTGTGGTCTTCTAGCTCAGAAATATTAGATTGGAGGGGTTCCGACCATTGGCCTATCAAGCTTGCTGTTTCTTTAGCCCATGTGCCTCGGTCGCCCCCTTTTAAGTTCCAGCTTATGTGGCTACGGGAGCCCTCTCTTCATGATTACATGACTGAATGGTGGAGAAATGGTAGACCCGCCTTTGGTACGGCAATGTATACTTTCGCTAAGCTTCTCCAATTTGTTAAATATCAGCTTAAGCGTTGGAACTGTCAGTGCTTTGGGAACATCTTTCAAGCTAAGTGTGCTACCCAAGCTGGGTTGAATAGCATTACAAGGGTGATCAGGGATAATGGTGTGACTGCTCATTTACTTCAAGAGGAAGCCAGGGCATTGAGATTTTTAGAGGAGTGTGAATTGCATGAAGAGATCTATTGGAAACAGAAGGCTCGAATTGAATGGCTTCAGGAGGGAGACAAGAATACTGCTTTCTTCTTCAATTCTGTCAAAGCCAGGCGACATGGGAATGCTATTTCTGTCCTGGTGAACGACAATGGTGAGCCTCTTTCCTCTTTTAAGGATATCTCATGTGAAGCAGTGCAGTATTTTGAGTCTCTATTCAGAGAGGATCCCCAGGGGGCTCCCAATGAGGAGGCTCAAGTTTTGTCTTGTATCCCTTCTTTGGTCACTATGGACATGAATGAGTCTCTTATGAGTGATATCTCGATGGATGAGCTGGAGAGAACGGTGTTTCAGATGAAGAAAGGGAAGGCCCCTGGTCCTGATGGCTTTCTGATGGAGTTCTTTCAAGATTTATGGGATATTATCAAGCTTGATTTATTGGCGGTAGTCCAGGAATCTCAGAGGAACAAGCAGATGTTACGAGCTCTGAATTCTACATTTTTGGCTCTTATCCCCAAATGTGAGGGGGCTGATAGGCTCAGTCAATTTAGGCCCATTTCTCTTTGTAATGTGATCTATAAAATTATCTCTAAAATAATTGTGGACAGGCTGAAAAATTGGCTCCTAGTTTTGATCTCTGAGGAGCAGAGTGGTTTCGTGGCGGGCAGGCAAATTTTGGATGGGGTGGTTATAGCTACCAAAACCATTCATTCTATGGCCACTTCCAGGGATAAGGCAATGTTCATCAAGCTGGACATGGCCAAGGCTTATGAGAGAGTTCGTTGGTCCTTTCTTAGAAAGATCCTTGGGGCTTTTGGTTTTGGGGATGAGTGGATCCAATGGGTCATGAGTTGTGTTACTTCAGTATCCTTCTCTGTTCTGATTAATGGTGAACCCTCAAAGTTGTTTTGTGCTTCCCGGGGTCTACGTCAGGGCGACCCGGTTTCTCCTTATCTGTTCTTGCTCTTGGCTGAAGGTCTCGGTCGGTTGTTGAAAAGGAATGTTGAGATGGGTTTCATTCAGGGGTGGCGATGGGGAGGTAATATTCCCCCACAGTCTCATTTGCAGTTTGTGGATGATACTGCGCTGATGGGTATGGCTACTATCAGGGAGGCTACACATTTACGTGTGGTGCTGGATGTTTATCTTCTTGCCTCAGGTCAATGAATTAATGAAGATAAGTCCTCAATCTTCTTCTTCAATACTCCTGGTCCTATCCAGCGGAAGATTGCTAATATCTTAAGGTTTCAGGTTGGCTCCCTTCCTCTAACCTATCTTGGTATTCCTATCTCTGTCAAAAGGATGCCCAAGGACTCTTGGCAGAGTATTTTGGATAAGTTTCGGACAAAAGTTAACCATTGGACCCATAGGTGGTTTTCCTTTGCTGGAAGGGTTCAGCTGATCAAATCTGTGGTTCAAGCTCTCCCCATTTATAGATGTATGCTCCAGGTGGCCCCGGTTGGTTTTGTTCAAGATCTTGATGCTTTAATTAGACAGTTCCTTTGGGCTGGTAATTTATCTTCCTCCAAATGGAGTCTGGTTACATGGGAAGTTGTTTGTAGCCCGAAGCATTGTGGGGGTCTTGGATTGAGGCAGTCATCTTTGTCTGGGATTGCGCTTGCTGCTAAACTATTTTGGAGGTGGTGTGTGGAGTAGGGTCAGACTTGGGCCAGGATTTTATCCCACAAATATTTTCCGGAGATCCCTCAGATGGATATTCCCCACTATCCTTTGGTGGGGAAAGGTTCAGTGATTTGGGATACACTCAAGAAAGGGGCTGCTCTCGTCAAGGATGGGTTGTTTTGGATTTGCAAAAGTGGGATGGAGGCTCACTTTTGGTTGGATTCTTGGGACGGTTTTCCCCCTATTGTGTCCCAGTTTCCTCATCTGTTGCCCCTTTGTCACAGATTCACTGCAGTTGGTTGGGTTAGGGTGAGTGATTTTAAGTCAATGTCTGTCCATGGCCAGTTGAGGGTGGCTAGGTGGAAGAATCATGAAGAGTGGCCTGTGGTTGGGATGGCAGAGGAGTGTGCGGAATTGCAACGTATCCTTCCTAGCAGGAGTTGTAGCTCCCTCCCAGATGGAGATGTTTTATCTTGGTCCCCCAACCCTAAGGGTGTTTATAATGTAGCCTCTGGCTATCAGGTTCTCTTATCTCACAAATTGGACAGGGTGGAGGTTCGTTGGTGGCAGAGAGTTTGGGATAAGTTTTCTTGGCCAAAGTGCAATTGCTTCATTTGGACTTTGGCATGGAAGAAGTGCTTGACTTGGGACAATATTCAGAAGTGGGGATTTCAGGGCCCTTCTAGGTGTGTTTTGTGTGGGAATGGGGAGCAGGATTTTGCTCATTTTTTTTTCCGTTGTTCTTTCTCCTTGAGGCTGTGGCATTGTTGGTGGGAGGCTTGGAAAAGCCCTTGTGTTCATGCTTCCTCTTTGGTGGATTTCTGGAGTAGTCTTGGCAGACCTCCCGCGATGGCAACCTTCTTACAGGATGTGTGGTATGTTGGGCCTACCTTCATTCTTTGGCAAATTTGGTTGGAGTGGAATCGTAGAATCTTTCGGGGTGAAAAGATGGTCATTCAGCAGATTTGGCAGAGGATTATGGGTATGATTCGGGAGACGGTGGAAGCGAAGAGTGAGGTGGTGTATCCCCTGGAGAAGAGGATGTTGAGAAGGTGGAGAGACTGGGACTTCAGGAGATGTCCTCGGCTTCGGCTTGTGTTCGAAGGGGAAGGCGGGCAAGGAAGAAAGTGATGAGAACAGGTAAGTGGCTTCCCCCTCCTGTTGGGGTTCTAAAGATTAATACTGATGGCTCCTCTAGGGGAAATCTGGGGCCTGTAGGAATTGGGGGGGTTGGTAGGGATTCTTCAGGGACAGTGGTTTTCTTCTTCTCTGTCTTTGAAGGAGTGCAGATTGTTAACCTGATGGAAGGTCAGGTGATCCTTTTCACTCTGGAACGGGCCTTTGCTTTGGGGTGGAGAAAGGTTATTTGTGAGTCTGACTCACAAGTTTTGGTTAACTTGCTTAATGTTGGGAAGATGGCTGATGTCAGTTGGTAGTTGGCGAGGATGGTTCAGCAGATTCTGCAGATTAGTTCCTTGATGGAAGTGGTGTCTTTTGTCCATATTTCGAGGGAGTGGAATAGGGCTGCTGATTGCTTGGCGAAATGGGATTCAGAACAGCTTGATGGCTAGAAGATTGAGAGGTGGGAGCAGATTTCCCAGGAGCTCCGTCGTGATCTGGAAACGATTATTGCTGAGGAAAGAGAGGAGACTGATGTTGGATGTTGATTGGCTCTTATGTTGTTTAGTCATTTTTTTGGCTCCTTGGAGCTTTGGCCTTTTGTTGTGATGTAATGATTTGTTTCTGATCTTCAATAAAGTTTTTACCCCTCTTTTTTCAAAAAAGTCATTTATAACCCAAGAAAGATAATTTACATTGATTATCCACCCAAATTGATCCAATGCCTTCCCTAGTCTTTTTCTCCTTTATATAATTAAAGAAGAAATTAGAACCTTTATCTCCATTTTTGAGCCAATTTATTTTAGCCCTAACTTTTAAATCATGAATCTTCTTAATTTACAATTTTCTCAAATTATATGCTTGAATCTCACCAACTCCTCATTCAAGGACTCATTCAATTGAGTTTCAATAAAGATTGTAGACATGTAAAATATATTGATTGACATCGTGCATCTGATCATGACTTACTAACATTGTTTCTTCCTGAATCATCCCTTGATCTAACCATTTAATCAAATTCCCTTATCTGATTAAAATCATCAATATTCATCTCTTAATTAAATAAATCATTTTGTCTAATTAATTCACTTTCTCTTGTTAATTAAATCAATCCATTTAATCTTATTATCCCTATTTAATTAAATAATCAATTTATTTGGTTAAATCTCTAAAGTTTATCAATTAAATTAAATAAATTAAAACCTTATTTGATTTAATCTAACACCATCTCTTTTAATTAAATAAATCAAAATCCTTATTTAATTAGCCTCTAATCATATTCCTCTCTTATTTGATTTAAATAAATCCATAAATCTAAGCCAAATAAGTCACATCATCTAACCTCTCTCACTAAATTAATTAACCCTTGATTAATTTAATCTAATCTCATGTCACATCCTCTAGATAATGCAAGTTGCACATGAAAATAGATTTAATTTATTTATTAAATCTCTATTTTCCTCACAAGGCATCTTTTGAAATATTCTCTCAATTTGAATTCAAAAATTCCAAGTCAACATGTACATCCAACAAGGCATTTAAGATCTCTTACATGTCATTTAAGATCTCTTACATGTCCTTTTCCTTGAGCCAAGTAGCATTTATTGAATTTTCCCTTCCCTCTTACATGTCATTTCAATAAATTTGAAATTCAAATATTGGCATTTATCGGCACAAACCCCAAATCATGTGTAACCATCATCCATTCATAGCTTGACAAGTGGCACCATATCATTGGATGAATGTTAGTCCCACATTGCTCAAATTTAGACATTCATCCATCTTGAAATTCTATAAATAAAGAGCTCATCTCTTCATTTTATCATCCACAATCCAAGCAAAGTTACCATGCTCAAATATCTCTTGAATCTCATCCATTATCCTTGAGTCATAGCTAGGTTTTGCAAATTTTTGGCTTGGAGTCTTCATCTTTTCATCAAAGTGGATCAATATCATCTTCAACATTCAAAGCATCTTAGAATTGTAGGAAGGGCCAATTTCATCAAATTAACACCAATTCCCCTATGGGATCATGTGAACTATTTAAATTAGGATTCAATCTAGTTTGTATCGTTTATGTGTGTTCTTCATCATTTTCTTTCCTATTTTGAATTCTAAATGGATTTCATGGGGAATCCTTGTTTTAACTTGTAATTCCTTGTCTAACTCATTTATTCATGTTGTTTTGTAGGTACTAGGAAAAGGGTTCGCACATTTGGTGCTAGAAGGAGGGCTGGATATCATTAATTCTAACTTTTTCTTGAAATTTTTATTTTTTTCTTCACATAGGAAATTCCAATGCGGGCTCATCAGTGTCGTTGTTTTGGCACCACAAGCTCGACAGCATTTTTTTTGGCACCACAGGCTCGTCCGCGTCACTATATGGCACCGCTTGAAACACAAACTGCACCACTGGACTTGTCCCACCAAAAAATTTAAATTTTTTAACTCCGCCACTGGACTTATTGACTTGCAGGTTTTTTTTGAAATTTTTGAAAACAGCGACACTGGACATAAACTACGACGCTGGGAGAAATTGCGATGCAATCGAGCTCTTTGTCCCGACATAGAGCGTCACTGACTGGTAAGCGGCACTATGAGAGCACTGATGGGAGAAAAAATTGACACCTTCACGAGTTGTGACGCTGGGAGACAGTAAAAGGGAGAATTTAATTTTTTAGCACGTGCTTTTGATTTATCATTTATTTATCTTTTGTTTTCTAGTTTTTTAAATTCTGTGTTTTTCTAGAATTTGACTGTTTTTCTTCTTTGTAGGTTGGAAATCGAAAATAAAGGAAGAAGGAGCATGATGATGATATTTTGTCCAATCAAAGTGTTTTTAAACACTTTAGTGTTTGTTTAACACTATTTTGAGAATTTTCTATCTCCTTTTTCTTAGAATACTAGTTTTCATTTGGGCTTAAAAATAACCTTTCAATTTCTTCTTGCAAAGGTTCAAACGAACTTTAGGATCAACAACTTACTATATTTTGTTTCTTGGGTTAACAAATTGAATAAACATCTTTCACTTGTGATTTGGTGCTCTAAAACGAACTCACTTATTGCTTTATGGATCTAAAAATAAAAAGTGTAGCTTTGTTTGTTTGTGAGGGCTTACTTAGACTAAAGTCGTTGAAAAAGGATGTATGCGCTTCTCTCGCACTTTATAGCGATCTTGAGAATCAAAAGGCCTTTTTCATGACTTTGGGTTAAGACAAAGCAATCACCTCCACACTTCGATTTGGGGCTTAAAATTGAACAAAATCTTGTGCGAGTGTGAGTGCGGGATTTGTTGCATATATTCTCTCTCCTTGTTGCCACCAAGGATTGATCGAGTTATGAATATTGTTCTTCATTTGCTTTTGTTTATCCTAGAGGGCCTGCCTTGGGGAAAAAGTACTCACCCAAGGGAACAACTCAACCGGTAACACTCTAAACCCGAGAGTATTTCCAGCCGGGATATAAATGTGGATATTAGAAAAAATGCCAATATCATGCGGTTGACTCTGACAAGATGGATCTAAAAGGGGACTCTTGCCACGTTGGGTCAACTCCTACGAATGGAAAGTCCTTACTAAAACCCATGTGCTAGAATTTTCCAAAATCCTTAATCTATTTGTTGGTGCAATAATTATCGTTCTGAAGCCACCCCACACTTTTACGGTCTTCTAGTAGAAATGAAAAGCATGCCATGGTATTTTCATGGGTGTTGATGCTTGGCTGCCCCGATTGATATTAATGAGCCGTGGAGGGGAGCCAGTGGGGTCAAGCATCTAACCATTCGCTAGAGATAAGTGTAGCTGGACTTGTCCAAGTGGGAATCCAACAAATATTGTCTTACACATCCATAGGATTGTACTTATTCTTGGGTTACAAAATGCATTGCTTGATAAAAAACATCATGAAAACAAACACTTAACATCATCCAAATTTCA
This sequence comes from Sequoia sempervirens, assembly GCA_007258455.2. Taxonomy (NCBI): domain Eukaryota; kingdom Viridiplantae; phylum Streptophyta; class Pinopsida; order Cupressales; family Cupressaceae; genus Sequoia; species Sequoia sempervirens. The sequence goes on along the minus strand of VDFB02086081.1, from coordinate 10,522,897 downwards.
AACCCTTTTGAGGACAAATACAATTGACTCAATCCATATGTTATTGTTTTCCCTTGGGATTCACATCCTTAGAGGTTTCTAAGCACTGTATTATATCTCAATTTGTCTTCTTAAGTAAACAATAGGAAACCCCTTGCCTTAAGTTCATTGAATTCCCACATAACATATCTTGTGGGGTTTAAATAAATTAAGACATAGGACATCTTAGTTTGAAAACCTAATTGAAGAAAGTGTTTTTGGTAAAATAAAGACATTAAGCAAAGCTAAGCAAAATGAACTTTCATATGTGTTGAAGACTCACAACCCCAAAGCAAAAAATCATTGGTTGGAAATCCAAAAATGAATGAAATCATTTCTTGGTTACAAAGGTCTTTAGGAAGCATTTACATTCTCTTCAATACCTAGGTCTAGGCAAACAAAGTGACTTTTTTAGGTTTGTCTTAGGATCAAAACATATCAAAATATTTTTCATCCATCCTCCAAAATATCAAAACAAAATCCATCTCATCATCACCTTTTGGAAAATCTTGAAATCATCCTTGATACTAGGCTTTGTGGAAAAATCAAAAACATCAAAATCATTGAGACTAAAATCCTTGAAAACATTTATCAAAACACCTTTGGCCAGGTATGTGTAAATGTATCCTTTTGCATATGCTTAGTCAAAGTTATCAAAATCATCTTGTCTAGCTTAGTATATGTAGATGAATCCTTCTTCATGTACCTAGTGAAACAATCATCTTGTTTAAATAGGTGTGGGTAGATGCATCCTTCTCCTCACACATATACAAATCATCATCCATTGGACAAAGCTATCCCTTAGATCATCATCCAACATCTTAGGGTCTTTTTGTTCAAAATCTCAATCAACAATCAAAACCAAAATCAAGGACAAAATCTCAAAATCCAAAATCAAAATCTACAAGTTCTAAAAGCCTAGTATCTCATTCAAGATTTATCAAAAGCCAAAAACATCCATATCATCCATTCCTAACGTCATCATCACATCATCACCTTTGATCCTCAAGGCATCCTAAAACTTTCCACTTTGGGACATAAAATAGGGATCATTCCAAAGAATCAAGAGATTCATCTCCCATATTCTTGATCCTTGTTTTATGGTTCAAACGAGATCTCAATACAAGAAGAGTATGGAAGCCAACAAAGAAACACCCACTTCAAGCGATCTTAGCCAAACAAACGCAGAAATGAATCCAGTAGAATCAAGTAATCCATTGACCCTCTCATCATCGCAAAATATGCAAGAAGAGAACTAAGGAGAGGACCTTACTTTTGGAATGTCTCATGAGGAAATGACTAAAATGCTACAAAATCCAGACAATCATAGAATCATCAACATCATGATGAGACTCAACCCTTCGTTATACATGCTTGAGCTAGCAAAACAAGGGGCTAAGTTACCTTTGGATTTTGACATGAGTACCATAGTAGATACATCATTTCCTCCAATCTCATCCACCATCCCCATTTCATTTACACCTCCATCCCAAAACATCACGCAAAACATTCTGCAAATCACAACATCGTTTGCTCCAACCCAACCCAATGTTAATAAGGGAAGTGCATTTCTCAATGCACTTCAAACACACCCCCTTGTTAATAATCAAAATTTGGATGCAAACATCACCTTGGAACAAAGCATACCCCAAAACCCATTACACAAAAATGTTCCTCTCACATTCCATCACGATCCATCATCATCATTTTTTCACGCAACACCACAAACACCTCTTCTCACAAATTCACAAGAAGAGGGAGATATTTTCAGATCAGGAGGTCTATTTGACACCATGACATTTTCACAACTCACATTTCCACCTCTTTCGCCATTGGCATCATCATCCGCACCACTACTTGGTTTGGGGCTTCCTCCCTTACCAAATATCAATCAAACCTATATCCCAACCATCAATCAAAGCATTGTACCAAACACTCAAAATTTGTTGTTGATATTGCAACAACAAACGATAAACACACAAGCAATGGAAACATCATTAAACACCCCCCTAATATCACACAGCATGGTCTCACAAGGACCAATCACATCAATGGCACCATCCATCATGCAAAACATCAACACCACCTTCACGAACACCATTCCAAATCCACCACCACCCCCACCACCACCAACTTCCACCACATCAAGTCAATCCAATGCAGTATTGCAAGCTGATTTCCAAAGAGGATACCAACAAATTGCAAAACCAAAGCCGTTGCAACAAATTACATCCATTTAAGTTGCACAAGTTTTCTAAGTACAACAAGCCACACAAGCTCAAGCATTGCAGGCTTAACAACAACAAGCCGTACGCGTCAGCACAAAACTGTTGCAAAGCGCAAAGAGGGCCGGCTCAAAGCACCAACTTTTATTGTAGCAAAACAAATTACGTACGGGCACAATGACACAAGCTCAGAAGCCCAAGCATAAGCTCAAGCACAAGCTTAATACTCGAGGCCGCAGTAAATGATATCAAGCACAACTCGATGCCACAAGACAAGTAGCACAGTTGCAAGCATATCAGCGGCATAAGCAATGCCGAAGGCAACAAGAGCTGTGAGAATTAGATTCCAACAACAGGCCCAGCAACAAGCGTGCAGATAGCAGCAAGCACAACAACAAGCACAGAAGCTTGGCAAAACAAAGCAAGATCAAAATAAGTTGTTCGCACAAAGCGGTGGAAGCCTACCTTGCTCGCCAAAACATATAGATACCATCGAACAATGCACCGACCAACCCACCCATCCAACCCATGATTAATACACCCCAAAACACTTTCATCCCACCCCCTAATCCCCAAAATGATGTGACGACACAACTCAAGTTTCTCTCACAACAAGTGCTTGATCTTCAATCAAGACGAACAACCAAAATGCCAAGCAACTTGTGTCCCTATCCATTTGATAGGAGATTGATAATGAAACCATTCCCCAAGGGATTTGAAATCCCCAAATTTGATAAATATCGAGGGATGGGAAACCTTGAAGATCACATCAGGGAATTTCAGGTTCATTGCATGGAAGTCGCATATGACGATACTTATCTAATGCGGCTATTTCCTAGAAGCTTGGCAGGCCCCACTATAGAATGGTTCTCTCGCTTACCTTTAGGCATTAGAAAATTCCAAGAAATTAGGGATGCATTCATTAAGAATTATGCATGTAACATTGCAATGGATGTTAGTCTCGAAGAACTCTCAGCTCTAAAACAAGGAAAGAGTGAGTCATTCACCTCATTCCTCCAACGATGGCGATCCAAGGACAATCGGAGCAAGTGGACCATGCTAGAAGAACAACAAGTTTGTACAATCATAGCCAACCTTGAAAGTCACCTAGCATTTCATCTCAGGTTCAGGGCATTACCACATATGATCAATTGATTTCCAAGGCGCTTAGCATCGAAAGAGCCCTTGTGACTCAACCCGTGGAATCAACATCATACCATGAACAACAAAACAACCGCCCATCATCCAATTACAATTATGAACCTCATACATGGGAAAGGAACAAAAACATCACTAATGATGGTGTCGTCGATGCCAAGGTGGTCATTAGTGGTCCTCGTCAAAATACACCCACACCACAAATCCAAAATCAATGCCAAAACACTCATCACACAACATACCAACCCAACAACAATCCAACCATCAATAACCTCAATGATCAAAGAGGACCACCCCAATGCAAAAGTTATCCAAAATGCAAATACGCCATTTTAGGGGAACCACTGGAGGACATAATGAAAAATTTGATTGAGGAAAAACTCATCAAGCCTCTTACATTCGAGAATTACCAAGAACCTGATGTCAAACCCCCTTGGTACAATGAGAATCAACTTTGTGAATTTCATAAAATCAAAGGCCACACCACAAACAATTGTATGAGACTCAAAAACATCATCCAAGATCTCATCAATAAGAAAATCATAAACGTGGAACAACCTACCAGAAATTAGGATCTTAAAATCTACACGAATCTGATGGCAAATCATGGCAACAAAGGGAATAAAAATGAGAAAGGGAAGGGCAGTGTAAATCATGTGTATGAAACAGTTGTGGCCTCCCTAAATGAAGACTGCATGGTCATCACTATCAAGGGTGCCCATGCTGAAGATTGTGGAGTCACCATAAGAGGTGGCAAAGTCACCATTGTAGGATCATCCCAACCAAATAGAGTCCCTTCATCTAGATCCATGCCTAATGGGTACAATGTCCTAGACCAACTCAAGAGAACACCAACACACATCTCCATCATGGAGTTGTTAAAAATCTCATTAGCGCATAAAAAGATCCATGAGGAAGCATTAGCCTCATCCACTGTCCTCGCAGATCTCGATGCGGAGCAATTCCAAGCGATGGTCGGAAATATCATAACGCCTAATCTCCTTACATTCTCTGACCAATATTTCCCCGCCCAACCATCTCACAATTGTGCACTTCACTTGGAAGCCATTGTACACTAGAGAAAAATCAAAAGGGTCTTGGTGGATGGAGGTGCACGTTTGAACATATGTTCTCTTAGCCTCATCAATCAGTTAAAAATATAAAAAGATTCCATCGACAAAGGAAAGGGCATCGCGATAAGGGGCATATGATGACCAAGAAAAAGTGATACCAGGCGTTAAGCTCCTATTCAAGTGGGTCCAAGCGGCTCATGGAAACCACCCTGTCAGTCTTGGACGCAGGCACTTGCGCTGGCTATCCTCCTGGGATGCTTGTGGATCCATCTTTGATGAAAGTTGTTGCATCAACTTTACCAGCGTGTGGGGTACACCATAATGGACAAAGATTCTTGTCCATGGAATCACGAACGATTTCATATTGCAAGAATCTTGAAGCCAAATACAAAATCCCCAAGTGCCAAAGAATGATGAGGCCCATCCACACCATACCGACCTGCCACTCTGGCGTCCCATACGTAGCCAGGGAGACACGATCATCCCACCATCCCACCATTATCGATATAAAGCTCATCATCCAGAGGATGGTTACGTGGAAGCTACAAACTCCTAACAATGCTTTTGTGATAGGAGAGTTACCAAAATCTCCTAGATCACGGGGACGTCCACAAGAAAAATCAAGCTTCCACATCACAAACCTACCCTGAAGACTATCCCGAATTCACAAGATGGGGAGACCTTGGCCATGAGGTTATTGAAGTAGATCCATCTCACATGTTGTACCAAGATGAAAGACCGGCAGCTAATTTACCAATGGATGAGACAAGCAAGGGCCTACAAACCGGAGTTGGAATGGGATGGTGAAGGATGATGTACCCCTCTAAGTATCACCATACATGACCGAATTCCTTTGGTTATAATGGTTAATATTTCTCCTCAGCCAATACTAGCAGAAGTATGGTCACCAATATCCATAGGTAAAGACACACATAACTTTATAACTAAGGCCTATATTAGTAGCGATGATGAAGATACCATGACCAATCTACTTAGGTTATTTGAGGACACTACCTTGTGTATGATTAGAACCCTCTCCTTTGAAACAAACCATCAAAATCATGAGATCAGCCTAGTATATCCCCAACTCATCGACTACGACCAACGAGGACCACCAGTTCTTGATACATTTGAAAATGATGAGTTGCTCTCAGAATTCATGGGACTATGAGATAACATTCTAGATGGAATCACAAAGGCGAGGGTTTATAATGGAGTTGGACACACACCTATTATGGAAACGATTGAATTCTTTAGTAACAAAGTGAGAAACTAAGAATCATATCAAGTCCTTGGTGAAAACCACACTATGGCACTCGACAAGAAAATGAAGTAAAAAGAAGGACATATCAATGGTGAAAACCTCTGCAGTTAACAGGGATGAGTTCAATCTTCCTCTAAGAGTTATTCATCGGGGAGAAGTCGGCGATCTTGGTCAAAAAATGTAATCAGTCAACCTAAGACGAGAGGAGACCATATCACATTCTATGTGGAATTACTATTATCGGGAAGAGCAAGAACTCCTAAGCGGCATTCCTAAAGGAAGACAAATAAACTACATGGTTATGCTAACATGCGAGGAGTCTTGATCCAGAGGTCGTGGTGCACCACTTCGCATTATATCTAGAAGCAAAGCCTGTTAAGAAAAAGCTTTGAAAAATGCACCCTCAGATCGCCTTATTAGTCAAAATGGAGCTAAAAAAGCTATTAGATGCAGGATTCATCTGACTGATAGATTATCGAGAATGGGTGTCAAACTTGGTACCTTTTCCAAAACTGGCTGAACCATCTTGGTCCTTGAACCTGAGATTTGAACAAAGCATGTCCCAAGGATGATTTTCCACTTCCCAACATTGACATGATAGTAGACATGACAGCAGGACATGAGATGCTATCACTAATGGACGGATTTTCAAGATACAACCAGATCATGATAGCAAAAGAAGATCAACATAAGGCGGCTTTCACTTGTCAATGGGGGACCTCTTGCTAGAGGGAACATGATGTCATTAGGCCTAAAGAGCGCCAAAGAGCAACACATCAACGGGCCATGACATTGATATTCCATGACATGATTCATAAAATATTCAAAGACTATGTCGACGACATTCTAGCTAAGTCAAGGAAAAGACAAGATCATATAGCAACCCTAAGTGTTATCTTTGATAGACTGGAGGAGTACAAATTCAAACTAAATCCCAAGAAGTGCGTCTTCGGCGTACAATCAGGTAAATTGCTAGGATACATAGTGTCCATGAGGAGTATCGAGGTGGATCCGGCAAAGGTGAAAGAAATCCTTGAGATGGAAGCACCAAAGACATTAAGGCAACTAAGAGGTCTCCAAGGCCGACTTCAATCCATCTGATGGTTCATAGCACAACTGGCAGACAAGCATAACCCATACTCTCACCTACTCCACAAGGTGGTAGCGTACAAATGGGATACAAAATGTGAAGAACCATTCAACAAAATCAAGGAATATCTATTGACACCACCAATTTTAATGCCACCCATCCCAAGAAATCCATTGATCCTATACGTATCAGCAATAGCAGTAGACCTTGGAGATCTCTTGGCTCAGCATGATGAAAATGGAACGGAGAGGGCTATCTACTATATTAGCAGGACAATGGCCAGTCATGAGCTAAACTACTCATTTATCAAGAAAGCATGCCTCGTAGTAGTGTTTGCATCCCAAAAATTTAGACATTACATGTTGGCACACAAGATCAAGCTCATCGCCAAAATTGATCCCCTCAAGTATTTATTATCAAAGGCAATGCTCACAGGCAGAATGGAAAAATGGATAATGATACTGTCGAAGTATGACATCGAGTATGTAGAGTGGAAATCCATTAAGGTTCAGGTTATTACAGATCAACTAGCAGAAGCACCCATTTATTCTGAGAACTCTCTTGTCTCAGAGTTTCCAGATGAATCTATTTTCAACATCAACATAGCTGATCACTGGAAACTATACTTCGATGGCTCAAACACGCAGCACAGATTAGGAGCTAGTGTCTTCTTCATCACCCCATAGGGGGACTGCATACCAAGGTCATACAAACTAGCATTTCCTTATACTAACAACATCACAAAATATGAGGCTTTGACTATAGGTCTCAAGATAGCAGTGCAATGGAATATCATAGCTCTCAAAGTCTACGAAGATTCTCAGTTGATCATAAACCAAGTCAATAATGAATATTAGACTAAGGATGACAAGCTCACTCCATACAAGAAATTGGTGGAGACTCTCAAAGAATCGTTCATTGAAATAACATTTGAGCAGATTCCTAGAACCAACAACAGAGCTGCAGACGCCATGGCAACAATGGGATCCTTGTTGAATATCCCCAACAATGTTCCCAAATACGAATTCTTGATTGAGCAGCTTCTCGTTCCTACATTTGAGGTACCAGAATCAGAATTCGTTTGTGAAATCGTTGGTCCTGGTGATCCTTGGTACTGTAGACACGCAAAATGTACAAGTTGACATTGCGCATCTAAGTATGACTACCAACATCATTTCATCCTAAATCATTCCCTGACCTAGCCATTTAATTGAATATCTTTATTTGATTAAATTCATTTGTTTTCTTCTCTTAATTAAACAAATCATGTGTTTAATTAAGTCTCTTAAATCATTCTCCATCTCTTTTAATTAAATAATTAATTTTATTTAATTAATTAAATCTCTAAAGTCTATCTATTAAATTGAATAAATTAAAATCTTATTTAATTTAATCTTACTTCAATCTCTTTAATTAAATAATCAAAACATGTTTATTTAATTAAACTCATTAAATCATTTCCTCTCTTGTTTGATTTAAATTAATCCAAAAATCTAAGTCAAAACAAGTCAAACTTCCTAATCTTCATTAAATTGATCAAATCTTGATTAAATCTAATCTAATCTTCAAAATCCTCTAGCTTTTCCCACTTGCACAAATAAATCAATTTATTGATTTATTAAATCTTCATTTTCCCTCAACAAAGCATCTTTTGGAGGAATATTTTTCTATTTCAAATTCAAAATTTGAATGACATGTCCTTCCAACATGTCATTTACTCTCTCTTACAAGTCCTTCCAACAAGGCATTTACTTCTTACATGTCCTTGCCTTGAGCCAAGTGGCATTCAATGCAATTTTTTTTCCCCCTCTTACATGTTTTTTCTCAAAAATTCAAATTCAAAAATGCATTTATTGGCACATTTGTCAAAACTTGCTCATTCCTCATCCAATCACATTTGGACAAGTGGCATTTTGCCATTGGCCAAATCTTTGTCCCACATTGCTCTATTTTGGCTTTGTTTCCATTTCAACATTCTATAAATAGAATGTTTCACCATGCATTTTATCATCCACAATTATGCAAAGTTATTATGCACAAATATCTCTCAAATTCCATCCATCTTCTTAACTAGTTTATTGCAGATTTTGGAGCTCATTGAGGGACTTATCAAGTGGATCAATCATCTTCAATCAACATTTTCATTCAAGGAGTTGGGAATGGGAAAATCTCCACACACCTATTTGCACCAACTCCCCCATGGGATCAAGTGTTTGCATGCTAAATTAGGATTTCATATTTCCATTATGTTCTTCATTGTTTTCTTTGTTTTATTTCCTATTTTTAGCTTTGTGAATGGATTTCATGGGGAATCCTTGTTCATGCTTACAAAATAACTCTCTAACATTGTTTGTTGTTGTGTTTTTGTAGGCACTTCGAATTAGGGGTTCACATATTGGCGCTAGAAGGAGGGATGATCGACAGATTCTAACAAGTTTTTAAAATTTTTGCCATTTTTTATAGTTTTGTTCATAAATCCATGTTTTAGCACCCATGATAACTGTTATAGCGCCCTTAATCATTCCTGCAGCGCCCGTGATCATTCCTGCAGCGCCCATAATCACTATTTTAGCACTTGTGAACACTCTTTTAGCGCCCTTAATCATTTCTGCAGTGCTCTTGATCATTCCTACAGTGCCCTTAACCATTCCTGCAGCACCCTTAATCATTCCTGCAGCGCCCATGATCATTCCTGTAGCGCCCAAGATCACTGTTTTAGCGCCCATGAGTCAGTTTTAAAATGACCATATCTTGGTCATACGAAGGTCTTTTTTGATGCTTTTTTTTTTGAAATAGGGTAGAATTTTGTAAGCTATCCAATGGCGTAAGTATTTCTTAACTATAAATTAGTTAAAATTTTCAAATTTTCATTTAAAGTAAAAACACATGATAACTTGGCTAAGTTTTAGGGTGTTTTGGTAAATGATTCATCTAACCCCTATATCCTTTTGTTTTTTTATCTCATCTAACATTTTGATCACTTTTGTAGGTTGGAAATCGAAATCAAAAGAAAGAGCAGCATGGGGATGATATTTTGTCTAATCAAAGTGTTTTTTAACACTTAAGTGTTTGTTTAACACTTCTTCAAAGAATTTGTCATCCTTCTCCTTCTTAGGACACTAGTTTTCATTTGGGCTTAAAAAGAACCTTTTCCATTTTTTGCAAAGGCTAAAACGAACTTTAGGATCACAACTTACTAGATTTGGTTTATTGGATTAACAATTGAACAAGAAATTTCACATTTCATTCGGTGCTTTCTAAAACGAAAATCATCATTGCTTTGGAGGGTTTAAAAAGAACAAGTGTAGATTTTGTTTTGTTTGTGAAGGTTATTTAGATTCGTGCCATTGGAAAAGGACGTATGTGCTTCTCTCGCACTTTATAGCGATCTTGAGAATCAAAAAGGTCTTTTCCATGACTTTGGGTTAAGACAAAGCAATCACCTCCACACTTCAATTTGGGCTTAAAATTGAACAAACTATTGTGAAAGTGTGAGTGGGGCTTTGTTAAGCGTGATATCTCTCCTTAATGCCTTACAAGAATTGATCAAGTTACTAATACGTTCTTCATTCACTTTTGTTTATCCTGGTGAGGCCCCGGCCTTTGGGGAAAAAGTACCTCACCAAGGGAACGACTCAACTGGTAACACTCTAAAGCCAAGAGTATTTCCAATCGGGATATAAATGTAGATATTGGAAGAAACACCAATATCACGCGGTTGATTCCGACAAGATGGATCCGAAAGGGGACTCTTGCCATATGGGTCAATCTCCACGAATGGAAAGTCCTTATTAAAACCCTTGTTTAGAAAAGGCCAAAATCCTATTTGTTTGTTGGTGCAAGAACGGTCGTTCTAAAGCCGCCCCACAATTTTAATGGCTTTAGTAGAGATGGAGTACGCCGGGAGTTTCATGGGTGTTGATGCTTATTGCCCCAGATAAGTGAGGTTGTGGAGGGAAGCCGCTGGGGTCAAGCATCTAACCATCGCCAAAGTGGCGAGTTGACTTGTCCGCGGGACTCAACAAACATTGCCTTTATCACGATCTGATAGGATTGTACATGCTTTTGGGTTACAAAAACACATGCTTGTTCGTAAACATTGGAAAACAAACACTTAAACATGATCATGAAAATTTCAAACCCCTTTTGATAGAGAAAATACCTTTTGACAAATTTAAGTGTTGTTGCTTGCCCTTGGGATTATGTCCTTAGAGGCTTCTTAGCACTTGGGAATCTTATATCATCACTGCCCAACCAGGGTTAACCCAGGAAATCCCTTGCCCTCACTTTTGGAACCCACAACACTTTGTGGGAAGAAAAGGAATTTTGACATAGGACATCTTTAGTTTGAAACATAATCAAGAAAAGTGTATTTGGTAAAAAGAAGTCATTAATAGCAAAGATAAGCAATTGAGCCCCACACATGTCTTTTCAATGATTTCTCACAAGATCAAGATACAAAAAACCAAGAAAAAGAAACTTAGCCCAAAACAACATCAACAAAGACTCAAAAGGTTATATGATTTTAGAGAAAAGTTGTTGGCTAATTTCTATAGACATGCTTCAAGAGACAACCCCACTTTATATTCATTTTACTACACACAGAATCCAAGATTGTTTCAAGGGATTGGATACCTTGCTTAGGGCATAACATGTTCTTCTATACCTTGGTCTTGTTAAACAAAAGTCTAAACTAGGGTCATTCTAAGATCAAAACAAACATTCATCCATCAAAAACATCATCAACCATAAAACATCTCACCAACATTTTGAGAAAATCTTGACAAAACTATGCTAGGCTCCTTTGGTAGACATCAAAACTTTTCAAACATGAGACTTTGAATTCTTCAAACATCAACATCAAACTTGTTCAAATCAAGTGTGTGTGAATGAATCCTTTTGCACACGCTTAGTTGAATTATCACTTTGTTCAAATTAATGGTGGATAGATGCATCCTTCTCCCATCACTAATTTGGATTATATTTTGGTTAGCTTGTGAGTAGACACATCCTATTCTCACTCCTAAATCAAATTATCCTTTATGAGCATTAGTTATCTTTTTTAGACCATCATCCAAACATCTTGGGGATATCTCTTGCTCAAACATCAACATTCAAAAGACAGAATTCAAAGTCTAAACATCAAACAAACATCAACCAAAGCAAACCCAAAGTACCTAGCATCACATCAAGATTTTCAATACAAATTCAAAATTTCCATTCTCATCCATATATCATACACCTTTCATCTTCACATATTTGATCTTTTACACATCCTAGTTTGCTCTTTTATGGTTCAAACAAGATCACAACACAAGAGGAACATGGAGTTAAATCAAGAAACATCAACCACAAGTGATCTAAGCCAAAACAATCCAGAAATCCAAAACACACCACTTCCAGACCTCACTATCACTACACACGATCCACAAAAAGAGGTCTTGGTGGAAGACATCACACCAACAGAACTAAGTGAGGAAGAAGTTCTTGAGATGCTCAAACAACCAAAACTGCAAAAGTTTCTTCGCGCAATGGCTAAAATAAATCCATCAATTCTCAACACTATTGAGGATGAGCTTCTTGTACCAAATGACCAAAACACCCTTCCACAATCAACCACTTCCATTACCACCATAGAACCTACTATCAATGAGGATGATACCCTCTTCAACATGCATCAAAATCCACTTTACAACCCACTTGGATTTATTGATACATCTGAGGTTCCTTACCATACCACCTCATCATTTTCTCTTGACACGCAAGTGTCTAGACCTTTGGTACAAGCAAGCTCGTCCGAAATAGAGAGACCTTATGGATTTGTCTCTTCATTTGCACAAGAAAATCTTCCACCATTCAAACCATTCACACCTCCCACCACGTCAACACCATATTTTGGTTTAGGGATCTGCCCTTTACCTAAATTTCCACCTTTCCCTAACATAAATCGCCCCATCCAAATCAATTCATCCAACCAAGGGGGTACATCACATATTTCAAACACACCATCCACATCAAACCAACACATGATAGCTAATCAAAATATGGTCTCTCAAAGACCCACTATTTCACTCATCTCTACCATTCCTACCACTTCACCTAGTCCCACCATTCCTATCACTTCACCCATCCCAAATGCACCTATCACCACATCCACTCCAACCACTACATCCACTATACCTCAAACTTCCACTACCCCCATCACACCCCTTACATCGCAACCTCCCACCACCACCATCGCTCTAAGTGCATCTCAAACTCTCACCACTCCATCCAACACAATTCCAATCCCACCACCACCACCATTGCGACCAAGCCAAGTAAGCCATTACAATGCTGCATTCAAAGCATACCAACAATTGCTCCAACAATATCAAACAATTCAGCAAGTGCCTATAGCCACGCACGCTTCTCAAGCTTCATAGCAAAATCAAGCTCAAACATCGTTGCAACAACAACAAGCACAACAAGTGGCACAAGCCCAAGCTTTGTTGCAACAACAACAACAAGCTGCACAAGCCGCACAAGCTGTACAAGCTGCACAAGCCGCACAAGTTGCTCAAGTCGCACAAGCTGCACAAGCTGCTCAAGCTACAAAAGATGCCCAAGATGCCCAAGCACAAGCGCAGTACTTTGCACAACAACAAGCAGCCCAACAACTGGCATATCAGCGGCATTAAGGCATTACCAAGAGCAACAGGAAGCACGGCCGCGGCAAGCCTAGGCGACCAACAACAAGCATTGTTGGACCAACAACATCAAGCACAACAACAAGCTCTATTAGCGCAACAACAACAAGATCAACAACAAGCGTTGTTGAAAGCATACATGGCACAACAAGCAAACATTCCTCCCATTCAAACACCCACTCCACCCCCCCAGAACACCTTCATTCCACCTCCTGATCCACAATTGGATGTCACCGCACAAATAAAATTTATGTCACAACAAGTGCTTGACCTTCAATCAGGAAGGACACCAAAACCACAAAAAAACCTATGCCCTTATCCATTTGATAGGAGCGTAGAAATGAAACCATTCCCAAAAGGGTTTGAGATCCCTAAATTTGACAAATATCGCAGAACGGGTAACCCTGAAGATCACATCAGGGAATTCCAAGTACATTGCATGGAGGTGGCTTACGGTGAAACATACTTGATGAGATTATTCCCAAGAAGCTTGGCTGGAAATGCTATTGATTGGTTTTCTCAACTTTCTGGAATCAAAAAATTCCAGGAAATCATAGATGCCTTCATACAAAATTATTCCTTCAACACTCCCATGGAGGTTAGCTTACAGGAATTATCAGCTCTCAAACAAGGGAAAAATGAATCATTCGGTGCTTTCTTACAACGATGGAAATCCAAAGCTAATCTAAGCAAGTGGTACATGCCTGAAGAGCAACAAGTGGGAACTATCATTGCAAATCTTGATGGGCCCTTGGCCTTCCACCTCAAAGTGCAAAACATCACCACTTACGACCAATTGATCCCTAGGGCGCTCAATATCGAACGAGCCCTTGCCACACAAGGAGAAACTTCATCATATCAAGAAGGCCGCTCATCATCCAATTATCATGACAAACCACGAACATGGGCAAAGAATCGTAATGTAACCAATGATGGTGTCGTTGACGCCAAAGTTGTCATTAGTGCCCCACGGAAGAACAATCCACCATCCCAACAACAACAACACCAATGTACCAATCAAAGCAATCGACAAGTCAATACTGTGGTCCAATCATCCCATAACCAAAACACAAACAACATTGATAATCAAGGAGGACCACAACGAAACAAGTTCTTCCCCAAACGAAAATACACACTCCTTGGGGAACCTGCTGAAGCAATCATGAAAAGATTGGTAGATGAAAAATTGATAACGGTCCCTACACATAATAATTATCAAGAACCATCGGTCAAGCCACCATGGTATAATGAGAATTATCTTTGTGACTTCCACAAACTCAAAGGACACACGACAAACAACTGCATGAGGCTCAAAAATCTAATTCAAGACCTCATAGATGACAAAATCATAGATGTGGAAGCACCATCAGGAAACAAAGATCTCAAGATTTACATGAATCCGATGCTGAATCATGGCAACAAAGGAAACAAAGATCAAGACAAAGGAAAAGGGGCTTATAAAAATGTCAACCACACATATGAGGGTGTTGTTGCTTGTTTAGATGAGTTTTGTGGAGTCATCACCTTCAAAGGGGCCCAAGCCGATTGTGGAGTCACCACAAGAGGTGGAAAGGTTACCATTGCAGCACCATCCCAACCAAGCAGAAATTCCACATCCAATCCAAGGTCTAACCCTAGTGGCTATAATGTCTTGGATCAATTGAAAAGAACCCCTGCACATATCTCCATCATGGAGTTACTCAAAATCTCATATGCACACAAAAAGATTCTAGAAGAAGCTTTGGCGTCATCTATTGTCCCCGCAGATCTAGATGCAGAACAATTCCAAGCTATGGTCGCAAATATCACCACACCTAACATTCTTACATTTTCTGAACAAGACTTCCCCACACAACCATCTCACAACCGTGCGCTTCATCTGGAGGTGTACGTAAATAAAAAGAAAGTCAAGAGAGTCTTGGTGGATGGAGGTGCAGGCTTAAATATTTGCTCCTTAAAGCTTCTAAAGAATTTGAACATTTCAGAGGATTCAATTGAAAAAGGAAAAGGCATCACAATAAGAGCATACGATGACCAGGAAAGGGTATCCCAAGGCACCATTCAGCTTCCTGTCCAGGTTGGACCCATCATCATGCAAACCAACTGTCAGGTCTTGGACCTCGATTTACCATACAACATTCTCCTAGGGCGACCATGGATACATGCAATGCAAGCTGTAGCTTCAACCTTTCATCAATGTGTGAAATTCACACATGAGGGTCAAGAGGTTACTATCCACGGAGATCCTGAGCCATTTGCTTACTGCAAAAATCTAGAGGCAAAATACTACAAGATCCCGCAAGTACCCAAGAACGATGAAGGCCCATCAACACCTTACGTGGATCCTGCCACTCTCACTTCTGCGACAGAGACACCCTCCACCCCCGCCATCCCCACCTTTTCTGATATCAAAGTCATAATACAAGATGATGGTTGTGGAAACTATTCAATGCCTAAGAATGCTTTTGTAGTAGGAGAGCTACCACAATCTCCTAGATCAAGAGGACGACCACAATCACAAGAAGCTTCAACATCTCAAGGCTCCTATGAACAAAACCCCACCTTCACAAGTGCAGGAGATCTTGGTCAGGAAACATTAGAGGGGGACCTATCTCATCTCCTCTATCGAGAGATATACCAATAGTTGAATTGCCTATGGACGAACGAAACAAAGGTATGAAGATGATGCTCTCGATGGGCTATAACTGGAACCAAGGGTTAGGCCAAGATAATAACGGGCGTGTAATACCCATTATACCTGAGAAGCAAATAAAAAATCTTGGCATTGGTCATCCTACTCCTAAGGTAACTGTACTTGGTCAAGGTGCCCATGGTAGACAGAACCGAACGCCTCCTCAGGAATCCATAGCTACTCCACAATCCTCCATGACTTTAGGAATGCCCACTGATTTAACTGAGTCACCAGAAATAGGATTACCTTTGTTGTTTGAGGATACTAATGTCCTTATGATTAGCACCTTGTCTTATGAGTCTGAAAACCAAAGCAATGAAATCCGATTAGTCTATCCCCAACTGATTGATTATGACCAACGAGGACCACCAATTCTTGACATGTTTGAAAATGATGAGGCGCTCTCATAATTCATGGGACTTAGGGATGACATTCCATGTGGGGATCATAAGGCAGGTTTTATCATAGAGCTGGATACACATGCATACTATAGAGAAATGATTGAATCCCTCAGTCGCAAAAATAAAAAATTGAGAATAATCTCCAAGTCCTTGAGTGAAAACCACCTTGTGGCACTCTCCGACTCTAAAAAAGTAAAAAGAAAGGACACATCCAATGGTGAAAACCTCTTTAAGGTGCCTAAAGATGGGGGATTCAATCTTCCTCTTATAGCTATACACCAAGAAAATTCAGCTATGCTAGCAGAAAAGTGCAACCCCATCAATCTGGGAACACAAGAAACTCCTCATATTACATTCTACGCAAAGTCATTATTATGCAAAGAACAAGAGGAATTGGCTACCTTCTTAAAGGAGAGGAAGATAAATTTTGCATGGACCTATGATGATATGCCAGGATTGGATCCAGAGGTAGTGGTTCATCACTTGGAAGTCTATCCTGAAGCTAAACCTGTAAAACAGAAGTTGAGAAAGATGCACCCACAGATTGCTCTATTAGTCAAGATGGAACTCTAGAAACTACTAGATGCGAGATTCATATGAACGATCACCTACCCTGAGTGGGTCTCCAATCTAGTACCGATTTCAAAACCAACCAGGGGCATAAGAATCTGTTCAAACTTTAGGGACTTGAACAAGGCTTGCCCAAAAGATGATTTCTCGTTACCTAACTGTAATCTTTCTGTAGCGCCCTTAATTGATTCTGTAGCACCTTTAATCTTGTAGTGCCCATAAGAATTTCTATAGCATTAATATGGTAATATGTTTTTTATGCTTAGAGAAATATGGAACGCTTCTAAAGAATTTATTTTCCCAGTTGAACTCATTCAAGTGGTTTGACCTTAGCCAAGAAACTTGTCAGAATGGGCTACTATTGGCCTACCATGGAGGGAATTTAAGCAAAAGATCAAAAGCATTTATTACTATTATGTTTTTTGCGACCATTGACTCGAGGATAGCGACCAGCTGGTCGATCGTACAGATGGAGATATGCTGATATTATTGCTCAGCCGAGATTGGGAAAACTGGAGCATTGGCAGCGTCTCTTAGATGATCTGGATACAGTATGTTGGCAGCCATATTTAGATTGTGAGGCATGGCTAGAGGATGCGAGGGAGATGCCCTATGTCTGTACATCCAGATTTTTGATTGGGCGTACTTCATGGATCATTGAGATATTTCTTGCTCAACGAGTATGTCGGTAGTTTGGTCAGATTCAAGGTATGCCTACGGGTTCTGCCATTTATGCACGACGATAGCCAGAGCTTGCAGTGTGGGGTCCACGGATTTCCTATGAGATAGCGGTGGCAGAGTTCACCAGTTTAGGAGCGGTGATGTGGGACTATTGAGTTGATGTCCTTGACAGAGGGACAACCCCAGAGTATAGCCAGTATGTCCTAGAGCATCCTACACCACGTATGTTTGATCCTGATGAGCCTATAGCTCTTGTTGTTGCATAGAGACGACGACAGAGAGATTCAACTTCAGAGGGTGATGATTCAGAGGGAGGGGATGATGATGAGAGTGGAGGAGATGATGATTCAGAGGGAGATGATGAGGAGGATGGTGGAGGTAGGGGTGGTGGTGGTAGGGGTGGTGATAGAGGTGGCAGGAGAGGTGGTAGGAAAGGTGGTAGAGGTGGTAGAGGTGGTAGAGGTGGACTGGACAGGACACACAGTCCATCTTGCCCGGTAGATCATGATGTCAGGAGTTAGATATCCTCTCTATAGAGTACAGTATAGAGTTTACAAACTTAGCTAGCACAGGCACAGGCCTTGATTACACAGTTGCAGGGATAGTTGACTTCAGTTACTGCTGAGAGGGATACAGCCAGACAGCGGGGTGAGCAGGCCATTGCTTTGGCGGATAGTCTACAGAGAGTGGTAAGCCTTTCAGGTAGTGACATGATGATGAGAGGAGTGACTAAGAGCCACCCGAGGAAGTGCATTTCTGAGGACCCGGATATCATGGTAACCCACCTAGAGTGGAGAGGAGAGTTATACTTTCGATCCGCAGTCTGCTCATACTAGGCTCTGGCCAGGTGTCCACATAGCCATTACCTCAGGAGACCATCGGGGACAAATGAGTACCCAGTGTCGAGGCCCGGAGTGGTACAAGTCCCGGACCCGGCTCCATCGAGGAGGGATACTTAGCACTAGTGCATTGTAGATGATTTTTTTTTGTGATAATCTTTTGAGACATTTGTATACACCTTGAGATGATCTCATTTTTGATGATGTTATATCATGTATAGTTGACATCCTTGTACATTTTGACATTCATTTTTGAGATATATGAAATGCAGCGATAATTTATGATGAGATAAATGCGTCTATTTTTTATATGCATGATGTTTATGATATGATGGTTTCCCTATGTTTATGATTATGATATATATGTATGCATGATTTATGAGATGAGTGAAAATCTATTAATGCATGATTGTATAAACATGATGTACAATACAATTTATACATGTTTATGAATGTTTATGATGTATGCTTTATTTTTATGATTTTTCTAATGCAAATATGTATGAAATGATGTATGAAATGTTGTTTTGTGAATGTCAAAATATACTCAGTCATGTAATTGAAAAGATATGAACCATTTGATACTTTGCCAGCTTTTTGGGAAATCTATGAATGCAAAATGCAGATTCTAACATAAATGTAATCTATACTAACCATGCAGGATATTCATACAATATTGCCATTTAGAGAGCTTATTTTTGCTTTTTGTATCATCATAGAGCATTGAAATGTTGAAAGTTAATACAAGCATCAAAGGGTATGTTAGCACCAGTGATGACCTGAGTATTGTTTTCATGATTTTTAATATAGCAAGTTAATACAAGCATCTAAGTATAATTGAACCAAGATGACCTAAGTATTGCTGCATAAACAAACAAGAGTTAACCCTTTTCCCATGCAAATTCTGAAATGTCATCAATGATACTTAGTAGAGCATGTCTCGCGACCAATTTGCATAGTACTAATGATTTCCTCGCAAACAGCAGACAAAGAAAAATCATACTCCTTCCTTGCTTTTCTAGTTTAGTACATCATTGAATTGCTCCAGAGATATGATAGAAATTTTTATGGTTTAACTATGTGATTGTAACTACGAGATATAACCTGTTGATAACCCTTCAAATGATCAGCTGCATGTTGACATATGTCATCTAACAGTTCCAACTCTTGCAGATGAGAAACTCTGTAGTCCTCATCACTTATCAATCCCTTGAGTGAGACCCTAAGCGAAGGTATTTCAACCTCTAGTGGTAAGATTGCTTCTACTCCATAGATCAAGGCATATGGGGTAGCTCTTGTTGGTGTGTGAATGCTAGTTCTGTATGCCCACAAAGCTAGATTTAATTGGACATGCCAATCACGACCGGTGTCATTTACTATCTTCTTCAAGATCTTCAAGATTGTTTTGTTGGAAGCTTTTGCTTGACCATTACCCTGTGGATAGTAAGGTGTAGAGAACCTGTGTTGGATGTGAAATCTTTCACAAAGTTCATTAACATCTTGATTCTTGAAAGGCCTTCCATTATCAGTGATGATAGAATTAGGAATTCCATATCGGCAAATGATATAATTCAGGATAAATGAAGATATTTGTTTACCAGGGTTACTGTGTCAGGCCCGACTTCAATCCATTTTGCTGAAATTACTCCATAAATTTATGTGGTGATTTATGCCCATTGTGATGAAGGATGAATTTACCAACAAGATCCTAGTCCCAGAGGAAAAGGCCATGTCAGATGAAAGGTTCGCGATTCTTGTCGTTGCGATAGGATTTCCCGTGGTCACGGCGTTTGGGTACTTCTTGACAAAATGCAAAGATCTTTCTCCATGGTAGGCCAATAGTATCCCATTCTGACAAGTTTCTTGGCTAAGGTCAAACCACTTGAATGAGTTCCACAAATACCACCATGAACCTCTTGTAAGGCTTTTTCAGATTTGTCACATTCAAGACATCGATGGAGTGTACCATCAAGACCACGTCGGTAAAGGATATCGGTAATTAAGGTATAACGGGATGATTGGCATATGAAGTTCCTTTTTTGGTTGCGGGATAAATCTGGAGGTAAGATGTTATCTTTCAAATAGGTATAAGTCTTGCCATATAAAGGTGAATCAGAACCGGTTAAATGACATATGACTTGAGTCTCAGGATTATCATAAGCGGAAGAAAACAATTGTTCCACCCAAAATTCATACTTGGTTTGATCTTCTGATAATTGTAATAAGGAAGCAATGGTATCCATTGCGTCTGTAGCTTTATTATCAATCCTTGAGATTTGTGAAAACTTGATTGACACAAAATACTTTTTATAATCATCCACCATATTCTTGTAAGGTAACAACTTATCATCTTTAGTTTGATAATCATCATTAATTTGATTAATGACAAGTTGTGAATCACCGTAAACTTGCAGCTCTGTAATCCACCATTCCAAGGCTATTTTCAATCCTATGAGCAATGCCTCATATTCAGCTATGTTATTTGTGCAAGGAAACATCAACCGATATGATCGTGAAATGGTATGTCCTTCAGGTGTAACAAAGAAAATCCCTGCCCCCGAGCCATATTGTGTATAAGATCCATCAAAGTATAATGTCCATGATTTCTGAATTGTTGCTGTGA
>VDFB02086081.1:10373699-10495904 GCA_007258455.2 Sequoia sempervirens | reverse complement strand
TTTTTCTTTTTTTTCACTCTCCCTGTGTCATTCTTCTAGTTCTATGTGTATTTGGGGGATGATGACAGTTCTGAGCTCCTTACAAAATATTGTATCAAAGAACATACTGACCCCAAATCCATAGATACCTTATGTGTTTGGTGTTTTGGGGGAAACCCCTCTTTCTTTCCTTTTTCTCTTTTACATGACATAGCCTCATTCAGAAACATATGACTTGGCATAGGGCTTTCCAAGTTGGCTCTCATGTATGCTTTCTCGCTTTCATTTTTCATTTACACTTTAAAGTAATTGTTCACAAAGATGATGTTAGCAATTCCCTTTAAAGTAAGGCATACATTGGCATTATTCTTTTGCATTTTCCCCTTTCTTGGTTCTTAGTGTAGCCTTCTTACCTCATACAATGCATTTTGTCGTTTGTGGATGAAATTGGGTATAGTTTACTTAATGAGAATGATATATCTTAGCATATTACATTACTCTTAGTGGCTTGATGTGACACACTAGATCCCCTAAGTTGCAAATTTTCTATTCTTTGATTGGTCCTCTCTTGGGGATATTAGGCACAAATGTTCCCTAAGTTAAAGACCTCACAGAAACTAAGCAAGACTCCTTTGAACATTATTTGCATTTTTCATTTGTTGTTATATCGCCACCTTGCATAACGCAGCTTGCATGCATGTGGTTCCATCGTATTTTTTCATGAGCTCCAAGTATACGAAGTTTTGCTTGTCTGATGAAGCTCAAAAAGTCATTTTCTTTTGTGGCACCTTATTAAAGTTATCAGGAGGTATAACATTGGTATGGTTGAGTGGGAAGCCCAATATGAGGCATGACTTTCCCCATAGACACCTACATGTGTGTGAGTGCATACCAGCCATGAGTGTATGTTTCTCACCTTCTAGGACTTCTAACCTGTCAACAACCATGCAGTCCATCGCCTCAGAGTGAGTATGCATTTTTCTGGACAAACAACTTGGATCTAATCCACATCGAGATGGAAAAATGATTGAAGCTTGATCTTATTCTCTCTTTTCTTTCTCTTTCCCTCCTTTTCTTTTCTCCCTTTCATCTTTGGCAATGTATGATTAGCCTTGTTGTTGCTCATTATATCATTTTCATGTGTGTTCCTTTGTGCTTATGCTTGATTTTCTATGAAATCTTGATCCCAGGGGCTTGATCACCCCTCTTGATTGTTGTTGTCTCATCTTTCCAGTGTAGGTACATTCAAATCCCTCTTGATGTGCATGTTTGGCTACTTTAGTGTCAGTTTGAAGTAGGTTCATCCTCTCACTAAAGTGGCGGCTAAATGTAGCATAGAAAAATGGATTTGTAGACATTTTCACGCTTATTTGGGTCTTTTCTTGTGGATGTTGACTTAGTGCTGGCTTGATTTAGTGTTGCAATGTGGTTAACACATTTACATTAGGTCCTACGCCCTTGTGAATCAATAAGAATTTTATGATGCCTTGCAAAAGTGTTGTGAAGTGTTGTAACAACTTTCACACTTTTCTAGGATATTATTAATATATTTCACCTTGTGTCACCAAAAAATGTATAGTTGGACAATTTTTATGCTCACTTAAGTCTCTCTCGTGGGATTTGGCTTGATTTTTCCTAGATTTAATGTTTTAATGTGGTCAACACATTCACATTAGGTCTTAGACCCTTGAGAATCATTAAGAATTCTAGGATTTCTTGTAAAAGCGTTGTAACCCACTTTCGCACTTTTCTAGTACCCTTTCATTATAATTTACTTAAATAACCCCTTTTTTATCACTTGCCAAGTCTTATTTCAAAGTGTTGTAAATATTTGTAACAAACTCTCACTCTTTTCTAGACTTGTCATCACTAATTCATATGTTTAAATGACCCCTTAATACACTTTACGGTTAGGTCCTTAAGTGTATTTTTGAGAATATTCCCATTAAACCTTATTAAATACACTTTAATCCTTGACACCCAGTAAAATTGCCCTGGTGGGACCAAGTCGCCACTTGGGGCGACTTAGTCCCACTGGGCACAAAAATTAAAATAATTTCAATTTTCTGGTGGGGTTTCATTCTCTTACCGTTGAGGTCAGCCTATGATGTATTATTTTTGGGAAATATTGGAAAATCAAGTATAAATAAAGGGTTTTTCTCTCATTTTAACCCCCACTCATTCACCTAATCATCCAAGCAATTATCAAGCAATTTTTAGGCACTCTAAGCATTATCAAGTCATCCATTGGAGCACTTCATTGCATATCTTCAGATTACAACATCAAGGGTTCGGTGAGTTTGTGACATTGCATGTTGTTTATTCATCATTCTCTTGCTATTTCATTTCATTATCTAGGGTTTGATTACCAAATTGGGGTTTGACCAAGGAAAACCCCTATTCTCTAACCCTTAACCCTTTTTCCCCTTTTTGCATGTGTGTATTGCAGGTCTTGTATGCAGATTTTTCAAAGAGAAAGGTGTTAAAAAGGTGTTTTCAATCCATCAAAGTCATCAAATTCAATAAATCCTTAATTGAAGCTTGGAGACCTCTTTCAGCCCATTTTCTGTAGAATCTGAACCGGACGCCTGTCAGGAAAGGAAGTACAGATCGAAAGCTATAGAATCCTGCCCTGAATTTCCTGAGATTCCTAGGTGGACTAAGTCACCATATGTGGTGAATTAGTCCCACTACCAGGACTGGAAAGTGGTTTCTGCATTTTTGGATACCCATTTGACAGATTCCTATTTTGATAGATTTTCCCCAAAATTAGACTGTCACCCAACTTGGCGTAAGTGTCCCAGTCAATATTTCCAGTCAATTATATAGGATTCCAAATCTTCTCTACATCGGGCTTTAGATTCTAGGTGCACCTCTCCAGCCTTGTTTAATTTTGTTATTGTGTACTTGCATTCTTAGGTGTTTTTGAATACATCATTGTGTTTTCAAACATGTTGCATTCCTTAGGTTTTCTCTTAATAATCATCTTTCTCTTTTAGTTTATTATATTTAGACATCATATTTAGGCACATTTCATCCATCCTTACATTAATTTTGAATGTGTACATTGCATTTTGGTTCCATTTCTCTCCTTTTAGGTGAAAAGCCCTAGAAGAGTTAGAGAACCCTTGGATACCCAAAATTGGTGTCCACATTTTTTGTGAACCCAACTTTTGAACACTGTCCTTCTAATTTCAAGTGCATTGACATCCTAGGTTTAACTTGCATCAACATTGCATTAAGTGTTGCATTGTTTAATTTGCATCCTAGGGTTTAAAAAAAGTGCACTAGTGAATAGCTCATATAGCTTGCATTTTTGCATCATATTTCATTGGAAAACAACAAAATTCTGCATTTTCATATTGTAGTTGTATCTCTACATCTAAACTCCCTAAAATTGCATTTAAATTTTCTGAAAAATTACAAAAAAATCATCACTGGGACTAATTCGCCACACTGGGAAACTTAGTCCTACACATTTTGCACTCTAATTTCTGGTATTTTCTGCATTTTTTGTTTTTTTTATTGCATTATTGTTACATTTTCCAGAATTGTAGTTATCATCTTTTTATTTCTCTTAGTTTTCTTTCCATTTCAATCCACCTACATTTAGAGACCTTTGCATGAGTTTTTGGTGTCTTATTGCTAATACCATAGTGAGATGAAGTTCAAGACTCATGTTATCCCATGATAATAAACTCATTGTGTATCTTGGATTGTCTAACACTTCCACTCCTAGTATTGCAACTAGTACACTAGGCATGGACCCTACCTTTAGCAATGCTATTCCTTCCAATAACATGCAAGTTGACACACAAAATTATCACATTCTGCAAGAAAAAGTCACTAACATTCATGAGGACTTAACACATCTTCAACATAACTTGTTTCTTGAAAACATTTCAACCATTGCAATTCCTACTATAGAAAACATCCATCGCCTGATTGAAAGTGATGAAGGAGTAACATTATGAAGCAAATTGCTGAAATATACCACAAACATGCTCCTTCCACCTCTAGTACATGTCAATCAAAAAACATTGTGGTTAGTTAAGGAGGACCTACCACTCCCCCTCCTTCAACCATAGCATCCATACCTACCTACACCACTCCCCAAGTTACAACAGTCACGCAATCTATTAGTAATGTGATACCTTCTTCCACTATTCCTAATAGCATTCTTAATTCTTATATCGCATTGCATGTTCTCTCCTCTTCCACCATACCATCTATTAGCATTCCATTCACTTTCCCTACCACTACATACACTCCATCGCCACTTTCCCTTCCACCTTATACCACTTAAGCTAACCCTCTCATCACACAACTTTTCCAAACTGTCTCCTCCATGAAAAAACAAATATCCACCATCAACCAAAACCAGAATGGACCCCCTACCTATTATGTCTGAAGTAGCCCACTATATTTGGAAATCCTACAAACACTGATGCCAGAAGGAATAGAAATTCCTAGATTTGAGAAGTATGGAGGGAAGGGTGATCCTACTAATCATGTTAATGCTTACACAACCTTATGTAGTGACTTTGTCCTTGATGATAAACTGTGAGCCAAACTATTTCCTAGGACTTTAAAAGACACTGCCTTAGAGTGGTTTTCATCCTTACCAAAAAATTCAATTCATTCATTCAATGAATTATTTTATTTATTTATAAATCATTTTCAAGTGCATATGACTCCTAAGAAGATCTTGACCGATTTGATGAGATGCAAACAACATGAAGAATAAAAAGTAATTGAATTTATCTCATGATACCAATCTCTTTACTCCTAAATTGATGTCAAGATTCTCGATCCACATCTTTAGAAAATGTTTATTGAAAACTTGCAAACTAAACTTCAAGACAAACTTACAATGATAAAATTTCCCTCCTTTATGCACTTGTGTACCTCCCTTCGTGATTATCATAATTCAGTTAGTAGTCGTGATGCAAAGTCCACTTCTAGCCGAGTTGAGAAATCTGAACACGCCAACCCAAAAAATTCACAACCATTTAGAAAATAAAACAAAAGGTTCTTATAGTTCTATCCCCCTCAAAAACCAAATCAACCCATCAACAACCAAGTAGCAACTGTTAAAGCCACGATACCTTATAGTTATGGAGATCCAAAATGACAATTTACACCTTTACCAGACACTCTTCATAACACAATGTCCCAAATTTTGCAACAACAGATGATTACTTCACCTACTATTAAACCACTTGATCCTACTAAGCCTTTACCACCAACCGTTAAACCCAACACTTATTGCCATTATCATAGAAGAAATGGACATGACATAGAAAATTGTAAGCGTCTTAAAAATTTTGTGGAAGACCTCATTGATTCTAGTTGTCTATCCATTTCAAATGTTAACGTTAAAGGAAATACGTATGTGGCCCCTCCAAATCAAAATTTTCAATTTTTTACCAATCCCATGCCCAAACATAATGTGTCATTTTTCAAAGCTAGTGAAACTCAACACAATGATGTGATGAATGTTCATATAGATGTTGCACATTTTGATTCTATTCCACATAACACCACTATTAATCCTATGACTGAAATGGTAGGTGCGATAGACGTTATCCCTTGTAAGGGCCAACCTAAGAAATCTCTTGATATTACATTCTCTTCTAAGGACATCCTTCTGAATCTTCTCAATGGTCCTAGTTACATAGCCAAACATATTTATGATAGGCCCACTAATGGGATACTCATAGATCCCGCCTATAAAGAGAATGTGATCACTAAGGAATTTTTGGTATTACATGATCTTTATCAAGATCATTATGAAAAATGGAGAGCATGGATTAAAACACACAATGATTTTTCTTACCCTATTATAGGATTAATCGTCCTTCCATTACATATAGGACTTAAAATAGTGGATCTTACATTCTCCATCATCATGTAGTAGGATCAGTTTTATTTGTAGCTAGGCCATCCATGGCTTCACTCAATGAAAGTTGTCCCTTTGGTCATACAAAAATGTTTAAAGTTTCCACTTGACAATGACATATTCATTGTTCACCATAGTGGCTTTAACCCTTTTTCTTCTAAAGGAAACTTCTCCCTAGAAGCCTTTTGGCCCGAGCCCATGGAACCTATCACACCTTGCAAATATTTCATTTTCATTTCTTACTAAAATTTTAAAGGAAATAAAATTGTTGAATTATCTCTCTGCAACATGTCCCCATCCACTTTCTACACTCCTATTCTAGATGAAACAATGCTTCAACTTGAACAAGACCCAAATCCTCAACCTTAGCCAACACTTGAAACTTCCCCCACATCATCCAAATGACCAAGAGATAATGATAACAACCCTGTCTTACCTCACATAAAATAAGTTTATAAGGAAAAGGATAAAGGGGTTGAACAACCTTCCATGGTTTCTTCTATTCCTCCCTTTATGGAAGAAAAGAAATTAATGGTTGATCAACCCACTCCTTCACAAGCACAACTTGATAATAAAACCAAAATAAATTGAAGAGCTAGGGAGCATAGGAATCGACGGCATGCCCTTGATCGCAAGTCACAAGATGAAAAAAATAAAGAAAATCAAAATCCGCACTTTCTAGAAGCAATGCATGACGGCCCTCCTCCCCAATCACAACAAAATGATCCCATACAATAAGCACAACTTTGATACACCATTCACTGGACATTGTCATCTATCCTCTTGTTGTGATTAACCTACATGACGTTGATGAGATTACTAAAATTGACAAAGAGGTGCATAATGATCTAAATACATTATTTTCCTCTTCCATGAGCTTAAATGAAAAATTTCCTGCAACAAGTGTAGAACTTGGTACTTCCCCTAGTTCGGCACTTTCAATTGTCCCTCTGGCTAGTCGCCTACCCTTGGTACATCATGAATATGACTGGGAGGTGGATGACCTACTCGATGGTTGACTTGTATCTTCCTTACTAGTATTTTACATTTCCTTTTTCTTTTGTGTGCATATCGTGTTCCCCCATGATGTGACATTTGATGTTCTCTCTCTCTTTGTGACATTCTTCTATTTGTACCCTCATTCTTCTATAATTCGTACATCACTTTCAACTTTTCTTTTATCTTTTTCTTTTCCTTTTGGGGATGACACAAAGCATTGAGACGCCCTATGTCTCTTCCATGTTGACCCACAAGGATCCCTTTTCCTTTTCTTTTCCTTTTCTCTTTCTTGTGTTTTCCTTTTTGGAATGACGCAAAGCATTGAGATGCACTATGTCTCTTCCATGTTGACCCAAAAGGACCCCTTTTCCCTTTTGCGTGAAAGCGGATATTGAGACTACGTTTATGTTGATCTAAGGATCTCGATGGATGATGCATGACCCATTACGAGAAAGAAGTCCCAGCGGATCTTTAGATTATTGATGATATCTGACTGTTCTCTATTGACCTTAATCTTTCACTTTGCTGATGCCTGAGTTTTTTGATGATGATTGTCGATAACGAAACGTCGATGAAAGTTGATCTAAATTGATCTTTTTTCTTTTTCACTCTCTTTAGGCTTATTCTTCCGGGCTTTATGTCTGGAATGATGACAGTTCTGAGCTCTTTATAAAACATTGTAGCAAAGAATGTATACTGACCCCAAATCCATAGATCCCTTATGTGTTTTGTGTTTTCATTTTCGGGGCAATTCCTTCCTTTTTCTTTTTACTTTCTCTCACATGATGTAGCCTTACTCGAAAACATATGACTTGGCATAGGGGCTTTCCAAGTTGGCTCTCATCTCTTCTTTATTTTCACATTTTTCATTTGCTACTTTAAAGCACTGTTCACGGTGTGTAACACCTCTTTTAAAGTGGAGGCATACATTGGCATTATTCATCTAGATTTTTCCTTCTTCTTGGTTCTCAGTGTAGCCTTGTCATTTATATGATGCATTCGTCACTTTGTGGATGACACTGGGTGTGATGTCCTTCATAAGTGTGATCTTTCTAAGTATATTACATTCCTCTTGGTTGCTTGATGCGACGCACTACATCCCCCTAAGTTGTGAATATTATATTCTTTGATCAGTCCTCTCTTGGAGACATTAGACACAATGTTCCCTAAGTTAAAGGCCTCACATGAACTAAGCAAGACTCCTATGAACATTCTTTACATTTTGAATTTTGCATTTGTTATATGGCCACCTTGGATAACACAACTTGCATGCTTGTAGAGCCATTGCATTTATTCATGAGTTCTAAGCATACAAAGCTTTGCTTGTCTCATGAAACATGAAATGAAATTTTCCTTTGTGGTACCTTATTAAAGTTATCAGGAGGTGTAACTTTGGTATGGTTGAGTGGGAAGCCCATTCTGAGGCATAGATTTACCCCATAGCCACCTATGTGTGTGAGTGCATACCAACCATGAGTGTATGTTTCTCACCCTTTTGGGCCTTCACACTCGACGGAGAACCATGAGTTTTATCACCCTAGAGTGAGTATGAATTTATTTTTTTAGACAAACAACCTAGATCTGATCCATAATAGGATGGACAAATGATCAAAACTTGATTCTAACTTTATTTCCTTTCTCCTTCTCTCTCTTTCATTCTTTTTCATCATTATCTTGTGTGTTCCTTTGTGCTTATGTTTGGTTTTCCATGGGATCTTGATCCTGGGGGCTTGATCATTCTTCTTGATTGTTGTTGTCTCATCTTACCAGCATCAATGCATTTGGATCCCTCTCGATGTGCATGTTGGGATAATTTAGTGTGAGTTTGAACCAAGTTCATTCTCTCACTAAAGTGGGGGCTTAATGTGTCACCAAAAAATGTATAATTGGACATTTTTATGCTCACTTGAGTCTCTCTCATGGAATTTGGCTTGATTTTCCCTATATTTAATGTTGTAATGTGGTGAACACATTCACATTAGGTCTTGGACCCTTGAGAATCATTAAGAATTCTAGGATGTCTTTTAAAAGTGTTGTGAAGTGTTGTAACCCACTTTCACACTTTTCTAGGACCCTTTCATTATAATTTACTTGAATAACCCCTTTTTTATCACTTACCAAGTCTTATTTCAAAGTGTTGTAAAGTTGTAACAAACTCTCATGCTTTTCTAGA
The DNA here is from genome assembly GCA_007258455.2 of Sequoia sempervirens. Taxonomy (NCBI): domain Eukaryota; kingdom Viridiplantae; phylum Streptophyta; class Pinopsida; order Cupressales; family Cupressaceae; genus Sequoia; species Sequoia sempervirens. The sequence goes on along the minus strand of VDFB02086081.1, from coordinate 10,486,851 downwards.
CTTGTCATCACTAATTCAACCCTTTATTATGCTTAAATGACCCCTTAATACATTTTCTGACCCTACTTAAGTGTATTTTTGAGAATATTCATATTAAACCTTATTAAATACACTTTAATCCCTAACACCCAGTAAAATTTCCCTGGTGGGACCAAGTCACCACCTGGGGTGACTTAGTCCCACTAGGCACACAAATCAAAATAATTTCAACTTTCTAGCAGGATCTTATTCTCTTACCCTTGAGGTTAGCTTGTGGTGTGTTACTTTTGGGAAATATTTGAAAATCAAGTATAAAGGATTTTTCTCTCATTTTAATGCCCATTCATTCACTTAATCATCCAAGCAATTATCAAGAAATTTTCAAGCACTCTAAGCATTATCAAGTCATCCATTGGAGCACTTCATTGCATATCTTTAGATTTCAACATAAAGGGTTTGGCGAGTTTGTGACATTACATGTTGTTTATTCATCATTCTATTTCTATTTCATTTCATTATCTAGGGTTTGATTACCAAATTAGGGTTTGACCAAGGAAAACCCCTATTCTCTAACCCTTAACCCTTTTCCCCCTCTTTGCATGTGTGTTTGTAGGTCTTGTATGTAGATTTTTCAAAGAGAAAGGTGTTTTCAATCCATCAAATTCATCAAAGTCAACAAAGCCCTAATTCAAGCTTGGAGACCTCTTTCAACCCATTTTTTGCATAATCTGAATTGGACACCTGTCAGGAAAGGAAGTACAGATCAAAAGCTACAGAATCCTACCTTGAATTTTCTAAGATTCCTAGGTGAGCTAAGTTTCCATCTGTGGTGAATTAGTCCCACTACCAAGCCTAAAAAGTGGTTTCTACATTTTTGGATACCCATTTAGTAGATTCTTGTTTTGGTAGATTTTCCCCAAAACTGGACTAAGTCGCCCAACTTGGCATAAGTGTCCTAGTTAAGATTTCTAGTTAATTATGTAGGATTCCAGAGCCTCTTTGCATCAGAATTCAAATTCTAGGTGCACCTTTCCAGCCATGTTTACTTATGTTATTTTTTACTTACATTCTTAGGTGTTTTTCCATACATCACTGTGTTTTCAAATAAGTTGCATTTCTTAGGTTTTTCATTAATAATCGTCTTTCTTTTTTATTTTATTGTATTTAGACATCATATTTAGGAACTTGCATCCATCCTTACATTAATTTGAATGTGTACAATTCATTTTGGGTCCATTTGTCTCCTTTTAGGTGAAAAGCCCTAGAAGAGTTAGAGAACCCTTGGATACCCAAAATCAGTGTCCACACACCTAAATAACCTCTTTTTATCATTTACCAAGCCTTATTTAAAAGTTTTGTTTAGTCTTGTAACAAATTTTTATGCTTTTCTAGGCTTGTCATTAATAATTATACCTTTATTATGCTTTAATTGGCCCTATTTTACATCTACAGGCCTTACTTAAGTGTATTTTTGAGAATAAACCTGATTGATCTAGCATATCCAGAAGAACCTAAGATTTTCAGTCTCAAAATATCTCAGAACTGATGTCATTGTGTAGGGCCCACCGACACAAACCTGACGCAACTTGAACGGGCTCAAAAGGAGTCTGTATGCAAAATTTGCGAGCAATCAAAGTTCTAGTCAATTGGAAAATTAGAGGCTCAGAAAAAGGGAAAATTTTTTAAGTCCTCAAAGGTGGTCAAATTGGGTGTCATCATGAAGAGCTCACTGAGAGCTTTCCAATGCAACTCGTTTCATTGAAAACTGAGTCCATTTGCACAAGATACAAGCGGTCAAAGTTGGCAACATACATTGACTAGTCAACGCCTCGTCATCACTCCAGTTAGCACAATGGCCAATCAGCCCTTGGCACTCTGCATCATTTCACCTCTCCATGTGGCAGGCCATTATTGGAAAAAGGTGGCATAAATATGGATTAAACCATATTGTTAAAAAAAAAAAAACACGTATGGTTTAAAAATTAAAAGATTTTTATGATTTCAAGGAGGATTTCGTGGGATTTTATCCCTTAAAATCCTCTTTCCTTGCCCATAAAAAAAGGAGAGAAATAAAAAATCCAATAAACTCCTTACCTTTAAAAATTAATCCCTTAAAACTATATAGCCCAAATCTTTGATATTTAAGGGACTTAAAATAATATAAAAGATTTTCAAGGATTGTAAGAAGATAAATGGTTGATATAAACCATGGAATTTGAAGGGGTAGCTTATTTTAAAAGAGTTACTTGTAAATAGGAGATATGATTTATTTTCAAAAATCATACGATTAAACCCCTTTCTTAAAAAAAAAATTGTATATAAAGGGGGACATTGGAAATTATTGAGTGGTAGAATTTTCTTGAAAAGAAATTATTGGGGGAAGTTCAATTTGGGAGAAATAATTCTTTGGAGGAGAATATTGTAAGCACAAAGGCCTTTTGAGTGTCTTCAAGTGTTGAGAGGAGATTTTGAGAAATTTTATGCAAGTTTTGGAGCTTGGGTATTGTAACAAAGCATAATTTTGCTTGGCGATATCAATAAAGTGGTCCAAGCATTGAGAAGCGGACTTGGAGATGTAGCTCACATTGAGAAAACTTCGTTATCAATCTGAGTGTTGTGATCCTTCTATTTCTCTGTCTCATTCTTCTATCTTCTATCTCAATTTCTCTCTAGTTCAATTCAATTTATTTTTCAATAATTGATTTTAAAGTGTACCTTATTGTAATTTAAATGGTTAAAAAGCATAACCATGCAATTTTGTATTAGATCGGGAAATTACTATAATTAGATTTAATTTGCAACTTAATTTTGTAAACTCTGATTATGGATCAAGTTGGTATCAGAGCCCGTTTTGCAGGAAATTGTAGAGTGAATGTTAACCAGGTTAAAATTGAGGCAAGAAGAAGGTGCACTTACTGAGTTCAATCCAGAGATCAGAAAATGAAGAAATTTTCCATAATCAAAGATGGCAGTTGAACAAAGTTCTATAGAGCTTGATGAGAAAGATTTCCAAAAAGCTTTTCTCAAGATGAAGTCAATGGTGGAAGTTCTTTTCCAAGAGGCAAGAACGAAAGAAGAGAAAGGAAGGCAGGGACAGAAAGAAGAGGGAAGTTGAATCATCTTCAAAAGATGATAAAAGTAAAGGAGTAGGAGGTGGTGGTGACCCTCCTAAACCTCCATCCCCATCTTCTTCTTCATCATCTTCTTCTTCTTTGTCTAACTCTTCTAAGAAGAAACAACTTGTGCAAGCTAATAAACCTTTGTTAAAACTGGATGTTAAATTTGAGTTTCATATATATAATGGTGAATTGGATGCAGAAAAACTAGATAACTAGCTTAAGCAGATCAAAGTGTATTGCACCTAGTTCAATAGATCTTGGATGATTCTTCCAAAATCCAGCTAGCTACTCTTAGAATGGGAGGAACTACATTGGTTTGGTGGGAAAGTAAGATTCAAGATGATCTTGCTACGCACAGTAAAATTATTTCATCTTGGTATGAATTTACTTTTTCTTTAAAGAAACAGTTTTATCCTTTGGGTTATATGCAACAAGTTGTTATGGACTAGAAAAATCTAAGATAGGGTAAAGGACAAATGGTGCAAGAGTATACATGGGTGTTTAGGAAGAAAGCACTTACTCTTGGCATTCCTCTTTATACACAAGAAACTTTATTAAAGTATATAGGTGGTTTGCATTCACATTTGAAACATACAATCTTGATGTTTAATCCATCTAACTTTGATGAAGTGTGTGTACAAGCAACCCATATTGAAGCAAGTGGAAGGAACATAAGTTTTAGTTCAAAGAAGGAATTTGTTCCTCCAACTGAAGGCAATAAGAAGGGTAAGAAGAGGAAAGCAGCTACTGTGAAGAAAGAGGAAGGTGAAAAGCCTACTTGTTCACATTGTCAGAAGAAAGGGCATGAAGATGCAAAGTGTTGGAAATTGCATCCAAAATTGAAACCAAAATGGTTTGAGGATCGTAAAGGAAAGCAAAAGGCCGCAATTGTCATTCAGGATCTTGGATCAGATTCTAATGATGAAACAAAGATAACAGTTGTGGGTTTGAAAGGTAAAGCTTTTTTCAGTAATGATTCTGCCACTGATGTTTCATGTGCTTCTACTTCTAAAAGTTGTGTTGTTCCTAAAGATAGCAAAAGATGTGAATTGTTTCATATAAGGGTGATTTCTAAGAACACTAAGATTGATACACTAATAGATAGTGGGTCCCAAGTTAATCTAATTTCAGAAGAAGTTGTTAAACAGTTGGGATTGAAAACAAAGCCACATAAGAAACCTTATCCATTAGGTTGGGTGTGCAATGATAACAGATTGCGAGTAACTAAGCAATGCAATTTAAGATTTGCAATAACATCTAAGTTTATAGATGAGGTTGAATTTGATGTGGTTCCACTTGATATTTGTGGGATTGTGTTGGGTAGCCCATATTTATATGATAGAAAAGCAATCTTCTACAAGGAACATAATCAGTATCACTTGTTTAAGGAAGGAATTGAATACATTGTGCATTCTCATTCAATTAAGATTGATAAATCTTTTGTGACAACATGACAATTGAAAAGGGTAGTTAATGAAAGTAATAATTTGGCACTTATGTCTGTACCACAAGAAGTGTCATTGCATAAAATAATATCTAATTCTAAGGTTGTTCCAATTATGAAAGACAAGCATAATGTTGGTGCATTCTTTTTCTCATCTACAAATTTAGTTTTTTTATTCAACCTTCTACTTTTTAGCAGTGTATGGTTGGTAGTGGCAAGACTAAATCTGGATGTGTATATGGCTAATGTACTTAACAATATCAATGTAGTTTTGATTGTTGTTATGATGAGTCAAATGTACAGGTTCCAAAAATCAAGGATAGATGATATTGGACAAGTGAGGAAAATTTTCCCTCACTTCAATTGTATGTAAAAATAGACTTTCGATTGTCCAAAAGCTTCTCAATGGGGAGGAATGATCTAGGTGGATCCAGAATACCTAAAAATTTCACAGTCTCAGAATTCATCCAAATCAACATCATTAGATAGAGCACACTAACACGATCTTGATGCAACTTGAATAGGCCCAAAAGGAGTTTATATGCAAAAGTTATGCTCAGTCAAAGGTTTGGTCAAACAGGCGAATCAAGTCTTCAAAAAGGAAAAAAATTGATCATCTCAAAATGAAACAAAAATGATGCCAAGTTGTAGTGCTCATTGCGCTAATTCCAGAACTATATTCGGTTTCAAAAAAAAGCTCATATGTGAAAGTTATGGCTAGTCAAAGATTGGTCAAAAGTTTGACTCTAGTCAATTGATGACGTCAGAAAATGTACAATCAGCATAATGACGTGGCATATGATGTGGCAAGAGTGGTGAGTTGGCATAAATATATATTAAACCATAATTATTAAAAGAAAAAAAAAACACGTATAGTTAAAAAAAAATCTATAAACCTATATTTCAACATTTAATTAACCCCCTTTAACCACCTTTTTCATATTTCAATGAATTATAATATTTAAAAGATATTTAGAGATAATTAAAGGGTTTTTTTAAGGGAGTTAGGAATTATTTAAAAGTATTTTAATGTTATTACAAGGGGTGGTGATTCTTTTAAACACTTATTAAGCCCGAAAATAATTATATGGTTAATAACAACCCAACAAATGAATATTGCCAAAAAAACCATAAAACTCGTAAGGGCTTATAAACGGGAGATGAAGATTATTTATTTGTTTTGATGGTTGAGACTCATTAAGGAAATTTTTTATGTATAAAAGGGGGTGTAGGTGTTTTATTTTCAACCATGTGCTTTTGAGAGAACTAGGTGTTGGTGGGAATTTTTATGACTTTGTAAGTCTACTTGGAGAAATAATTCCAGTGTGAGAATTTTGGAGAAGAATTACAAGGTGTTATTATACACCAAAAATTGTAATAGTGAGAGAGATTGTGAGGAATTTTATGCAAGTTTTTGTAAGCTTGGAGAATTGTAAGAAGGAATTTTTGAGGTGCTTGGAAATCTTAATAAAGCGGTCCGATGTTGAGAAGCGGACCCGGAGACGTAGTCCTAATCGGACGAACTCCATTATCAAGCGTGATCTCTCTTTTTCTCTTTTATCTCCTAATTTTCTTCAATATTTTAATTCTTTGAGTTTAAAGTTTATGTTCATTAATTTTTTTAGGATAAAGTACTAAGTGTACCTAATTTACTCCCTCAATGGTTAAGATTCAAAAACGTGCAATTCTATGGCGATTGGGAAAAATCAGTAATTAGGAGTAAAGTGCAAAAAATTGTAACTTTCTAATTTCATATTAGACATCCATCTGATAGACCTTGAAGTCTTTGTCAACAGCAAATGGTAAGAACATCCTTATAGCTTCCATTCTTGCTACTAGAGAAAAAGTTTCCTAAAAATTTATGCCTTCTTGTGAGTAACCTTTACACACAAGCCTTCCTTTGTTTCTAACTACTTTTCCAATATTATTCAACTTATTTTTGAATACCCACTTCAATCCAAAGATTTTTTTATCTACTACTCTTGGGACCAATTCCCAATTTTGATTCGTCTCAATTTGCATAAGTTCTTATTTCATCGCTTCCATCCAATGTTCATCTTTACATGATTCACTTACAGTCTTCAGTTCAATCTCAAAGAATAAACATAGATTTACTTCAGTTGTAGCTCTGCTTCTAGTGAATACTCCTTTAGTCTTATCTCCAATAATTTCCAACTTTCTGAATGATTCTTTTGCACATATCTAGGTGTCTTAGGTGGCACCACTTGAGCTTCTTCTTCTCTTTCATTCTATTCATTTCGCTTCTCTTGCTAATATTTTTCCTATTCTTCCACAATCTCTTCAATTATTACACAATCAGGATCATTAGATACATATCCATGAATTTCAATTGAATTCTTCGTTGTTTCAGCAACCTTGACATTTTCACTTTCTACAATATTTCTCAATATTTTATTGAAACGTTTGTATGCTTTGCTTTTAGTAGAATATCTAAGAATAATTCCTTCATCACTTCTTGCATCAAACTTTCCTAAAGTTTCTTCATCTCTTCTGATATAACATTTTCTTCTAAATAATTTGAAATACTTAAAAGTAGTAATTCTTATGTGCCATAGCTTATATGGGGTCTTTGTACTATTTTCTCTTGCTTAAACTCGATTGAATACATAAGAAGCAGTATGAATAACTTCTCTCGAGTAAACTTCTAGTAGAACAACCTTAGTAATCATTAATCTAGTGGCCTCTTGAACTATTCTATTTTTTCCTTCAACAACTCAATTATGTTGAGTTCTCAAAATAGATAACTATCTCTTTATTCCATGCACTTCAAAAAAGATTAATTCTCCACCTCTATTAGACCTTAAGAATTTTATCCTCAAATTCACTTCATTTTCAACCATAGATTTGAATGTCTTGATTCTATTTAATGCATCTGATTTCTCTCTAATAAATGTAACCCATGTATATCTAGAATAATCTTCAATCAAAAGAATAAAGTACCTTTCACCTTGTCGACTTCTCACTCTTGTAGGACCAAAAAGATTTGTATGAAATAGATCCAGTAGCCTAGAACTTTGTAGTTTTCTCCTTGGATATATAATGGCTTCTGTCTTGGCTTCCAAACAGATAATTCCTATAGATAACATTAACAGGCTTTGTAATCCTTGGTTAATCTCTCACAGCCTGAACTACACTAATCCTCACCAAGTTATCAAAATTCATTTGACACATTCTTCAAATCCATGACCAACTATCATCAATTTGAGTCATAAAGCATCGTCAATCAACACCCTTAAGTTGATAGATATTTCCTTCAGATTTCTTTCCTGCAGCAATCAATGTTTCAGATCCTTTCTGGATTTCACATATCTCATCCTTAAACATAAGATCATATCCCTTACTACACATTTTTTAAATACTCAAAATATTATGCCTTAAACCATTAACATAGTAGACATCATCAGTATTATGCTTTCCATATAAACTTATTGAACCTATCCCACAAATTTTAGCACCAGTATGCACCATAGAAAAATGGAACTTTGTCATTTTCATAGTCTTTTAGGCCTTGCTTCATGATGTTTGATCTATTTTTCTATGATTTTATGTCGTAATATGGCTTGAACATGCACATTTAAGTACTAAAATTCAAACAATGGCGTCTTTTGAAGGTGTTGTGACGTGTTGTAAGACATTTCTACACTCTTCTAGACTCTATTCATTGGAATTCACCTAAAAATTTCCTTTTCATCACTAAACAAGTCCTATTTTGAAGTGTTGTAAAGTATTGTAACAAGATTTTACGCTTTTCTAGGCATAACCTCACTATTTAAACCTTTCTTATGCTTTATTTGACCCCTTTATGCCCTTATACGCCTTAATTAATTGCATTTTTGAATGTAAACTCGACAAACAACATTAAACATTCACTTAATTCCCAAAACCCATTTTCAAGTCCTAGGTGGGACCCATTCGCTATGGGTGGCGAATGAGTCCCCCTTGGCTCCAAATTTAGAAATTTTAAAAATTCCTTTCTAGTTTTTATTTAAAATCACTTGATGTCAGCCTATGATGAGGTAGTAATGGGTTACTAAGGCACAAGATTGTATAAATAAGTGTTTTTACATCCATTTTAACCCCCATTCATCAAGTTCACTCATTCACCTATTCACTCAAGCATTCAAGCATCTTACAACATCAAATCAAGCACTTTTCAAGCATTATGGAGCATCCATTGATACAACTTCAAATTTTCATCAACAATGATTTTGTAAGTTGATAGCACTTACATGCTATTTATTTATCATTCTCTTTCATTCGATTATTTTCACTAAGGGTTTGATTACCAAAGTGGGGTTTGACCAAGGCAAACCCCTATTTGCTAACCCTCAACCATTTTCCCCCTCTTGCATGTGTGTTTGTAGACCTATGTATGCATATTTAACAAGAATTTAGGTGATTGAAGATTGGTCAACAATTCAACTAGGTGCTTCAAGTCAAATCAATCATATTTCAAGCTTGGATAAGGTTTTCTATTTGTTTCCTGTAGAATTGTCTTCGATAACTTCACAAGCAGACATTTCCAGATCTGGTGTTGCAGAGTTGTCTCCTGATTTCTCTAAATTTTTGGAGAGGACTGATTGTTCACCAGTGGTGAATGAGTCCCACCTTAAGACTGAAAATATAGGTTTTGTCATATTCCAAATCTTGACAGTCAGAAAGTGGTTCCCGACATTTTTTCACCATTAGCAGGACTAATTCACCACCCTGGGTGAATGAGTCCCACTATTAATTTTTCAGTAATTTTAGATAACATTTAGACCATTCCAAATTCCTCAAATCTAGCCCAGGTGCACTTTTATTCAACCTTTCTCCTTCTGTTTTGCATTTATTCATCTTTTAGTTCATTTTTTGCATATCACAGTGTGTTTTCCAAGATAGCATAAATCTTATTTTTGCATTCATAATCAGTCTTTTAGATCACTTAATTGTATTTAATTCACTTCATTTTAGTTTAGATAACCTCTCACATAACATAATTTTGAATGAACCCTTTAGCATTTTTTGCCCTACCTCTCTTCTTTTAGGTGAAAAACCTTAGAAGAGCTAGAGAAGTGCATTGGTGCCAAAAATCTGTGGTTCACAGTATCATCTCCAAACATAACCAAGCCTTCATATTTTTCAAGTTTAACAAACTTAATTTTATCACTAGTCATGTGATGTGAACAACCACTATCCACTACCCAATATTTGGTTTCTTGTTTAGCATGTAGGATAGAGATAAAATTACCTTCAATTTTCTCCTTCTCCAAAGGGCTTTCCTTTACTTTTTTTTCAAAAATTAGTAGAAGTAGGTTCATCCTTTATAACTGAGAACAACCATTTATTATCATCAGGATCTTCATAATCAAAATCCTCATCAGATCTACTAGCATTCTCATTTGCATAATATGTTCTTTTGATATTTTTTCCTTTCTTTTCTTTCTCATATCTTTGTTTATTCCTCTTAGCTCTTTTTAGACACTTTGTAGCATAACGACCTATTACTCTAGAACTAAATAATTTTAAGGGTAACTTACCTTCATACTTACTGGAGCCTTTCCTCATCCTTCTCACAAAGTTAGCTTCTATTTCATCAAAATTTTATTTATCCAGATGTTAAGCTTTTGTATCCTTAAAAGTAGTCTATGATTTTCATTCATTCCTTAGATTTGGCTTCCTCATCTCATAAGATGTCAAAAATACCAACAACAGATCTTCAGTTTAGGTCTTATAATCTATACTATGTTCAATAGCACACACCTTCTCACTATAAGCATCAGGGAGATTTTTAAGAATCTTCTTTACAATCCTAGTTTCATCTATAGTAGCACCAAGTCCTCACATTCTAGCTACTATCTCATCCAATCTCTGTGCATAATCCTTAACATTCTCATCTTCAAACTTATGTAGAAGCTCAAACTATGTCTCCAAATTCTAAATTTTTTCCTCTTTGACTCTTTCATCTCCTTCATGTGCCCTTTCCAAAGCATCCCAAACTTCCTTAGCGGTCTTCAAATTCTGACCTTAATCAACTCGAAATGTAGCAAAAAGCTCTTCAAAATGTACTTTGCCTTATTGTTTGCTTCATGTGATTTGATCTCATCAACCATACTCAAACCATTAGCAGGAGGAGTGTAAGGATTCTTGTAAGCTTTCTCCACATCATATCTACAATATTCTAGATATTCTTCCATCAATATTTTTCATATAGCATAATCAAATCCATCAGACCTTGAGGATAATCATAAGTAACTTTTTTAGTCATCCCAGGCATTCCTTAAACGGATAAGCTCTACTCTAAGGAACCAATATCTGATAGAAATTGTTGAACAAAACAATTAAGAGGGGGGTGGATCATTTGTCATAGATTTAAACTTTAATTCATTCATCGAAAATAATCCTTAACACTACTTAAATGATTTAACATTAAATACTAGTACAAAAAATTGGGAACAATCACACAAACACAATAACACCAAATTTATGTGAAAAACCCAATAAGGGAAAAACCACGGTGAGGATTAACTTACACTATAGACAATATCAAAACTGATTACAAGAGGCTCACTACCAAAAAAAGGACTCACTGTCTGGATCAGGACTTACTATCCAATAAAGCTAACAACCTAGAGGGCTCACTACCATAGAGATATAAAGAAGATAGAAGAGATACGTTATAGAGAGAAGACAATCTCAATGCAATGGAGAAATCCACCACAATTTTCTCAACCACTTGTAGACATGCATGAATGATAGAGTACACCTTCTAGTCACTGCATCCAAAAACTCAAAATTTAGGCTTCACACTGATCTGCCACACTCGCATCAATCTCACATCTATCTACTTATTTCTTTGCACTTATCTCGCTTTGTACATCCTTTCACCACTAATTCATCCTGTATTTATACCATCTTCAACTTTGAAACATATCCAAAGTTAGCCATCCAAATTCAAAATTCAAATTAGGTCAGAACCAAAGCATCCCAGGGTGGGATTCAAATGAGGGTGACCCAAACACAAACTTCATAAGGACCCAAATAGATCCAATACACTTCATCAACTTCAAAGGTAGTTTTCAACAAAAGGTTGGCCAAACTAGTGTAAAACACATAGAACAATTAAGTACAAACCTTCTAGACACTGAAATTATCTTCAATACAATCAAAACAACTCAACTCTAGAACCACAAGTTATAAGACTTTGACAAAGAGAAATCTAAACCATCAACATTTCTCCTAAACCTCAACCAAAAACATAGGAAACCACAGTTCACAACTGGTGAACATAACTCACACTATACAATTAATCAACATCCAAAAATCAAGATATAGTAGCTTCCAACAACCATGAGCAACATATTTGAACCACAAGAAAATAGGAAAATACCCTGGAGCAAAACCCGAAGAAACCACTGAACACCTGCAATATTTCTTCAATACAATTTTCTCAATATCCTTGACATTTACAGCCAATAACCTACATCTATGATAGTAATGACAACAACAATCAGTTTATAACCAATTGTCCAGTTGACATCAATGACAAGACCTTCATTCTTTCCATGATTGGATTTTTTTTTTTCCATTAATCAAAGTTAAAATTCATATACACTACACTAGACTAGATTTCCATGAAAGGGCATATAGAGATTAAAAGGGTGGTGTGTCAAAGTAGTATTTTGTGTATAGTAAAAATGAAAAATTGAGTGTTGATATAAAAATTAAAATTGAGATTTAATCCAAATTATTATTTTTTTTTAAAATATTGATAACGTTTGAAGGAATTTTTGATTTCATATGCTTGGTTTTGGCATTATCAAGTTTTATGTAGAATAGTTATTTAATTCTTTCTTTTTACTACTAGAGATCTTGGCTTTGGCATACTTAAAAATCATCTAATTGATTACTATAGAGCTTATTCATTTTTTGAATTAGATTCTAGGATGGTTTATTTGTGTATGTTGATTAATTAGATAAATTTTTAACATGAGGGCATAACTATTAGTATCCAAAAAATAAAAAGTTGATTTTGATGCTATAATAATCAATTGGCACTATTCTTTCACTACATGGATGAATATTTGTTTCAAAATATATTTTCTCTTAAATTTGATGGTTAAGTAGATTTTTTTAGTTTTTTTCCTTATATTTGGAGAATTCAACAACCTAGCAACCTAGATCAACTTGGTCTTAACACCATTTTCATGAAAACAATGATCAACATGGAAATCCCCTATAACATTCAAGCCAACAAAGGAGGTCCCCACTCTATACCAACAAGGTAAATAGGATTTAAAGTAAAGTGTGAAAACTACCATGCACATAGAGCGAGAAATTACACCACTTAAACCAAACCCTAGGGGTAGATTTTGTGCACTTTTAATGCTTACTATTATTTGCATAATGTCACAAATGTCGGCACTAATTTTCTCATTTTTGGTTGATTTTTATGTTTAAAAGGATTTTTAATTATTTAATGCAATAATATATGGTTGTTTGAATGAGATGGAAAAGGATATGGGTAGAGTGATAGAGTTTCTTGCTATAATAGGCCTACCTAGGTAGATACACAATATGAACTAGTTATCAACACATTGAAGGCATAAAAATGGTTTTGCAAGCTATAATTTTTTTATTTTATATTCTTGCTTGCATATTCTACCTAAACCTAATTTTGTAAAATTCTATAAAATATTGATTGTTAAATTTAATATTGGATAGGCCTAAGATACAAGGGTTTTGTATTGATTTTACTATAAGAGGTGAATTGCACACTACTATGCTACAAGATAAGGGACAAAATGCTTTATATATACTCTAATTTGTATTGTAAGAAGGATTTTTTTGGACATTTCAAGTGCAAATAAATGCTTAGGAAATATTTTTTAGAGAATAAAATAATGTATGTCTAGTCTTAGGTAATGTATTTTTTATTTGTTATCTTGGAGGTATAGTAGCATGGTTTTCTTCTCCATATTTTATGTGTCTTCTAGATGGATTTAGATATCTCAAGTAGCCATGAGAGTCTACATCATGGAATCTCAAGTCATATTTGATGTCCTATTTTGAGTATTTTTAGGCATGGAAATACCAACTTATTACAACGTTTCATAATGAGAATTTATTTAATCTAAGTGTGATATTTTTTGAGTTGTATCAGATGTGTAAGAAGACCTAAATTGTGTTATGAATTCACTATATATTGAAATAAAATAGATATTTTGTTTTCTTATTACTATTTTATATAAATGCTTGCATTATGTTGTCACTTTAATTCTATTTATCATTTGGATAGCCATTGGTCATGAATAGAGAGGAATCAAATATTAAAATTAAAAAAAAAAACATGAGTCACTTTAGCGAACACTATTGGAACTACAAGGAACTTCATATCTCATCCACATAATATAAGCTACAAAGAAATCAATCACAATTTAAGGTCATTCAAAGAGATAATTTCAACATAAATTATTTTGTATTGAATTTTGTGCATAAGTTCTTGTGAAGTTTGTGGTGATTGTAAGCGACACTTGCAATCACTACACCTTAAAAAAATATTTCAATTATACTTTAAATCGATATTCATACCCTACTTAAATGTTTCCAACACCTTTTCAACAGTAGCCAATGATAAAAGGTTGAATCATATCCTTTCAATGTAGTCATAATCTAGTTACTAACGGGATTTTGGTTGATGACAATGAACACCTACAAATTGGATATTTGGAATGATAATAAACAAAGTTCCAATTTTCTATGTAGCTAAAAAATTAGTTTTTAAATAAAGCCATTGCTATGAGCTAAACTCAAAACCTTCTTTTCAAGAGAGCTATAACTTAATAATATAATATTAGCATGGTCAATAATAATCATAGTTTTCACCACTTCCACATACTTAATATGAAATGGAAATGATAACCATAATCATGTGTAGGTAAAATATGACACCATTCTTTTATCAAATAGATTTGCACCCTGCTGAAACTGAAAGTTCAACAATTATCTATTGACACATGGAAACGTTCTTGAGTTGTGGGTAACTCATTGCAAGAATGAATCTCCAGAGTGAGCTGGTTCTCTAAATGATGAATATTATTCTAAGTAGTTTTCCAAGGGAAAGAGTTAGAAGATGACTGAAATTCAAACCTATGACTAACAGATGATTTTCAAGACTTGGTAATGATTTAATGATGATTTTGATCTCTTCCTCACAAACAACTTTCAGAAAAAACACAATATCTCACAACCTCTCATGAAAAATTAATACATAAATAATTTGCATGAAGACCTGACTCAAAATACAACATGCAACCTATATTTTAAACTTTATGCATCAAGAATTACAGTCTTAGGGCATAACAAGGACTCTGTAAACATAAATCACAAGATAATATCAAACTGAAACTGCAAGTAAACACAGAATTGAGAAGTAGGAATGATGTCTTTATTCAACTGAAGGAGTATGCCAAAATCTATCTAAACTGAGTACAAAATGAGTTTACAAGCTCAAAAAGTGTAAGAGCAAGAAACTAAAATTTGAACTGAAGAAGAAGAAAAAACTAAGTTTTCTTCAAGATATAATTCTCCTAAACCCTAATTCAAGCTCACAAAGAAAGCTCAAGGAAAAGGTACCAAACTGTCTCAAAAGTCTGCATAAAAGAAGAAAAAACACACTATTTCCATGTTCATATTGAAAAGATCCTAAAAACAGACTAAATCTGCTTTTAAAGCAAATAAAACACCTTATCTCTCCAAGAGGAATCTCAAATCCAACCCAAGGTAGAAAATAAAAACAATCTACTAAAAATAGCAAAGAGATAAAAATAGTTTGCTTTATCTTTGCTTTACATGATATATAGATTTCACAATCTTCACAATCTGACCTATTTTTGCAATTAAAGATTTTTAAATATTTTTGCAGAAAATAACTACCACCTTATTTCTCTAATACAACAATTGATTTTTATTTAAAAAATCATAAAAATATACAAAGCATCTCTCTTATGAATATTTCAATTGATTTCAAAAAAATTAATTGAAAAATAACAATCCTAAGTCATAAGAAAAATTATCTTGCAATTTTTATTGATTTCTCACAAAATCAATAAAACTAGGATATTTTAATCTCCAATTTAACTAAGGCATGAGTATGAATGTTAATATAAAAAACACAAGCACCAAGGACTTAAATATAGTCAACCTAGGCATATGAGAATTCGGCAATCACTAGGTGTATTTGATTTGGGCATTGGTATTAATCAAACAAAGGGAAAATCCCTAAGTTGACTTAGGGTAAATCAAAACCCTAATGAACAAAATGCAAAGGATGCCTACTTTTTTGCATCATTTTACAAAGATAAATTTTGGAGAAAAGGTTTGCTTTGCTATGAGCACTGCCATGAGCTAGGGTTTAACAGTTTAGAGCTTGATTCGAGCTCACTCCTCTTTGATTTGATTATCCTCGGCCTCCATAACATCTAGGGTAAGTGATTTCTCCTGTATTCATTTCATTCCTTCACTTCTTTGATGGGAATAAAAGCCTTACTGGCTGCGGCCATGAGATAAAAATCTTACAAATTCTTCACTTTTTGTGCTTTTTGTTTTGTTATCTATGTCTCTTGTATCCATTGGCTGCCATAAATGAGCTCGCACTGGGTGTTTTATTTGGATTTTGAAAGCTCCAATAGCTCTGGTCACAGATTACATATTCTCCTATAGGCATTAAGTGGTAAGCTCTTATTATTCTATTTGTCTTTCTATAAAAAGCTTAAAAAATTCCATATACTCCTGCAAAGAAGTCATTTTCATGTATAAATTTAAAGGCCATCTATAGGCCGCGCCATGTGGACTTGAATCTAGAATTCTATAAATATTCCCATGCATTGTGTTTGCTATTTGCTTCAGGTATTTTAGATCTGATGGAAAACTATAATGGGTTATCCCTTCCGTGAAATGATAGACTTTTCTAAGAGCAAAAAGCTCTCTCCAAGCCACGACCACTCCTACACACAATGGGTTTTCTTGTAATTTTTTGGGGCATCGACCCATGACCACATCACAATTTCTAGTATTTCTGGAACAACCCTCATATGGGTATATCATACTTGAAGAAGCTAAATGTTCATTTGGCATTTCTCAAGAACTAGAGCTCGAGCCATTAGAGCATGTACAATTTTCTATGTTTTGACAAGAAACCCACATGGGTATTCTAAAAACAATAAAAAATTGTATATTTTGTTACCATTCAAAATTTTAGCTCAACTCACCATGGCATTCACTTTACTTCAAAATTCTTGTCAAAACCCTTGCATGGGTAAATGGTGTTCTAGAAGAAACCATTCATTTCTATGTCTCTGTTTGAAAAACCCAACATGGGTAAGCTGGAAATAGCAATAAATCTACATTTTGTTTAAAAATCCTCATGTGGGTAACTTAGAAAATTAGAAAATCTTGTCCCTAAAATAAAAACCCAATGTGGTTGTTTTAGAAAAGAACAAGGAACTGTATATTTGATTGTTCATGAAAAACTAGGTTCGACCCATTATTTATTTCTACATTTCCTGTATCTACTTGAACTCCATCGTCTGGGTATTTGTTGTTTGTGAGAAAATGCATTTCTTTTGTATCACTGTTGAAAACCCTCACACGGATTCATGAGATTTTGGAAAAAAAATCTTAAATTTGACTTTTCACATAGCATCTTGTACTTAAAGTATACTGAACCTTCAGGTATCTTATGTTTACATTTTCAGTTACCACTATAGTGTTGTTTTTCCTTGCACACAGAACTCCTTTTGATTGAACCTGTAGACTATTTATTTGTTTTAGTCTCTCATGCACTCACAGCTACATTCTTTAGGGATGCACTCCAAACCTTAATTCATATCATGTTCAATGTATACATGATGTTTTTTTCTGAAAATGACTTCATGTATATGAATCCTTGAAATCTTGCCTGATAATTGTGAATTTTTAGAAAGTATAGCTTAAATGACAAAACCATTGAATGATAGAATTAGGGTAGATGTCCAAACAGTGTGTTATGATTGTCCTCCTTTCAAAACAGTGAGGTATTTTGCATTCTTAGCCAAACTGAAACTGGTTATCTTGTTAAATCATTCACTTCACTTTGCTAATCAGTTGGCTACTAGTCACCGTACTGATCTTGTCTCCTTATTCTGATTGAAATCTGGAACTCCTTTACACTGATGAGAAACTGGGACTTGCCTTCATTATGTAAACTCTTTAATGCACTAATACCTTTCTCTAATGAAAGCAACAATACATTTTGTTCTCTTTTTTTGAACAGTGCCTCTTGTAATGAGGCATTATATATGGTTATTCAAATTAGAAACATAACATTGTTGTAATAACATGAAATAAGATGTATTGTTTAACACCTATGTCAGAAGAATATAAACCATACAACAATGTTTGAGATCAATGCACTCAGTTGAAATAATCAAGTTGATTTAAATTAACTGTCCACTTGTAGCCTTCAGAAAGTACCCTCTATTTGTTATGAGTGGACCATTGGTTTGATGGCTTAATGGATGAACTCTCGTTTACTCTTTCAGTTTCATTTTCTTTCTTGATGAATAAGATGATTGCACTATTTGTCTCAACCCACAAGTAATGAATAAGGGGTAGCATGCCGAGCTCTACCCTTGTGGGAGCCCATTTCCCTCCACATGCTTGATCTTCAAATGATAATCAGCTTCGTAATTTTTCCTATACTTGCACAAAGAAACAAACGGCATTAGCATAAAAAACAATATATGATCATGTTGATATATCTCTTTCAGCTTATGTTTCTACAGTTCCCTTGATTGTTTCAGTGCATGATTAGTAGCATACTACATTATTGTTGATGGTTCATGTAGGTATATTCATAGTTGAAGCCTCTGACATCCCTCTCTTCCTTCCTATAGCTCAACGGAGCTCGAAGAAGATGAATGGTGCACCACTTCTGCGTCGGTCGTCAATCAATCAAGCAATGATGATTATGTTTATACTTATGTGATTATTCCTTTTATGCATCTTCCATAGTGTAGTGTGTTGTTTATGATGCACTATGACAG
Source organism: Sequoia sempervirens (assembly GCA_007258455.2). NCBI lineage: Eukaryota > Viridiplantae > Streptophyta > Pinopsida > Cupressales > Cupressaceae > Sequoia > Sequoia sempervirens. The sequence goes on along the minus strand of VDFB02086081.1, from coordinate 10,468,225 downwards.
TCACATCCACGACTTGTGTGGATATTTGATTTCAATCTTATGCTTTTCATTTTGAAAAGAAAAATGCATCTCAATGCAAATTTGTACTATCATTTGAATTCTCGCAATCAAATGAAATTCTGTAAATATGAATTACTTTATGAAATAAATGAAAGCATTTGAAATGCTTTGTTATTGAATGCTCAATCTTGTACTTCATTTTATTGTAAAATGATAAACAACTCTTGAAACTCTGTTTCCTCACCTCAATGCACAATTGTCACTTATAAATGATAAACAAGACGCAATCAACACTTAGCATATGCAAAAATAATTGTATTTTCACTTTCAAATATAACAGTATCTAGTCAGCTCCACCAATTGAGTTGTAGCGAAAAATTGATAACACATCCTTTGAATCAGAATGATTTCTTGAACATGATAGCTACCTACAATGGAAGCTACATAAGAAAGCCATACTTACATGGAAATCTACATAAATAATCACCATAAAATTGAAAGCAATTAATTACTAATAAAAATTATTATAAATTAGTTGTTGATGACTTATAGATCTTTTTCTTTGATAAGCTTATTATATTTAGATACCTTCAACAATGTTGTTAATAATATTTTAACATCAAATAAATATGTCCTCCATTTTCATATGTACTACTTCCTTAGCCACATGGAGCTTACAGCCATTGCTATCCTTCTCTTTGATTTCCAAGGATTTGTTTACTACTTATCTATATAAAACTACTACATCGAAAAATTTAATGATTTTCCTTTCGCAAGGCTTTAGTGTGTGCAAATTTAGAATGTGTTTAAACAGTTCTCCCCAATGAATAATAATTATTTTAAAATATCTTAAATTGATACTACATAATATTAAAATAGGGATGTTATGGCTAATAGTGGATAGCATCTAAGATTAAAAATATGGTGAATATATCCCTCTAGTAATGGAGAAAGTTCCTAAGAAAAATTGTATGGAAGCCCATCTTGTATAATGACATGTTTTATGCTATCAAAATTTTTAATAGCAATAGCTCTTTTTTAGCTCACAACATTTTTCAAGCTAACATTATCTTCCCAAATCTCAAGAAAGACTTCTTTTAGGATTTCGATTGAAAATTCTACTCCTTTTCTATTGATTGAAGTGCCAACCTATTGAAAATAAACAACCAAGATAAGTTTATGTTAGACCAATCAACCATTGATGAAACTACAATTTTTTCACTAGACTACAATTATACATAAAATATTGATAAATTTCTAAGATAATTTATATCTATGTTCAACTTAATTCCCTTCCCCTAGTCCTTTTCCCAATCCCATGCTAATTTCCTATGCAATTATCATTTCTTAAATTTTGTAGATACATTAAACATTCCCTTTTTTTTCATTCCTATGTTTCCCTATTTTGCCCAAAAAGGAATTATGTGGAATATATTCATATAATTTTGAAAACTAAAAAAATATCTAAAATGGAATGTAATGTTCTGCCTATTTAAATAAACATTACGAGGAATACTCTTAAATACACATGGCACTAGTAGCAACTACTATATACACAAGAACCCAAATGCATCAAATAAATGACAACAATGGGAGTTTATATTCTTAGTGTCCTTGTCAATATACTCAATGGGCATGCAAAACTAGCATACAAAATTATTGAGTTCCCATGTTTCCAAAATCACTATTCCAACCTTCTTTTCAAGCATTCTTATCTTAGCTGTGGAGGTATATTCTTGGGTGATTGTAACTTACAATGGAGTAGGATTTTCTCTTAAAGATAGTAGGTACTCATTTTTCAATTTCTATTATACATACCAACATACACCTATTTCCCTTCTCTCCTATGCACTTCTAGGAGAGTGTCATGATACAAATTGTTGAGCCTCTCCACATCCCAAACTTTAGGATGATTATGTAAGAACTCTTTACTATAATATTTAAGAAAACATAGGAATATATGCATCAGGGATAACTTTAAGAAACCCCCCCTCAATGAAGGTGTAAAATCTTGGTGAATCTTGGCTAAGTGCTATAATTTTCCCGTCAAATCTTTCCCTTTTTTAGAAAAAAAATTACTTTTCCTAGAGAATCTATGTACAAATGTATTAAAAAAATTGTAAAATCCTGGTGAATCTTAATGAATAATTCATAAAAATAATAATCAGAGTGGCGAATCCTAGTGAATAATCACTAAAAAGATTAATTAAAATGGTGAATCTCTCTTTAAAAATTTGCATAGTTAGTCGACGCAGTTCCCCAATTTTTTTTTTGTTTTTTGTAATATTGAAGTAAGGGCCCAAGGATGGTAGCCACTAGCGGGGTCAAGGGGTAGCGCCCCTTGCGGGGGTCAAGGGGGAAGAACTCCCTTGTGGGGGTTAAGGGGGAAATTCCCCCATGTGGGGTCCGAGAACAGCGGTAGAGCCCCACACCACCAAGCATAAATTCACTATAAAAAATGCATTGGAGTACACATGAATTAAGTATTTTCTTAAAATCTCACTTTAAAAATAAGACTAAATGAAAAGTGAAATTGTTACCATTGATTAGCTTTTTAATCAGATGGTTGTAGGTTGATTTCATGACCTATATACATGTACCTTTTAAAATGCTTATCGAGGCCCAAAATTTGTTTTGGTCCACGTGATTAAATCTAATCATGTAGCCCAAAACAAATTTTGGGCCTCAACAAGCCTTTTAAAATGCATGTGAATATAAGTCGAAGAATCAACTTGTAGCCATCTGATTGAAAATCTAATTGATGGCAATAAGTAAAAGCCCTATTCAAGGATAAAATATCCCTAAAATTAAACAGTAACTTATTATTAGTGGAAATATTGCCCCAAAATTAATGGTAGGAATATAATATTACTGGAAAATATAATTAATATTTGTAATTACAATATAAACTACTAGCGAATCAATTTGATTTATTAGTTTAAAAAATAATGCATAGGTGAATTAATCAAGACAAAATTATTTTTTTGTAAAAGCCTAGCAATTTAGTCTCCTTTTTAGCTTGTACTATTCTCCATTTCTCGAGGTCCTAATTTCAATTATTCACCAATTGGTGAAGATTCGCCACTAAATTTTTCCTTGATATGCATTTGAAGGCATGCATGATCAATGGAATGACATACATGATCAGCCATATAATAAAATTTTCTCATTTTTGTTAATGTATAATAAAATTGTAGTTGCATGTGCAGTAGGCATAGCTCTATTTTTTGTTTGCTATAACTTTGGTAATTTTAGGCATAGTTCTTCATTTTAGTTGACTTTAGCACGATCAGAGAATGTTATAATTTTCATGGTCAATTATCTATCCTTTTTTGTGTGTTGTTTACTTATTAAAACAACATAGTCATCTTATTTCCATGTGTTGAATAATATTATAGTCCTCTTCATTTTTGTTGATTGCTGAGTTATTGAGAGTTGTTGATGTGTTTTTCGTGACCGCACCAACGCAGAATAAAGTTGCCAACGGCTTCCCTATTCTCTCTTGATCAAAGTATTCCGCACGCTAAGATTGCAAGAAAGTTCGTGCGTTCAACTCCAAGGTTCTTTTAGTGCGAATAGGCTCAGTTTGGCTTGATGTGATTTGCTGGTATTTCAAGGGGACTTACGGAATTGTTCGGCAGCGGAGAAAAGAATTCAAGTGCTCGAAAGATTTATCAATGAAGTGCGGGTTTCCTATTCTAACCAAAAGTACTGAATTGAAATGAGGTAAGGTTAAGAAGATTCTAATCTACTCTAAGGTGTGGGATATGGCGATCAATCTTCGCAAGCTTCAAACCGGACTTCGCTTTGCCTCGCATCGGACAGCTTCCACGGAGTCGGTGCAATCTTCAAGGGAGATGACTAAAGATGTTCAAACCACCACTTGACATGAAGATACCATCACAACGATGCATACCCTCATCCAAACTGTGATTGAAGTTAAGTACATGATATTCCAGTTGACCACACAAGGCGCATTCACCATCAGCAAATACACTAGTGGTATGGATAGACGAAGTTGCTTAGATCAAACACCACATTCCACAATTAACATCTACTTGCATGAAAATGAAATTTATGCTACTCTACGCTACTTGAAGTAGAAGGGATGAAGAAACCTCGCTAGCTATCCACAACAAAGATGAATTTCACCATCAATGAAAGATCTTTTATTATGAAAGTTTTACACGACAATTTCTTACAAAAGTTTTCAAAGGAAAACTTTCCTTCTCCTCCAACTACACTATCAATCTACTTCTAAGTTATTTCTCTATTCTAACTTCTACTCTAATTCTACTGTCTCATGCTAAGCTCTACTGAAGGTACAAATGAGGGGGACTCCCCCTTTATATAGCTGGCCAAGTCCAACGGACGGCTCAGATTACAATCGGCTGGATGGCCCAGATCGTGCCACCTCAGCCCTAAACATGATTTGCCCTAAAAATCGCCACAAAGGAGAGTGGGGTAATAAATGCGCCATTTATGGCCACCACCCTTCTAGAAGATTCCCGTCTACAGACGCGTTCACACTGTTCTTGATCTTCGTACTCGGCCAATTCTGATGATCGCTTGGAGGAGGGTAAAAGAGACTTTAAGATTGCCACCTCGACTAATAGAATTTGGTAGAATCTGGAGTCCGACCACTCTTGATTTTCTCCTTGACCCTTGCTCGAACTTCCATTCCTGAATTTGAAGGACCTCTCAGTCTTGGACTAGATCACTTCCGCTTGCCATGGGTGCACATTGGATTCTTGAGGAGAAACTCCAACACTTAGCCATTTTCTAGCAACTTTCTCTTCCTTCATGTGAAACTTACAACTTTATCTTCCTCTGAAGGTTGTAGTATCATCGTGCTTCATCACTTCAAGTCATCGGGCTCTAGCTTCAACATTTCTCCTGCAAAACAAGCAAGGAGAAGAGAATTAGAATATTTCATAATGTAAACTTAACTTACTTACCTGATTTTCACGTTCATCGCCCCCACTAGCAAACTTTTTCCATCTTCATAATTCCTCATGCCTTAGCCAAATTTCATCATCCTTTGGACAATATCAACTTCAACTGCCTCCTGAAGAAATTCATTTCACCCGCTGGAGCTCTAACAACCGTGGTATTATCCATCTCTGGCCCAAGAAAACTATCTTCACGAAGGATTCAAGCAAATTCACCTAGGCAGTTTCTTTCAAATTCATCATCTGGAGAATTTCACCTTGAAAACCCATTTTCTTCACATTTGCCTTAGAAAATTTTCAAATTTCTCCTAGGAAATTCATCAACTTGGCACCCATTAAAAATATTCACCCTGAAGGCCTCGACAAAGCGTAGAAGACTTCAAAATCCATTCCTAATTGGCAATCATCAATACCCAGAAGAAAATTTCCTTCAGAACGCGCTAGACCCATGGGTACCCAACGAATGGGTTCATTTAATTTTCTGAATTTTGAACCTTAGAAAATAATTTTTTTTAGCAAATTTAATCTATTTCTTTATCTGTGAACATTTCTTTTCGCTCTGACTTGAAAATTTTTCATTGTTCCTGCACCGCCAACATCTTCTGACTTCATCACTTAACAATTTATCCTTGCTTCAGGAAAATTTCTTCTCCCCCCAGACTTAGGCATGATTTTCCTAAGGAAGAAAATATTCGCCTTAGAGAAATTATTTAGCACATTATGCACTTGCCTTAGAAAATTTTAATTTCACCCTCAATTCATTCGCTAGTGGTGAAGAAATTCACTTTTAAGGCCCATTGCCTTGGGTACATTTTATACTTCATGAGGAACACATTTTCTTAAATCCCCATGCCTAGCACATTTAAATTCCCACGCCTAGCATTATTTACCATCTTTACTCCCAACGTCTAGGGAATATTTATCTCCTCCTTGCATTTTATTACCCATCCTAGGCGCATATCAACTTCAACATGACAAGGTGGACCTACCATAAAGCTTTTTATTTTTTATTTTTTTGACTTAAAGGATTTCCAACCCTCTCTTGGGTGCAAATGACCCATTGAGCTTTCAATTTTGAGCATGTTAAACTTTTAATTTTCAATATTACATCCTTCAAAGCTGGCGCAAATCTAAGGTTGATCTTTCATTCCTCCACGCCTTAGAATATTTTATGCTCACTTTCTCCTTAAAGTAGGGCGCATACAAGGTAGTCTCCATTTAATTTCGATATACTCCTCCAACTTTTAATTCATTCTCCTAATTCCTTCAGGCGCGTATCACAGGTCCAGCTTCTAGTTTCAATCTCCAGGCGCATTTAACCAGTGGGGCTCTCAGTTCAAATCTTAACCAACACTCCTCTTTCAGCTGAGACGTTTTTAAGGCTGGGCGCATATGACATGTCTTCCTTCCAGGCGCAATTAGCACAAGGAACTTCCAGTTCGTGCCTTTAGTCAAACCCCGAGCCTCTGACTTCATGGGCGCATATGGCTATGTGAGTGCTGAGGCGCATCTTCCACATGATGCTTTCAATTTCAGAGAGGACTTAGAATATTTTCCAAGTGTCACCCCAAGGCTGGGCGCATATGACACCCTCTACTTCCAGTCTCAAGAGGGGCGCATTTGTTATGCAGAGCTTTTAATTCTAACCTCTTAGGCGCATTTGATATATGGAGGTTTCACTTTTAGCTTGAGGCGTATTTAGCATGGGCAACATCCAGTCTTGTCATTAAGGCGAAATTCCCTAGTCCCCAGAGAGGGGCGCAAATAGACCCCTGAGCTTTCAATTTGACACTTAGATATTTTTCACTTTCAACACCTCTGAAGAGAGGCGCATTTTGACCCATGGGCGTCTAGTTTTGTGCCTTTGTAAATTTTCAAATGTTTTCTTCTTCTCTAGGCGCATTTAGGGGGGTCCACTTCAAGTTTTTAATACTTAGGAACTTTATGCCACCTCATTCTTCATTTCATACTTGTTTGGGCGCACTTTGTGGGGTCATCTTCCATTTAAAAACACTTAGAAATTTTTTAGCACCTCTTATTCTTAGCTAAGGCGCATTTGAGCCCTCTTACCTCCAATTTCCCACACGTAGAAAAATTTCTTCACTCCATGCAAGCTGGGCGCATATTAGACCATCAACTTCCAGTTTTGTTACTTAGTCAAATTTTTGAGATCCAGGTAGAGGCGCAAATCACCCTGTGAGGTTTCATTTTATGCCAGGCGCATTTTGATCATGGTGCTTTCATTTTAAAACACTTGGTGAAATTTTCATCATTTTACTCCCTCTGGTCTCTAGGGCGCATCTAAGGGGTCCGACATCCATCTTCAACATTGGGCGCATTTTAGCCATCAAGCTTCCATTTTCATGACTTAGGCATTTTTTTATGTTTTTGCTTTGGGCGCATACTGCACATGCCACTTTCATTTTGTCATAGGCGCAAATCACCATGGCTACGTCAAGTTTTCCAGACTTAGTGAAATTTCTGCCTGTTGCTAGATTTGAGTTGACTTTCCGTGGTCAACCCTAACTCACCCTGACTTTCTATTTTTAGAAAGTTCTTTGAATCTTGCGCTGTCCACTGAATCCTGACTCCTGATGCCTGATTTTCACCTTGCTTTGAATTCTGACTAACTTGGTGCCGTCAGCAACCTGATGCCTGTTTGCGCCTGCTATTTTTAGCAACCTGCTAAAAATAGAAACTTCTCAGAAAGTCTTCAAACTTTGCGTGTTGAATGCCCGAAACATGGTGATCGCCACTGGATGCTACTCTTGAGTGATTATCCTGTTCTGCCCTTGATTTTAGGAAACCCTTATTAACCTGCTAAAAATAGCACTTATCGATTCTTGATTTTCTGTAACTTTGTTTGCTTTGAAATTCGCGCCACGGACTACTTATCACGTGCTTGACCTGTACTCGCTGAGGTTCGGTGCTGACCTGCCAATTATAGCTGCTGCCGAAGTGACTTACTATTTATAGTAAGTGCCTATTTCAGAGGCCTTCCTTGCTCTGTTTGCTTTGAAATTTGGACAATGTGCCCATTGTTGATGAACTTTCCTGTGTATGCTGATGTCAAGATCAACTTTCTATTTATAACCCTCGTCCAAAATGCCCTACTAAAAATAGCAGGTTCTCCGATTCCTTCAAATTTTGCCAGCAGCTTCTCGGAAGGATGTCAATCATGATGGATACCTCAGTTTTGAACGTTTTGACCTCTGACTCCTCATTTTTAGTGTTGAAGCTCAAAACCCTAATTTTATGCATGTCGCTCAGATGAGCTCCGTTTGACGTCGTTTCAGTTGCATGATGATCAGCTTGTAGTTCTGAAGCGTCGAGCTGCTGCCCAAGTGATACCTGCTAAAAATAGAAAGCGGCCCGAAAAGTGATCAACCGGTTGTCGGGTGATCTTGCATGTCATACTGCCCGAAAAATCTTGAAAAACCCAGAAAAACCCAGAAAAATCTTCAACATGCACGCACTGGCTAAAAATAGTAAGTTTCTGAAAAGTGGTCAGCTTCATTTGCATGTTACATCATTGCGAAGCTCTTGGAAAACCCAGAAAGAAAATGCCGATATGCGCCGAAAATGTCTGCTTGCAAACCCTAATATTGGCCTCCGAAGGCCGAATGTTGAAAGTCATCATCATACTTTGCATGTCACATCACTGCGAAGGTCTCGAAAAACCCACAAGGAATCTCCGGACATGCATTGAAAAACTCTGCGTTTAAGCCCTGAAAATTGCCTCTGAAGGCAGAACTGCTAAAAATAGCAAGTTGTCCGTTTTTGCTCAAAATTTGACCTGTGAGTAGCCTGATGTGCTCTAGACGCAGTGTGACTGTCAGAATCTCAAAAATGCTGACGGGTTGCCTTTAATTGGACACTTACTAAAAATAGTAAGTAGTCAGAATCTGATGAAATTTCTATGAAAACCTGCTGGAAGCATACTAACAATAGTGTTAGTCTCAATTTTCAATTTATTTACCTCATTTGACTTTAGATTGGCTAGAAAATTCAAAACCCTAATTTTTCGGACTTGGCCAAAATTTCAAGCTTAAACTCAATGACGGGCACAATCCCGCAAAGACAGACAGTAGAAAAGAGAGACAACGACAAAATGACCGAAAAGCAAAGGCAAAATTAGGGGGTCCCCATTTGCAATGGGGCGATGTGTGAAAAACGTCACAACATTAGCCCCAACCCGAATAAATGTTCCTGAACATTTCAAAGACAAAACCCATTCCATACTCAGAACCCTTGGATAGTCCTTCCAACCCATCAACTGGCTAGGGGATATACTTAAAAGGGAAGAGGAATCCTAAATTGGATCAAGGCACCTCATCTTTTGATTACAAGTGTGTGCATATGCGTTCATTCCGGCTCAAAAGACCGTTGAAGCTCCTAGAATCCGTCGTGGCAAGTTATATAAGTATCTTACTTCAAAAGCATCCCCGACATTGTCTCTCGCTGCCAGGCGTCCATAGCCCCGACGAGGTTGTCGCTACAATTCCCACGAATATTGCTCCACTGCCGGCCGGGCGTCCATAGCCCCGGTGGAGTTACTCGCATGTTCCCAAAACCAATATTTCATAATATATTTTACTTTTCATCTTTCATTTTTTCATTTTCTCATTTTCTTTTTGATATTTCTTTTAAGCACATTTTTTTTTTCTTTTCATCATTTGATTTCTCCGTCAATTCCTCAATTGGCTGGCAGGCAATGACGCCTCCAATGGGTCTGAGAATTGCAGTGGCACTGAAGCAAGACACAAGATTTTCACTTGCCAAGACTTCTCCTAAGAAACCTCAATGACTTAGAGCAATCAATCATGTGTAAAATATAGCAATCGTGAGACTTGGTGTTAAGACACAATAGATGATTCCCTTCCAAGTCAAGTACAGATCCTAGCCAAATGATAAGACTTGAAAGAACAACCTCGGATTCTAAAGCACTTCCTGAAGGATTGTCCAAGAAATGGACTAACATTGGGTCAACATTGTACTGGAGTGTGGCGAAATCAACACAACACCCCCTTCACAAATGGGATTCCCTTTTATTGAAAGCAAACTAAACTACGAAAGCAAGACAACTAACCTAAACAAAAACAAAAAATTTAAGTGAACAACAACCAAAAGACCTAAGTATATACAACTCCTGGCATGATTTCTTAGGATGTGTAGTAACAGCAAAGCAGTAGTCGTAGTGCGAAGTTTTGCAAACTTATCCTTGAACTCAAAAAAGTAATCTTTCACAATACAAATCTCGAACTCAAGCAAAACTTCAGGAAAGATTAGCAATTGAGGCAACTCATCCGGACCATGATCAATCCATAAACAAGTTTTCTTTCCAAAATCTCCATAATCAAAATGATATTCCTTGTATTCAACAGCGGAGAAAGATATAACCTGGTGGTCTTCATTTGATGGCATGAATTCTTGCTTGTCGTCCACTGCTTTATCAGGAGGCCGAAGTTGATGGTGAACCATACCACTTGCATCCAAAATGTGGAGATGATCCAGACTGGGAGGAGTGGGGCAGGAAATAAATTCAAGAGAGCATTTGGAAACTTGGATCATCTCATGCGCTGGCTCCTTTTGAATACCTAACAATGACTCAAGCCCCAACCCGAATTGCTCTTCACTTTCCATCTCTTTATCAAGCAGTATTTCATTTGTTTCAATTTCATCAAGCAACTCTTCCATGACTGTGAATAATGGATCAAGTGTTGATGCGAAGTGCCTCTCATATTTTGCCTCCATCTTGGTAGCCCATTGATCTTCAAACACATCATCTTGCCTTAAGCTGCTTACCATTTCTTCTATCTTGTTCATGCATAATTGAACCTTTTCATCAAGGTGCGTTCTTTCTTGAAGTGTATTAGAATCACTTCCCTTTTCACGTTCTCCTCCTCGAGTGAATAAGTCTTTCACATCATCTCTACTTTGAGCTAAGTCCTTTGTTCTTGGTTCTTGATGATCTTCAACAATGCGCAATCTAGTACATTCATTCACTTCCGTATGCTGGCAGTTGCCTTGGGTTTTTCCTCTTTCTTGGATACATCCCATTGCTCCTTTAATCTTTGCTCCAATAGCCTCTTGTTCTAGCGTGATGTAGGAACAATCTTCATCTGCTCGCCCCCTAAGCTTGATCACATCCTCATGTTGTAACTTACTTTCCGTGTTGTTAGATGATGTTGAGGTACTCTCTTCATTTGGTGCTAAAAATGTTTGTGTGGCGTATTCAATCCATCCCTTGTCTTTGAAGAATCCATATGGCAGTACTGGTAATCCGAGGTGACATCTGGCGAAGTTAATGGCTTCTTCACATGTTGTGCAAGTGAATTCAGGATGAGGTGCGTTGTGAATCCGACACCAACGAGGGAGCAAAACACATTTCAAGCAGGCATTTCCAAGTTCCAACTGATTCTGGATCCTAAGTATGAATCTCGTGAAGGCTTCCTCCACAACCTCTGGAAGGCTATAATCATCAGGTTCTACATCCAATATTCCTAGCTTGGGGACATCCCAAAAGAAAATTTTCCCTTGGAGAACAAGCTCTATCCTTGAGAGGAACGTCAAGCAATTGATTTCTTCGTGTTGGGAGGTCTCATGAATTCGACATCTTCCTGGCAAAGCAAACTTAGACAAATTCTCGGGCCACAACTGTGCATTCAATCTTTCATGAATCTGAGCAATATCCATAAGACTATCTTGAGAGCAAGAAATATGCCCATCCATCGAGAAATCTCTTTTTTGATTTTCCATTTTTTGATTTTTTTGAATTTTTGAATTTTTCACTTTTTTTGGATTTTTTGACATAAGAGAGATCTAACATATCTCTGATTTGGAACTTCAAAGCTCATATTGGTTCCTTCCAGCCCCTGGAACAATTCAATTCAGCCCTCCTTCTAGCGCCAATTCTGTTGATGTGTTTTTCGTGACTGCACTAACGCAGAATAAAGTTGCCAACGGCTTCCCTATTCTCTCTTGATCAAAGTATTCCGCACGCTAAGATTGCAAGAAAGTTCGTGCGTTCAACTCCAAGGTTCTTTTAGTGCGAATAGGCTCAATTTGGCTCGATGTGATTTGCTGGTATTTCAAGGGGACTTACGGAATTGTTCGGCAGCGGAGAAAAGAATTCAAGTGCTCGAAAGATTTATCAATGAAGTGCGGGTTTCCTATTCTAACCAAAAGTACTGAATTGAAATGAGGTAAGGTTAAGAAGATTCTAATCTACTCTAAGGTGTGGGATATGGCGATCAATCTTTGCAAGCTTCAAACCGGACTTCGCTTTGCCTCGCATCGGACAGCTTCCACGGAGTCGGTGCAATCTTCAAGGGAGATGACTAAAGATGTTCAAACCACCACTTGACATGAAGATACCATCACAACGATGCATACCCTCATCCAAACTGTGATTGAAGTTAAGTACATGATATTCCAGTTGACCACACAAGGCGCATTCACCATCAGCAAATACACTAGTGGTATGGATAGACGAAGTTGCGTAGATCAAACACCACATTCCACAATTAACATCTACTTGCATGAAAATGAAATTTATGCTACTCTACGCTACTTGAAGTAGAAGGGGTGAAGAAACCTCGCTAGCTATCCACAACAAAGATGAATTTCACCATCAATGAAAGATCTTTTATTATGAAAGTTTTACATGACAATTTCTTACAAAAATTTTCAAAGGAAAACTTTCCTTCTCCTCCAACTACACTATCAATCTACTTCTAAGTTATTTCTCTATTCTAACTTCTACTCTAATTCTACTGTCTCATGCTAAGCTCTACTGAAGGTACAAATGAGGGGGACTCCCCCTTTATATAGCTGGCCAAGTCCAACGGACGGCTCAGATTACAATCGGCTGGATGGCCCAGATCGTGCCACCTCAGCCCTAAACATGATTTTCCCTAAAAACCGCCACAAAGGAGAGTGGGGTAATAAATGCGTCATTAATGGCCACCACCCTTCTAGAAGATTCCCGTCTACGGACGCGTTCACACTGTTCTTGATCTTCGTACTCGGCCAATTCTGATGATCGCTTGGAGGAGGGTAAAAGAGACTTTAAGATTGCCACCTCGACTAATAGAATTTGGTAGAATCTGGAGTCCGACCGCTCTTGATTTTCTCCTTGACCCTTGCTCGAACTTCCATTCTTGAATTTGAAGGACCTCTCAGTCTTGGACTAGATCACTTCCGCTTGCCATGGGTGCACATTGGATTCTTGAGGAGAAACTCCAACACTTAGCCATTTTCTTGCAACTTTCTCTTCCTTCATGTGAAACTTACAACTTTATCTTCCTCTGAAGGTTGTAGTATCATCGTGCTTCATCACTTCAAGTCATCGGGCTCTGGCTTCAACATTTCTCCTGCAAAACAAGCAAGGAGAAGAGAATTAGAACATTTCATAATGTAAACTTAACTTACTTACCTGATTTTCACGTTCATCGCCCCCACTAGCAAACTTTTGCCATCTTCATAATTCCTCATGCCTTATCCAAATTTCATCATCCTTTGGACAATATCAACTTCAACTGCCTCCTGAAGAAATTCATTTCACCCGCTGGAGCTCTAACAACCGTGGTATTATCCATCTCTGGCCCAAGAAAACTATCTTCACGAAGGATTCAAGCAAATTCACCTAGGCAGTTTCTTTCAAATTCATCATCTGGAGAATTTCACCTTGAAAACCCATTTTCTTCACATTTGCCTTAGAAAATTTTCAAATTTCGCCTAGGAAATTCATCAACTTGGCACCCATTAAAAATATTCACCCTGAAGGCCTCGACAAAGCGTAGAAGACTTCAAAATCCATTCCTAATTGGCAATCATCAATACCCAGAAGAAAATTTCCTTCAGAACGCGCTAGACCCATGGGTACCCAACGAATGGGTTCATTTAATTTTCTGAATTTTGAACCTTAGAAAATAATTTTTTTTAGCAAATTTAATCTATTTCTTTATCTGTGAACATTTCTTTTCGCTCTGACTTGAAAATTTTTCATTGTTCCTGCACCGCCAACATCTTCTGACTTCATCACTTAACAATTTATCCTTGCTTCAGGAAAATTTCTTCTCCCCCCAGACTTAGGCGTGATTTTCCTAAGGAAGAAAATATTCGTGCCTTAGAGAAATTATTTAGCACATTATGCACTTGCCTTAGAAAATTTTAATTTCACCCTCAATTCATTCGCTAGTGGTGAAGAAATTCACTTTTAAGGCCCATTGCCTTGGGCGCATTTTATACTTCATGAGGAACACATTTTCTTAAATTCCCACGCCTAGCACATTTAAATTCCCACGCCTAGCATTATTTACCATCTTTACTCCCAACGTCTAGGGAATATTTATCTCCTCCTTGCATTTTATTACCCATCCTAGGCGCATATCAACTTCAACATGACAAGGTGGACCTACCATAAAGCTTTTAATTTTTTTTTTTTTGACTTAAAGGATTTCCAACCCTCTCTTGGGCGCAAATGACCCATTGAGCTTTCAATTTTGAGCATGTTAAACTTTTAATTTTCAATATTACATCCTTCAAAGCTGGCGCAAATCTAAGGTTGATCTTTCATTCCTCCACGCCTTAGAATATTTTATGCTCACTTTCTCCTTAAAGTAGGGCGCATACAAGGTAGTCTCCATTTAATTTCGATATACTCCTCCAACTTTTAATTCATTCTCCTAATTCCTTCAGGCGCGTATCACAGGTCCAGCTTCTAGTTTCAATCTCCAGGCGCATTTAACCAGTGGGGCTCTCAGTTCAAATCTTAACCAACACTCCTCTTTCAGCTGAGACGTTTTTAAGGCTGGGCGCATATGACATGTCTTCCTTCCAGGCGCAATTAGCACAAGGAACTTCCAGTTCGTGCCTTTAGTCAAACCCCGAGCCTCTGACTTCATGGGCGCATATGGCTATGTGAGTGCTGAGGCGCATCTTCCACATGATGCTTTCAATTTCAGAGAGGACTTAGAATATTTTCCAAGTGTCACCCCAAGGCTGGGCGCATATGACACCCTCTACTTCCAGTCTCAAGAGGGGCGCATTTGTTATGCAGAGCTTTTAATTCTAACCTCTTAGGCGCATTTGATATATGGAGGTTTCACTTTTAGCTTGAGGCGTATTTAGCATGGGCAACATCCAGTCTTGTCATTAAGGCGAAATTCCCTAGTCCCCAGAGAGGGGCGCAAATAGACCCCTGAGCTTTCAATTTGACACTTAGATATTTTTCACTTTCAACACCTCTGAAGAGAGGCGCATTTTGACCCATGGGCGTCTAGTTTTGTGCCTTTGTAAATTTTCAAATGTTTTCTTCTTCTCTAGGCGCATTTAGGGGGGTCCACTTCAAGTTTTTAATACTTAGGAACTTTATGCCACCTCATTCTTCATTTCATACTTGTTTGGGCGCACTTTGTGGGGTCATCTTCCATTTAAAAACACTTAGAAATTTTTTAGCACCTCTTATTCTTAGCTAAGGCGCATTTGAGCCCTCTTACCTCCAATTTCCCACACGTAGAAAAATTTCTTCACTCCATGCAAGCTGGGCGCATATTAGACCATCAACTTCCAGTTTTGTTACTTAGTCAAATTTTTGAGATCCAGGTAGAGGCGCAAATCACCCTGTGAGGTTTCATTTTATGCCAGGCGCATTTTGATCATGGTGCTTTCATTTTAAAACACTTGGTGAAATTTTCATCATTTTACTCCCTCTGGTCTCTAGGGCGCATCTAAGGGGTCCGGCATCCATCTTCAACATTGGGCTCATTTTAGCCATCAAGCTTCCATTTTCATGACTTAGGCGTTTTTTTATGTTTTTGCTTTGGGCGCATACTGCACATGCCACTTTCATTTTGTCATAGGCGCAAATCACCATGGCTACGTCAAGTTTTCCAGACTTAGTGAAATTTCCCCCTGTTGCTAGATTTGAGTTGACTTTCCGTGATCAACCCTAACTCACCCTGACTTTCTATTTTTAGAAAGTTCTTTGAATCTTGCGCTGTCGACTGAATCCTGACTCCTGATGCCTGATTTTCACCTTGCTTTGAATTCTGACTAACTTGGTGCCGTCAGCAACCTGATGCCTGTTTGCGCCTGCTATTTTTAGCAACCTGCTAAAAATAGAAACTTCTCAGAAAGTCTTCAAACTTTGCGTGTTGAATGCCCGAAACATGGTGATCGCCACTGGATGCTACTCTTGAGTGATTATCCTGTTCTGCCCTTGATTTTAGGAAACCCTTATTAACCTGCTAAAAATAGCACTTATCGATTCTTGATTTTCTGTAACTCTGTTTGCTTTGAAATTCGCGCCACGGACTACTTATCACGTGCTTGACCTGTACTCGCTGAGGTTCGGTGCTGACCTGCCAATTATAGCTGCTGCCGAAGTGACTTACTATTTATAGTAAGTGCCTATTTCAGAGGCCTTCCTTGCTCCGTTTGCTTTGAAATTTGGACAATGTGCCCGTTGTTGATGAACTTGCCTGTGTATGCTGATGTCAAGATCAACTTTCTATTTATAACCCTCGTCCAAAATGCCCTACTAAAAATAGCAGGTTCTCCGATTACCTTCAAATTTTGCCAGCAGCTTCTCGGAAGGATGTCAATCATGATGGATACCTCAGTTTTGAACGTTTTGACCTCTGACTCCTCATTTTTAGTGTTGAAACTCAAAACCCTAATTTTATGCATGCCGCTCAGATGAGCTCCGTTTGACGTCGTTTCAGTTGCATGATGATCAGCTTGTAGTTCTGAAGCGTCGAGCTGCTGCCCAAGTGATACCTGCTAAAAATAGAAAGCGGCCCGAAAAGTGATCAATCGGCTGTCGGGTGATCTTGCATGTCATACTGCCCGAAAAATCTTGAAAAACCCAGAAAAACCCAGAAAAATCTTCAACATGTACGCACTGGCTAAAAATAGGAAGTTTCCGAAAAGTGGTCAGCTTCATTTGCATGTTACATCATTGCGAAGCTCTTGGAAAACCCAGAAAGAAAATGCCGATATGCGCCGAAAATGTCTGCTTGCAAACCCTAATATTGGCCTCCGAAGGCCGAATGTTGAAAGTCATCATCATACTTTGCATGTCACATCACTGCGAAGGTCTCGAAAAACCCACAAGGAATCTCCGGACATGCATTGAAAAACTCTGCGTTTAAGCCCTGAAAATTGCCTCCGAAGGCAGAACTGCTAAAAATAGCAAGTTGTCCGTTTTTGCTCAAAATTTGACCTGTGAGTAGCCTGATGTGCTCTAGACGCAGTGTGACTGTCAGAATCTCAAAAATGCTGATGGGTTGCCTGTAATTGCACACTTACTAAAAATAGTAAGTAGTCAGAATCTGATGAAATTTCTATGAAAACCTGCTGGAAGCATACTAACAACAGTGATAGTCTCAATTTTCAATTTATTTACCTCATTTGACTTTAGATTGGCTGGAAAATTCAAAACCCTAATTTTTCGGACTCGGCCAAAATTTCAAGCTTAAACTCAATGACGGGCACAATCCCGGAAAGACAGACAGTAGAAAAGAGAGACAACGACAAAATGACCGAAAAGCAAAGCCAAAATTAGGGGGTCCCCATTTGCAATGGGGCGATGTGTGAAAAACGTCACAACAAGAGTTTATCATATTCAATGTTGTTTGATTTTTTATTTTTTTCATTATAGTGTTAGACCTATTTAATTTCTTCAATCTTCAATTAGTATCAAAGTAGGGTGCAAAAGTTTTTTTTGTAAAAATCAACTTCAAGAAAATAGTTCTCTCCAAGAAATCTCATAATGGAAAATGGTGGAAATTTTCCATTCCAACTTCTACTATTTATTGAAGACAAAAATTAATATTGGAGTATAAAGATGAAGATCCTACTATTATCCCAAGAACTCTAGGAATTAGTAGAAGTGGTCTATTATTAACTAGAAGATTAGACTACCTTAATAGTGAATCAACAAATTCATGTGAAAGAAGACAAAAATAAGGAAAATTGAGATCTATTCACAATCTAATCGAAATTGGATATTTAAAATTTTCCCCATATTGTTGGTATGAAAAAATAAAAGGATGCATGGGAGGAACTGCAAACTATATACCAAGGATCTAACAAACTGAGTTTGGTAAGACCTCAAACCTATCAAAAAGATTTTAAAAATTTAAGGATGAAAGAAGTGACTTGACTATTCAAGAATTTATTACTAGGACTCAAGGCATTCTGAGGCATCTTACAACTTGATGATACCTTCAAAAATTTCAAAATTTGGGTTCCCATGATGAAAAAAGCTGATTTACACACTCATAAATGCACTTGAAAAATCTACCCCAGTGACCTACTTTGGAGGGTCATCAATTGGAGCCAGTTGATTTTCATGTCAAATCCTTTGGTGGGTGTATTCATTTGACATATGTGAACATGTATGTTAGATTTCAGCCTCCATTGATGAGTTTTGACAAGGTTTTGAAACGCAAAACTGGAGGGTTTTGGGACTATTTTGTTGTTTGTGAACTTTCAGTTCTATGAAGTGATCTCCTGTTCAAGTGGATATTTCACAATTGGAAGATCTTCATGACAAACAAATTGATTCTTTGCATTCCCCTCACATTCATATTCTCCTTGGTCTAGTTTTAGAGTCTAATGATTAGGTTTGATATTTTTACCAGGTCAAAAGCAAACACAGATTGTTCTGCTTTTACATATGTATTTCTAGAACTTTTCAAGGTCAAATTTGACCTTTAATATCTAGTGAAGAATGTTGATTGAAGGAAATCCCTCTTGCACACATACTCAATGGAGCTAAATGACCTAGTGTTTCGAGTGGTAGCTTTCTGGGAGGTGATTCGGTATTTTTCAAAGTGGTGACTTTGTGAGCCTTAATTGGTTTTGGGAAAGTACAGTGGCAGAAAAGTCTGAATGAGCCACTTTGTAAATGAATATATTGCACCTCAAGATCTGTCTTTCCAAGTTTTTTGTTGCACTGAATTCTTGGGTCAAATCTTTGCATGCTTGTGCAATTTCATAGCTACAGGAAGTTGTTTGACTAGTTTTCCACGGTGATTCTAGAGGCTACTGTGCTAGTTTTGATCATTGTGCAAATATGTTAGAAAATAGATTTTGATGATAACCCAGTTCATTTTTTCACCTCAGGAACATTTAGAAGTAGCCTGATGTCAACTGAGGATAAAACTTGTTTGAAAATGAGAATTTTTTTTGTTGGGCCCACATGAGGACCCGACATACTTTACACATATTTGAAGTTGTAAGTGTTTCAATGTTAATCAAGGAGACACAATGCACTTGAATGAAGTGAATATGTTTAAAGTTGATATTATACCTCATAAGGCCTCTGGAAAATGCTTATGAGTATCCAATAAGCATGTATGTTTTTGAAAACAATATCTTAAGCAAGTTCCAGTCTATTGTCCATAATCATGTACTAGCATATAACACATGTCAAATTGAGTTTCAAGTCTCTTATCAATAATGTGAAAAGCAATCAGATGATTGTGATATGTAGGAATTAAGTAGTTTTGATCATGGATTTGACAATGTGGAAGATGTAGTTAATAATGACATTAGAATCCAAGTTGATGTCATTATTAGTTGAAAGTGGTTTTCAAGGATTTTCAAATCCATTATATGTGGAGATAGTTGTGCTTTCAGATAATGCAGGTGTTCCATCTAGTTGTGAGTGTTCAAATCAGTTAGGTGACTGCTTAGTGATGCATAATAGTGAGATAGTGATGAGTGACTATTAACATCCAAAAATTCAAGTGTTTTTAATGTATGCACTCCTTCCATCGATTTGTAGAAGCCAATGACTTGAAGTCACCATGGGATAAATTCACAACACTATTTAATCTTGCTAAGTTGTTTGAATAGTTACATAATATTCAGAAATCAAATCTTTTACACAGGCTAATTTTGTTGAGATTCCCTGATTTTGTGGGCGCACTTAAAGTGGATAAACACCGATCAAATGCTTTAAGTATGTGCTGGCAATGTGGAAGTTAAAAACAGATTTGAGTTTCCAAGCAGAGGAAATAAGTAAAAGTCGCATAAGATAATTAGATGCAGCGAATTCTTCTATAGACATTTCACTATGAAATGGGAATTATTTTTGCAGCTATCTGCAAAATAGAGGATGGATACAAAGAACATGGGGTTGTGCGCATTTAGAAGGCTAAATAATTGTTTGGAAAGGCATTTACACCGATAGGAAAATGATTGTGCTGCGAATAAGGAAGCTATTGTGCTAGCCGAAGGTAATCTATTTGATATGGCAAAGGCTTGAGAAGCTAATGTGAAGGATTTGACATTGCAAAAGGGAGATCTCTACGCCGTTACCAAAAATATTTGCGGGATGCATCTTCGTTGAGAATGCCCGAAGTATTGAAGAAACACTAAAAGAAATGGAAAATGCTCAAGGCCTCTAGAACCCGTGGATACTGGTTGGGAGTGTTGCAAAGGTGATGAGTTTGTTTTCTATCAATGTCAATGATGGTTGGCACAGTGATTTGGGATTATTTTGCAGTTTTTGCAATGCAAGGAGGAATCCACAGTGCGACATCATGGCTTGAGAAGGCTTGCGAACCATACAACATAGTATGAAAGGCTCGCAGGCTTCCTTTGAAGACTGTTGACGCAACACCCAAATGCAAGATTTGGTGCCTAATATGTGGGAAAATCCGACACATTGTTTCCAGCGAGTGCAGTAAAAATGTATCAAAATTGTTTGAGGAAATTCTTCATCACCATGATCAATGAAGCTGTTAAACATGAGAATTAGGGAAAACTAAGGAAATGAATCAATGACAGGTAGACAAAGAAGCAACGTGGATCCATTTGGATCCTAACTTATCAACCCATGAATGCCAAGGGTGACGTCACTGAAGAGCTACAGCGGTGCGGGGAAGGAAGACCATCAAAGCAATATTTTTAAATGTTGAAAATATTTCATTTTTGTTGTTTTGTGGTTTCCCCACTAGCCCACGTGATAAATGCTACCGTCAGAAAAGAGTTGCGGGTAAGCAGGGAGGATAGGGTTTGCCCACCAGCCTGCTGGAGTTGGTGATGTCATTTGAAAATGCAGCGGGGGTGCGGGTAGACTCTAGTGGGCCCAACAAGAAGCTTTTAAAAAGTAAAAACATTAAAGTATAAAGTGCGGTGTGGAAAAATATTTTAAAGAGTGAAGTGAATAAAGGATTAACGAGAAAAAAATTTAAAGGGAGAATTGACGGTGAAATTCAAAAAGTAAATGGAATGGGTAAGATTTACTTATGCCCGGTAAAATGCTTTTTATTTTTTTTAAAAATCTTTACTATATTTTAATGGTAGTGAGTGAAAATGCAAAAAGGTGAAGATAGGGGTATGGGTAAATTTTTTGCCTAAAGAAAATACTGATTGGGAAAATATTTTAAATGGAATGTTTCAAATATTATAGGCATAGGTAAAATATTTTTTCCCAATGATGGAATTAAAAGAATCCATTATTAAAGTAGGAAAACCTTATTTGTTGGAAAGTAACAATGTATAAGGTGCACCCAGGAAAAAGGTAAAAAGAGAAATGTGAAGGTTTTCACCACGAAAATATAAAGTTTTTGAGCTGAAGATAAAAGAAAATGTAAAGTGTCGTCAAGATAAAAAAAAGGGCACAATATAAGTTTTCATTGAGGAATAAAATTATTTGTAGTTGTAGGGAAAAACAAATGGGTGAAGATTTTTCACGATCAACGTAAATTTTAGAGTGAAGAAGGATTTTTTCGGTGGAAATAAAATATTTTCAACAGCAAGGCATGGACAAAGAAGGTCATCATGATGAGGAATATTTTTTGTTAGAGGGAAAGTGAATGCAAAATGCATGAATCTAGGTGCAGCTTGAAGATTCTTCAGGAAGCAAAGGAAGTTACAGATCAAAGGAGAAGAATGCTTCTAGGTGTCACATGTAAATGTAGTTTTATGGCTTCTTCTGCTTCTATATCTTTTCTCTTCTTCTCATTTGTAGAGGTTCTGAACTTATGGTTTAGGGGAAGGATATAGAGAATGCTTAGCTGGGAGTTGGACTTTTATTTATAGTAAAAAAATATAGAGATTTCTATAACAATGTCAATTAGTTCGAGTAAATTAATGAAAATATTGCAGAAGTTGTCTCCATTTTGTGTTCTCAAATAGCATATGGATTAAATATATCAATGATATGTTGATTTGTCATTGAAATCTTTTTGCAATTATATGATTTTTGTATGGGTTTCTTCAAGTAAAGAATTAAATTTTGTATGCAAATTATTGTGGGTTTGAGGAAACAAAATGGATCTTCAAGTATGATCATGTAGTAATATAAGAGGTTACATTAATGTAAGGCATTAATTGTTAAAGGGCCACTAATTTGAAATAAATTTTTGTTTAAATTTGCATTCATGATCTTAGATTTGACTACATGTCGTAGGATTAGGCACTGATCTATGATATTACCCAAATCATTTTCAGAAATAATCTAAATCATTCAAAACCCTTTTACTTTGATGAATCTTTAGTTGTTGTTTAAGTTATCTCTTTTCTATATATCTTCATGATATTTGAAAGAGTGTAGACGTTGGATTTGAGAGAGTTTTATCTTTTAACCCTCTATGTGTTTGAGACGAAGATATCTAAGTTATTTTTTCTCAGCAATGTTCAATGCAAACGAGATTATGCTTGAACCTAGTAGGCTATAAAATACCCATCACCCATATACCTGAGAACTATCCACTTGCATCTATAGGTCTATAATTTATTGTTTGGCATAAGTTAATCATACATCTAGGCCTACAATTAGGAACACCCTCATGAGTCCTATGGAGCTCAAAGTGCATAAGGCTTTCATAGCCTTGTTCCTTAGCTTTTCTTTTCTTCAACCTATTGATAGTGCAAATTCCTTGTCCTAAATATTGAATCCCCTAGTTTAAGGCATTGTGTTTCTCCTTAGGATTGAAGACTGCAAGAAAAATAACCAACACAACTCAAAGGGAATGTGTCATAGAGCAAAAAATTGTAGAAAATTTTTCAGATCGCTTCCCCAAAAATTTGATCTAGTAGTGATAACCATTGAAGAAAGTAAAGATCTAACCACATTCAAAGTTGTAGAGTTGATAGGTTCTTTAAAATCTCATGAGGAGCATATGCAACATTCTACAAAGGGCTTATTGCAAGCCTTCTAATCTACTCTAAGAATTGAAAAAAAAAAAAACCATCTTCCTCTCACTCAAATAAATCTCATGAGGAGACTTTTATGATTAGAGGTTGTGGTAGAGGAAGAGGAAGAAGTTTTGTGGGTCATACAAGAATCCAACACAAATATTGTAAAAGGTATGGAAACTATGAATTTGAATATACAAAGAAAAAAAAATGATTTGAATAAGTCAAGATCCAAATATATTGAAGATTCTTTTGAAGATGTAAAGAACTCCACATTTTTCACATGCAATTTGTCAAAACAACCTCAAAAATATGTGTGGTTTGTGGATAGAAGTTGCTTGAATCATATGACAAGTAAATCTAACCTATTTGTCAAATTGGATGAATCTATGATATGTCAAGTAAAATTTGGTGATCATAAAGAGGTTGATGTAATGGGAAAAGGTGCCTTTGCAATGAAAAGTAAGCAAGGAGAAAATACTTTTATTCATGAGACTTTGCATATGCCAAAATTATAACAAAATATTCTTAGTATTGGGCAGCTTGTAGTGAAAAAATTATAAGGTTGTGTTTGAAGATAACTACTGCAAAATAATTGATAAATTATCTAAATATCATCTTGTAGCAAATTCTTGTATGACAGAGAATAAATTATTTCCTCTCACATTGGTTTCTACTAAGATGCATTTCCTCAAGGAAACCACAAATGATTCATCATTATGGCACCAATGTTGTGGTCTTATAATTTTTTTAGGATTAAGTTTGCTTCATAAGAAGAACATGGTGAGAGGAGTTCCTACAATTCAGGAAAAATAAGAAGTTTGTTTAGGTGGTACACTTAGCAAGCAACACTGAGAATTTTTTTCAATGAAAAAATCACGAAGAGAAAATTTCCTCTAGAGCTTGTGCATGCTAATATTTGTGGTGACATGTAAGATGAATTTTTGGGTAAGAATATTTCTTTTCTTTAGTTTTATTGATGATTTCTCTTGCCACACATGGGTTTGTTTTCTTAAGCATAAATTTGAGGAATTTGAATGCTTCAAGAACTTTAAGGCTATGGGTTTGATTAGATTGATTTAATTCTATGATGTAATGATGTTCCTAGGTAAACTATGAATATGCACTAGTCTATTAATATTTATGAGAAATTGAATACAACAAGACAAAAATTGAATCCAAAAAGGAAAGGAGAAAACAAAAAGGAACTTGGTGTCTAAATTTGAAGATGAATTATTTGGTCTAGGGAATGGTGTACCTTTTAATGTTCTCCTCTTTTCAATATCTAAAAATGTAGGCATTCGGTCCTAGGTTTGTAGCTCCTATTATGTCAGGTTTAGTATCAAAACTTCATATATTGATGAGAAAATCTAGTTTCCATGTCTTGACATATTTTAGTATTGAACATGAATGAGCTCAATTAGTCCTTTATCTTCCGCCAATTAGCTTCAAATCTGAAAACCTATACACATGAAAGAGGGGGAAGGTTTGTGTTGTATAGAGGCTTGCCTAAGTCAAACCTCATTTTTGTATTTCTATCTCCACAAATGCTAGATGATGATGTATAAAGAGAGCTTACCCTCAGTTGGGTAGAGGCTAAATGATAAATAAGTAATAAACTGACTAATTTTGTAACTCACCACTCAAATATACATTCCTTGATGGACTGAAGTCGTGTACTCACCATCCTCAAGGATAATTTGATTTGATTGATGGAAATCCTACAAGTGTTAGTGCTCACAAAATATGAAAAATCATACATGAAAACATGATTGATGCTTGACATGAATAAATTTTGCTAAATACTGATAATTCTACTCTTGAATTCTCTTGAATGATTTTAGGATGCTCAATTTGCTCAATAAAAGTGCTAGGATTAGAAAGGTGAAAATACTTTGTATTTATATGTGATTCTTATAATTTCTTGAAAATCAAATGTCGATAGCCAATAATTGAAATTAGAAATTCAAATAATTTAAAATAAAAACACCAAGATATTCAAATTAGAGACAAAAGGATGTGGTGTAGGGCATGAGGCTTCTACTCCTATGAATCTGAACATAGAAAGAAAAAATATAATTTAAATATGTCAAGAACCAAATTAGAACCAAATAGTCTTGTGAGGATGTAAAGAACTCTAAATTTTTCACATGCAATTTGGAAAAATAACCTCAAAAAGATGTGTGGTTATTGGATAGAAGTTGCTCAAATTATATGACAAGTAAATTTGACCTCTTTGTCAAATTGGATGAATCTATGAGACGTCAAGAAAATTTGGTGATGATAAAGATGATGATGTAATGGGAAAACGTACCGTTTCAGTGAAAAGTAAGCAAGGAGAAAAAAAAATTATTTGTGACACTTTGAATGTGTAAAAATTACAACATAATCTTTTAAGTATTGGGAAGCTTGTAGTAAAAAAATATAAGGTTGTGTTTGAAGATAACTACTACAAAATATTTGATAAATTAACTAATCATCATCTTGTAGCAAAGACTTGTATGACAAAGAATAAATTATTTCCTCTCACATTGGTTTCTACTAAGATGCATTCTCTCAAGGAAACCAAAAATCATTCATCATTATTGCACCAATGTTATGGTCATATAATTTTTTTGAGGATTAAGTTAGCTTCACAAGAAGAACATGGTGAGAGGACTTCTTGCAACTCGGGAAAATGAAGAAGTTTGTTCAAGTGGTACACTTTGAAAGAAACATTGAGATATTTTTCTTGTGAACAAATCATGGAGGGGAAAATTTCCTGACATTTGTGGTGACATGCAAGAGCAATCTTTGGGTAAGAATATTTCTTTTTTGACTTTTATTGATGATTTCTCTTGCCACGCATGGGTTTATTTTCTTAAGAACAAATTTGAGGCATTTAAATGCTTCAATAACTTTAAGGCTATGGAAAAAATATAAAGGCGTTATTATCTCAAAATATTGAGAACAAATAGAGGGGGAAAATTCACTTCCAAATAGTTTTTTGATTTTCGTAACACTCATGGCATCAGAAAACATCTTATTGTGATTGTTTAATTTTCTAAATATGTTTATGAAATGGGTAATTAAATGAATAATGAGGTCCAAGCACATAAGGCGAAACTAAACCTAGCGTGAAATTATCAAGGGTGATATTTTTATATGCTACATTTAGCCCCTACTTTAGTGAGAGTATGTGTTGTAATGTATATGTCATTGCGCCAAAATATCGACCTATTAATGTCTAATACAAACACAAGATTTATAAAATATTCACAAGAGGTGGTTAAGCCATGTCACGAATCTAGAGGGCGACACTTAACAACCAATTGGATGAAGGTGCCAACATTCCAACAATCCCCCCTAGGGTGATTATAGTATTCAAACCTGTGACATCACTTTCATACCATTTTTTGCAATGGATTTATCATTGCACCAAAATATCGACCTATTAGTGCCTAATACAAATGCCAAATTTATACAAGATCCATAGGAGATGGTTAATCCATGTCATGAATCCAGAGGGTGGTGTTGAACAACCAAGGGGATGAAGGAACCAACCTTCCCATGGTATGAACTTATTCTTAGACTCACACTAAAGTAAGATAGGTCAAGAGGGGTTCAATTATCTAAATATTGAAGAGATAGGATGGAATTAAATCTATGGGATGTGCCAGACCCTAGATTCAAGATCCTATGGCAAGACAATATGAGGATAAAAGGAACAAACATGTAAAGTAAAATGAACCATGGAAAATGTAAAGAAAACATGATGAAGACACAACACATGGGTATGTGCAGGATCATGATGGGCCAAAAGTGGCAATATGATGGGTATGTGGCTGACAACTTTTTTTTACCCAAAATTGATGAAATCAAAAGGGTTTTTAATGGATATTCTCAGCTTTCCACTAATATAAATTTTGATTTACTTTGAATTTAATAAGTAATTATTATTCATTTTCTATTAAAATTATGGCTAAAGTCCTGATAGATAGACTGATTGGAAAACATCTATAGCTTTCAAATGCTATCACATTTTTTGAATCCAAAACACGTGTCACATTATATGCTTCAAATAATATAGGATTAAAAAAAGAAAAAATAAATTTCATGAAGTTTTGACCAAGTTAAGGTGGTCAGACATACGAGTCTTTTATATTTTTTTAAATTTGTAATAAAAAATTCATAATTAATTATTTACTTGGAAAAAAATTACAAAAGAAATGCATCACATCAGGACATGAGTCCTCTACTTATATCTAAAATCTTATAAAAAAATATTATCATTTTATTGTGGTTAGGGTGGTCAGAAAAACACCTACTTCTTATTTTTTCCCTGAAATTTAAGCACTACTGCATTGAAATTTCAAGTTTTCACCAATAGATTTCTTTTTTTCTAAACAAACCTAATAGGTTAGAAACTACATTAAATTTTCTACAAATTATATTCTTACATATTTTTGAAATAATATAGATAACTTATTCAAATTTTTACGTCAAGTTTCCTAACTCTAATTTTTTTGGTTTTTTTTGCCACTTAAGGGCCTATTTTTTCGATGATGATCCTGCACATACCCACATAATGTAATATAACATAAAGTACAAATAAAACATAAAAACAATGAAAACAAGATGCAAACATAACATAAAAATGATGTAGACATGATGCGTACACAAAGAAAACATGCAAAGAGGGTATGGCAATCACATGTACTAGTAAGCTCCATAGAAATATTACTAAGATCCATAGCCGGGTATGTGCAGGATCATCATGGAAAAAATAGGCCCTTAAGTGGCAAAAAATTCAAAAAAATCAAAGTTAGGAAACTTGATGTAAAAATTTGAATAAGTTATCTATATTATTTCAAAAATGTGTAAGAATAGAATTTGTAGAAAATTGAATGTAGTTTCTAAACTAATAGGTTTCTTTAAGAAAAAAAAATCTATTTGGTGAAAATTTGAAATTTCAATGCAGTAATTTAAAAAATAAGTAGCTGTCTAACCACCCTAACAAAAATAAAATGATATATTTTTTATAAGATATTTAATATAAGTAGAGGACTCATGATGATGCATATTTTGTAATTTTTTTCCAAGTAAATAATTAATTATGATTTTTATTACAAATTTTAAAAAATATAAAAACCTCGTATGTCTAACCACCTTAACTTGGTCAAAACTTCATGAAATTGAATTTTTCTTTTTTTTTAATGCTATATTATGTGAAGCATAGAATGTGAATGTTTTAGATTCAAAAATGTGATACTGTTTGAAAGCTATAGATGTTTTTCAATCAGCCTATCAATTAAGACTTTAGTCATAATTTGAATAGAAAATGAATAATAATTATTTATTAAATTTAAAGTAAAGCATAATTTATATTGGTGGAAAGCTGAGAATCTCCTCTAAAAAACCTTTTCGTTTCATCAATTTTGGGTAAAAAAAGGGTTGTCAGCCACATACCCATCATATTGCCACTTTTTGGCCCATCATCGTCCTGCACATACCTAGCCAAAGAAATAATGAGTCACAAGCTAACAAAGTATAGTTTTTCTAGGTGAACCATGAATCAAAGAAACATAAGCTACTAAAGTTTGATATTCACTAGGTGAGCTTTCTGAAAGTAGCAAATGAGAAGCACACAAGGGCTAGTGAGGACCGATTTTCACTAGGTGTGATCCCATGCCAATTGTACCTATATTTATAGTCCCAATAAATTTGATAAGGTGTTATACAAAATGATAAAAATTCCAATCCAACAAATCACCAAGTCCAACACATGTGAACAAAGTGAAGCACATAATGGAATGCATTTCCCCACCTTAAAGTAATTGCTAACACCAACCATGAGCAATTACCTTTAAGGTAGAGTAAGATAATTTATACATACCATGAGGGGCCATGCGAGCTTATTTGAAAACCTATGTCAATGATATGTTCCTAATAGAGAAGATTCATTACAAGGGGTTTCCTCCAAAATAAAGCCACATAACAAGACAAAATATGACACATAAGGGATTGGAATCAATATTATTCCCCTAAATACTCATGGAAATATGAACACAATAGAAAAAATACGCATCTAGAGATGAAAAAATGAACCTTATGGGTTAACATGGAAGAGACCTAAATGTCTCAATGCCTAACATCATCTCTAAAAGGGAAACATAATATGACAATAATGTTTACTACATAACAAAGAATGGAGATAGATTTCACGACAAATTCCTTTCTTTGTATCCTTATGCCAACAAGAACAATAAAGGTCATCCAAAGGAAACTAAAAAACATAAAGACACATCAAGCAACACATAATAGGAGATCGCATCACTTTCAAGTAAGCATACAAATCACACACAAAGGGTACCACACATGCGATCCAATCTAAATAAAATCATTTGTGTACCAATCTTCCTCATCATAAATAGAAGGAAAACAATACCATAAAGGGACTACAACAAGTGTTGCACAAGGAGTAGCTTTAGGTTCAATACATGGTGAATCACTCTCATCAAGAGAACCATCATTTTTCCCCCCATTTAAGTTCACTGATTTTGAAAATATAAGAGCAACTTCATTATGATATTTTTGGTCTTCAATCTTAACTTATTCTTCTTTAGAATTCAAATTTATTTCAATAGACCCATCCTACGCATAATATATCTATATTTTCATTTTTCATCCTTTTTCTAGGTTGGGATAGATAAGGTTCAATTTCATGGTTTGGTGAGGCTAGTAGAGTGGATTCAAGTGGTGATGAGGATGGGTGAGTGAGAGGTAATTCATCAAAGTTAGGTTCAATGGCTTTTTGGTCATGAGGTAAGGTTTGATTCTTTTTAGCAAGTTTGTGAGCCCTGGAATGATGTATATGCTTATGATCCTTTGTACTTCTATTTCTTGTTACTTGATTTTTAGCTTTCAAAGGATTAATCAAGGTATTCCCCAACATGTTTATCTATTCTTCCTTTGGAGGAGGAATTGAAGGGACCACCATAGGTAGGAATACTACTATGCTCTTGGGTGTATAAACTTGTTTTTATTTTGGAGGGAAAAATTTAATTATACAATTATCCCTTTGTCTTTTATATGAAGGTGGAGGTGGAACTACAACATACATGCCAGCTGGTCGAGGCAGGATACTCAATTTAGACTTCTAAGGTTCATCTACTACATTTGGGGTAAGATAAATTTTAGAGTGGTTCAAGGAACCTCATATTGGATATTACTAAGAGATAACTCTATTATATGCCTAGCTTTAAGATTTTGATAAGTGTAGCATCAAAAATTGTCACCCTTAACCATTTCACACTATCTTAATACCCTAATTTTCTTATAACATTAATTATAATAAAAATTTACACATTTTGAGATAGGATTAATAAAATATATTTAAATTCCTATCATCTTGACAATTTTGGGCCAAAAGCACCAGTCTAGGGTGTTGGGAATCCTAGAATAAATAAATAAAAATTTAATATCTAAAATTTTGATTGGTGGTCTTTTATGATTTGAAAATGGCCCTAGGTCAGCCTCTACCAAAAAGGATTAATTAAAATCCATATATAAACATATTTTTCTCTCATTTTGAACATTAGAAATTAATTTATAGAGAGGGGGATCAATTAGAAGGCAGTTACGAAGAATCATTGAGTTATCCTCTGCATGCTAGATTCAAAAATCTATTGTGTATGTGAGCCGACCTTTTCTAGGTCTATCATGAAATCAAGGCATCCATCAATCAAATTATGTGTACCATCTCTTCTCCAGGGGTTTTCACATCAAGGCAACATTATAATTTATCATTTATCAATTTTAGTCCATTATTGTTGTTTTGGCCTCCGCATAGCCTATGACATGCCCTCTTAATCATCATCAATAATTGTATGTGGAGGTATAAATACCAACATGAGGTTTGAATTAGGAAATCCCCTATACAGTGCAACCTTTTCCCATATTTTCATGTGTATAGGTCAGATCTAGACATTTCTGAAATGGTGAAAAATAGGTGGGGGAGGGAGGGGTTCACCAATATGATAATAGATAGACCTATTTTCTCTTATTTCATTTGGAAATGAGAGCCCCACAAATAATTGACTAAAAAACATTAGGTGAATCAACTCAATGTGAGAATCTTCAGATTTCCTTATGCTTGAGGATGGGGGTTTCAACCTGAATAACACTTTTGGGAGAAAAAATAAAAATAGAAAATCAACCTAATTATCCATTTCAAACTAGAAACATCAATTTAAAGGTAAAAACTAATAGAAATAGAAAAAAAATTGCAAATATGAGAAGGGAAGAGACATGTGTACCATTCACCAAAAGTCACTTTTGGGAGGCTGTTAGGGACTCATTCACCCATGGGTGAATGGGTCTTCTATCAATGATTTGAAACAACTTCTAGGAGCATCTAATGTTGATCTATAGCTTTTGATTTTTGTAGGTTTCACTTTCAAAAATTGAAAATCAGATCTATAGGTGAGATTCCGTGATTTGACAACAACTTTGACAACTTTTCCAATCTTTCTCTTCAAGAGGTCTTCAATCCTTCTTCAACCTAAAATATGCAACATAAATGCAAGAGAGAAAAAATGTTTTTTTTGGTGAATGAGGTTTTCCTTGGTAAAACCCTATTTTGGTAATCAAACATTGAATTGATATAAAGCTTGAAAGAAGGAATGATGAATGAACAATGCTATGTTACCACTCAAAAAACACTTGGATAAACCTTTGAATGGAGATTTGTATCTTGCATGACATGGATTCAATGTATGTGGATCTTGATGATTGGAATAATGCTTTGAATGCTTGAACTTGATATTAAAACCTACATCACAATGTTAGCTTTAAAAACATGCATGATGCAAGAAGAATTTGACATGATGATTGGATATTGATTGCTGCAATAAATCATTGATAATTTTTCTCTTGAATGCTTTTGAATGCTTTTGATATTCTTATATTAAACATATATATGTAATAGAAATGACAAGATACTCACCCATACAATGTCAAAGAATCAAAAAAATGAAAAAAAAGAGAGAAAAAATGGGTGGATCAAGCCTCGATTATTTTTCTAACTCGATGTGGATCAAGCATTAGTTATTTTTCCAAATAAATGTTCGCAAGTGAAACCCATTGTCCACTATGGAAACAAATGCACTCACAAGGGCTAGTGAAATCCATTGTCCACTAGGTGAGCCCACAAAAAGTGGCTAATTGAGAAAGTTGAATGCCAAGTCTACAAGATCTCACTATACAATGAGAAATTCATGTTAGGTGTATAGGATCTCATCATACTAACCATACCAAAGTTATAACTCCAAAAACATTGATAAGGCACCACAAAAATATGAGCTTCGAGCGTCATAAGGATAGAAAGTTGTGTTATGCTAAACACTTATAAACAAATATGCAAATAGGTTAAGACATGTTCAAAGAGGTTTTTTTTAGTTTATAAAAGGTATCTCCTTAGGGAACATTGTGCCTAATTTCTCCAAGAGAGGAAAAATTGAGGATAAAATATTCACAACTTAGGGAATGCAATCTATAGCATCACCACTAAGAGGAATGTCATATGCCAAGAAATGTCACACTCTTGAAGGAAATAAAACCCAATGAAACCACCAAGAAGAGGACACATCACATGAAGTAAGAAAACCGCACTAAGAAACATAAGATATAGTCAAAAAAATTCAAAAATGATAATTCCAATGTATGCCCCAACTTTAAAGAAATTGCTAACACCGTGATGTGAGAAATTACTTTAAAGTAGCAAATGATAAATGCGAACAATAAAGAAGACATGAGAGATTACTTGGAAATCCCTATGTCAAGCATATGTTTCCAAATGAAGCTATGTCATGAAGAAGTAATTGCAGCCAAATGAAATCCCAAACACATAAGGGATCCATGGATTTTGGGTTAGCGCATGTCTTTTCTACAATGTTATTACAGAGCTCAAAAAAATAATAATTCCCCAAATACTCATAGAACTAGAAGAATGACACATAAAAAAAGAAAATGAAGAAAATATTTTTCGTCAAAATGGAAGAGACCTAAATGTATCAACACCTTGCATCATCCTTGAAAGGAAAACACAAGACAAAATAAAAGGTAAAGTCTTATGACATATAGAAGAATGAAAATACAAATAGATGAATGAACATAAATACATGCCAAACAAAACAATACGGGGGATCACATTATGCACATGCAATCACACAAAAAGAACATGAAAAGAAAACAACGACAAGACTAGTAAGGCACATTTGTGTCAACCTATAGAAGGTCATCCAGATCCTAATCGTGTTCAATATATGTGAAAGTCAGATAACTAGCCAAAGGGACAATGACAAGTGTTGTACTACGAACATCACTAGGTTCAACACGTGGTGACTCACTCATTTTAGGAGGATCATCACGGTTGTTATAATTTAAGCTCATAAAAGAGGAACACAATGAATTCAACTCATTATTCACTTCTTCATCAATTTTAGCAATCTCATCATCATCCAAGTTAATACAAAAGGAGGTCTTATGATAATATCCATGGAAGGTGCTTGTTCTTGTTGTGTATGAGATATAGGGATTTCTTGTTGCGGTGAAGGTGGAGATTCATCATGCATTGATTGAGCTAAGTTTGGATTTTTATTTTCTATGTTATTTTCTTCTTTTTCTTATAACAAACGAGCAATAGAACAACGTATACACCTATGCTCTCTAGCATTTCAGTTTCTTTTTTTTCAATTTTCAAGTTGGATTGTTTAAGAGTGGTTTTATCAACCATAGGTATCTTTTCTTCCATTAAGGGAGGAATGGAAGGAACCATGGGAGGTTTTTCAACCACTTTCTCTTTAGCTTTATAAACTTATTTGATTTTATGAGGAAAAATGAGACTTATATGGCTATCTCATGGTCTCTTATAGGAAAAGGGTAAATGATCTATCATAGGTTGGTCTTGGTTACTTGGAAGGGATTTTGGTTCAATCATGGTTTCATCATGGGTAGGAGGCTCAATCATTGGTTGAGAAATATTACTAAGGGATAATTCTCCCATGTGTTTTTCCTTAAACTTTTGATAATATTTGAAAAATAATTCTTCACAAGGCATAATAAGTTCCATAGGTTCATGTCAAATCCAATGAGAAATTCTCATTGGAAGACACAAGATTAAAGCCACTACAGTGCACAATAAAGATCTCTTTTCCAAATGGAAACTTTAAGAATTTATGCACAATTGATGGGTAGCCAAGCTTCACATGAAATTGGTCTGACGATGGGATGATAGTTGATGATACACTTAATTGTTTCAGTCCAAGTTTTAGAGGAAGATTTATCGAGCCTATCGTAGGGTAAGAAAAACCATTATGCATTTTGATCTATTCTTTCATTTTTTCATGAGTATATTGATAAATCTCATGGAAAAATAAGAATTCTTCAATTATCACATTCTCTACATAGAAAAGATCAATTAGTATCCCATTAGTAGGCTTGTCATTGATTCCTCCAGCTATGTAAAGAGGACCATCAGGTGCATGTTTAATTATGTATTTTTGTGAGAAAGAAATTTCAAGGGACATATTAGTTTGACCCTTATGAGGTTGAACTTCAATGATTCCAATAATATTGTCCATAGGATTTTCCTCATTATTTTTCATGTTATCATCATTCGTGTCGACATTCATCACATCATTCTTGTTTTTACTAGCTTTGACAAAGGAGATGTTATGGTTTGGAATAGGAATGGTAAAGATTTGCAAATTTTGGTTCAGAGGGGAAACATAATTATTACCTTTATCATTAACACTACCAATTTGAATATGATTAAAATCAATGAGGTGTTGCACAATATGTTTAAGATGCTTGCAATGTTCTGTATTATGTCCATTTTTTCGGTGATAATGGTAAAAGGAACTTTGTATATAGTTTGGAGGTAAAGGTTTAATAGGATTAGGAGCTCTAACAGGAGGTAAGGAAATTAGTTTCTTGTTTAAGAGTTGCAACATGGTGTTATGAAGGATATCATGTAGATGGGTAAATTGTCTATTCCTCTCCACAAATGTATATGGATTTTTTGTCTTTATAGCAGCCACTTCGGTGTCAACATGTTGAGTTGGTTGAGGGGGATTAAGTTGTATAAATCCCTTATTTGGTTTCTTTAATGGTTGGTAGTTGGTTTTAGGCATGGATTCAAATTTTTTAGGATGGTTCAAAGGAGTTTTCACTTCACAACTAGTAACCAAATTTTGGTAATCATGAAGGGTTGTACACAACTATGTGAAGGAGGGAAATTTCAGCATCTCAAGTTTAGCTTGGATTTTATTCTGCAAATTGG
This sequence comes from Sequoia sempervirens, assembly GCA_007258455.2. Lineage (NCBI taxonomy): Eukaryota > Viridiplantae > Streptophyta > Pinopsida > Cupressales > Cupressaceae > Sequoia > Sequoia sempervirens. The sequence continues at coordinate 10,432,789 of VDFB02086081.1, read as the reverse complement.
AAATAAACATCCTTTGAAGGTCAGGATCAGGAATCTTAATGTTTATTTTTGAGTAAATAAATTAGTATTGTGTTATGAAATCGGTGACCTCTTCATCATCCTTTTGCTTGCATGTCATTAAATAAGCTAAGGTCATCTTAGGAACAATGTGTATTTGAAAGTGGTTGAGAAAGGAATCAATAAGTTAATTGAATGAACATATTGAGTTATTTGGTAAAGAGAAAAACCATTCCAAAGCAGTATCCTTCAAGGATCGATGGGAGAGTTTAGCCAAAATTTTATCTTCAAAAATGAAGTCACTACATAGGGTTGTGCATGTGAAAACATGGCTAGCAGGATCTCCTTTCCTACCATATTTCTAAAACCTAGGAATCTCTGTGCCTTGTGGTATTTATGTTCTCAATATCTCCAAGGATAAGGGGTTTTTTTTGACATGTTGTGAAGGTTAGTCATTTTCATTTTCATTCAATGTAGAAATTTTTTGTTGGAGGGATGAAACATTTTATAAGAGTTGGTTAAGGATGGAATCATTGTTTGTGTTGTGAGATGAAGGCTAATAAGGTGGAGGTCTATTTGGATGGCAAGTGACTTGTAGGTTTTTGAGGGGAGATGGATTAGGAGATATGATATTTGAATGCACAAAGTTAAAGGTATTCCCAGTGGAAATGCCTAAGGAAGTATTGGCATTTCTATTAGGTTGTATGGTTGTTGTAATAGTTAGATTAGTGTATGTCGAAATAGAGGTCATGGTTGTGGAAGGAGGAATTGGATTTCCGCCTTTACTTTGGGTGTACCTCAAAGCTTGAACACAACTATTCATTCTAGGGACATGTTTATTAATGATATGAGATAGGCTATGCACAAATTCTATTCCTAGCTCATTTTCAATCATTCTCCTCATGTTATCTATGACATGAATGACAGTACCGACAATTTATTCAAAACTCAAAAAGTTTTGAAATTTGTCTAGTTTTTCATCCATTCTCCTTAGGTTCTCTTGAGGGACATCAACAACCATTGTGTCAACATAAAACACATTGGTTGTGGGTAGGGAGGTCATAAGAAATGAAGTTTCAAGGGTATGGTCCATAGTGGGTTGACTAGTGTCAACACTATGAGTGAAAGAGTTATAAAACCCAAGATCCATGGCGAGTGATGTATCGTGGGATGACATGTGTCTCAAACTACATCTCATGATGGTAATGGAAATTTGAAACTGGGTTGTGAAGCTCATACAAGTTTCAAAAAACCTAAGGTACACCCAAAATGGAGAATAGGAAAGAAACAATGAATAATAGGAAGTGCAATACAAATATGTAAAAATAGATAGAAAATTATAGATTTTAAACAAGATAATTTTCTGATTATACTATGCAAAAACTTGAAAATGATGTTTTTAAATGCAATTGTGAATTTAAACAATGCACTTATTTTGAAAAATTAACCTTAATGTAAAGAACTCAAAAAATAAAAGTTTTGGAAATTGGAAAATAAAAGTGAATGCAGGAGTAGAGAATGTAGAGGGTATGTGCAGGATCATCATGGAAAAAAAGGCCCTTAAGTGGCAAAAAATTAAAAAAAATCAGAGCTCGGCAACTTGACATAAAAATTTGAATAATTTATCTATATTATTTTGAAAATATATGTAAGAATATAATTTGTAGAAAATTGAATATAGTTTCTAAACTACTAAATTTATTTATTTTTAAATTTATTTGGTGAAAATTTGAAATTTCAATGTAGTAGTATTTCAATTTTAGGGAAAAAATAAGTAGGTTTCTTTCTGACCACCCTAACCACAATAAAATGATAATATTTTTTATAATATTTTAGATATAAGTAGAGGACTCATGTCCCGATGTGATGCATATTTTTTTGTAATTTTTTTCCAAGTAAATAATTAATTATGAGTTTTTTATTACACTTTTTAAAAAATATAAAAACTCATATGTCTGACCACCTTAACTTGGTCAAAAATTCATGAAATTCAATTTTTTTCTTTTTAATCTTATAGTATGTGAAGCATATAATATGACGCATGTTTTCAATTCAAAAAATGTGACACCATTTGAAAGCTCTAGATGTTTTTCAATCAGCCTATCAATCAGGACTTTAGTCGTAATTCAAATAGAAAATGAATAATATTTTTTATTAAATTCAAAGTAAAGCATAATTTATATTGGTGGAAAGCTAAAAATATCCTTTAAAAACCCTTTTCATTTCAACAATTTTAGGTAAAAAAAAATTTGTCAGCCACATACCCATCATATCACCACTTTTTGGCCCATCATGATCCTGCACATACCCTAGAAATAGTGTTTCTGATGCTCATAAATGAAAAAAGATTCGTGATCAGGGACTCATTCACCCATGGGAAAATGCATCTTGCTTCAAGGTTTTTAAAAATTAAGTCACAAATTTTTTAGTTGATTTTTATGCTTTTAGATTTTGGTTGCAAACATGAAGTTATAGTTTCATATTTTTGAAAAATCGGATCTAAATGCAAGTGTTAAATGATGCTAAATGGCAAGAAAAAAGACCTAATTTGAGATGTAATTTTGATTCAATTTTTTGATGTAAATGATTGATCATGTAATGTTATTTAAACACTATGCACAATTACTAAATTTTTTGAATTTATCATATTTTAAAGAATGCAAAAATGCAAACCTAAATCCCTAAATGAGATGTGAATCAATGTGCAATGCAATGCAAAGTAATGAAAATCCTAGATCTAGGGTTGAAATGGACTACAAAATATAAAATTTATGATGCTCAAAAGTCAGGTTCACCAAAACGAAACATAGAAAATAGGTGGTGGGGAGAGGGGTTTACCAATGTGATAATAGATGGACCTATTTTCCCTTATTTCATTAGGAAATGAGATCCCCACATATAATTAACTAAAATTCCTTAGGTGAATCAACTCAATGTGACAATCTTTAGATTTCCTTATGCTTGAGGATGGGGGTTTCAACCTAAACAACACTTTTGGGAGAAAAACTAAAAATAGAAAATCAACCTAATTATGCCAATTCAAAATTGAAACATCAATTTAAAGGTCAAAACTGTCAGAAACAAGAAAATTTTTGCATATCTGAGAAGGGCAGAGACATGTGTACTATTCACAAAAAGTCACTTTTGGGAGGCTATCAGGAATTCATTTTCCCATGGGTGAATGGGTCTTCTTTCAAGGATTTCAAACATATTTTAGGAGCCTCTGATGTTGATTTGTAGCTTCTAATTTGTCTAGGTTTTAGTGTCAAAAATTCAAAAATCAGATCTGTAGGTGAGGTTCCATGATTTGAAAACTTTGACAACTTTTCCAATCTTTCTTTTCAAGAGGACTTCAATCCTTCTTCACCTAAAATTTGCAACATAAACACAAGGGAGAAAAATTATTTATTTTTGTTGAATGGGGGTTTTCCTTGGTCAAACCTCATTTTGGTAATCAAACATTGAATTGAAATAAAGAATGAAAGAACGAATGATTAATGAACAATGCTATGTTACCACTCACCAAAACCTTGGACAAACCTTTGAATGGAGATTTGAAACTTGCATGAGATGGATTCAATGGATGTGGATCTTGATGCTTAAAATAATGCTTTGAATTCTTGAACTTGATCTTCAAACATACCTCACAATGTTAGCTCCAAAAACATGCATGATGCAAGAAGACTTTGAAATGATATTTGGATCATGATTGCTACAATAAATCATTGATAATTCTACTCTTGAATGCTCTTGATCATTAACTTTTCTCTTGGAATTCTTTCATACAAACTCTCTAGAATTTTCTCATGAAAAATTTGTTAGGTGAGCCTTAGAAAATTGCCTTATATTTATAGGTATGTATCCTAAATTTCCCAAACTTCAAATATTGCAAGCCAACATTGAAATATAGATTTGGGGACATTAAAATACTACCAAAAACATATTTCAAATTTAGGTTCAAAGGCATAAGGAGGATCCATTCTCCCATGGTTGAATGGGTCCCAAGTCCTTGTTCTTGGAACACACATTGCTCAAGGTAAAGTGTTATGTGTTGCCATTAATTATTGTTGAGTTTCCCCTTTGAAAAATGTAATTTTTGAGGCTTGTAGATGCATAATAGGGATCAATTAGGCATAATTAAGTCCAATTTAAAATTTAGGAGGGCCCAAGCATAGTGTGAAAATGTAAAGGGGTATATTTTTCTACACTACAATTTCAACAAAGGACAATCGAGGAAAATGAAGAGTAGATTGTGACATACATATCAAAATTTTAAATTCTAAAAAGCTACAATCTAGTCTAGGGCACCCCACACCCCTAAACAACTACTTCATGCTCAAATTTTTAGTGTAGGTTCCTCTCTATTTCTATTTTCAAATATTCCTTATATTTTTTAATTTTTAGTTTCATCTATGTGATAAACTACAATTTCAGATCTAGGGATACATGTCAAGTTGGCTTACTAAAACATACATCAAATTCATCATCCTCACAACTCAAAAAAAAAACATAAATCCAAGGAGGTTGGCTATCCCTTGTGGCAATTCAATCTAATCACAAAAATCCTAATTAATTTATGTTTAAATGTTGAGTCAAGCAAAAAGGAGATAATCTTAGTTATCCTAATCAAATCTAGCATCACGTTTCCTAATCAATATTTTGGTTCAAACTTGACATATCCTACACTTGCAATACTATGATTTTCATTACATAAATCCTAAAAATTAATTTAAAAATATAGGTGGCTGGAATATCTAGTTAATTTTCATTTATTTCATCTTAAAGACTATAAATTTCCATTATTTGTTCATCCTATATTAAAAATTAAAAATTAAAAATATTTTAAATTTAATTGCATAATTTTAGATTTAATTTTCCTTGTTTAGGGCTTAGATCTAAGTTATTTTCATTAAGAAATTTAATTGCAATATTATTTTATCATTTATGCATACATATTTTAGTGAGAACATAGAGACATTGAAAAAATTGGATTGTATTTTTATTTCAAAATATCAAAAGCATTGCTTTTCTATATTTTTGGAAAAATTAGTCAAATTACAATATTCAATTTCTAAAAATTATCATTTCAACATACTCAATTGCCCTAAAAATATCCAAAATTATATGCATACATGTGCCTCATATAGAAAAAATAAGTTATCATGCATTTCAGAAATTTTGCTTACACCAAGCCTAAACCTCTACAACCCGAGACCCTTAAACATTGTATATGGTTTCCAAATCTTAAGTTTTCTCAATCAAGGGCACCCCATGCCCTTGACCAATCAATATAGGCTCAAATTTTTTGTTAACATCTTTGTCTCTAGTCTCTATTAAGATTTGGTGATAAGAGGGAAAATGTCATATTTTTGCCATTCCTAAATTATCCTTTGTATCTCCATTTTTATTACTTTTTATACCCTTCCCATCACTATTTGTCTCAAGAAATAAATATATTTAATAAATTGTAGAGAAGATTAAAACTAAAAAATATAGAGATGTTGATTTGTTTTGATGGTTACCATGGCAGTAGAAAACTAAGGTGGAGTTGCAACTATCCAAGCACGTGGATAAGGAAGCTAACTACTAGTTATTGTCATGATGTTTAAAAATACTTTTTGTTGTTTAAGATTGTTTATGGCCAATGGCCTATGTTTTTTGTCTATCGTATTTTGGTTTTGGTAAATGTTGGTTGTTGGTAAAAACAAACCATTCTCATATCAGTTTTAGAACAACAATAGTTATATGATAGTATATATGTATGTATGAAAAATGAATTATAATCAACATGTGTGTGAATTATACTTCATTTAAATTCTATTCAATTAGTATTATGTGTATTATTAGCTCAACATAATTAAGATTTTTTCATTCCATCACCAGGTGAACCAAGAAGGAAAGGCCCACTTCTTGGGTTATCTGGTGATATGTTCTAGTTGATTCATTTTAGTATGTGTGATTTAGGTTTCTATATATTGATTTAATTTTTTGTGTATGCTTACTGTTATAAAGCTTTTTGCATATTGATTTAATTTTGTGTATACTTAAATTGTTATGATATTGATTTTGTAATCTTTTCAAGCATTGCTTATCATTGAATAAGATAGTTCCAACTACTATATATCTATTAGCAATGTTAATTAGCTTATTTAAAGCTCGAATCATAAGTTGTATTATGAATTTTCACACATTTATTTTACTAACTGTCAGAGTTTCTATTGTAGTTCCTATCATAGTTCCTATCATAGTTCCTATCATAGTTCTTGTCACAAAATAGAAGTAGGAAGATTGAACCATATTTCTAGTTAGACAATTCTTGTGTGTTCTAATTGCATTTCATACTTGCTTAATTTACTAATTTTTGCCTCTAGGAATAAAGCCCCAACACCTTTCATAAGTTATAGGCTCCCAGATTGACACAAGGAATAAACTGAAATATTCCACCAGAAATCCAACCACAAGCTTAAAATTTGTAATCACAGTTTTGTCCAAACATTTTGGCATCATTGTCAGGGAAATGCATTAGAGGCCCGAAAAACTAGTAAGTTAGGACAAGTGTGTCAAGGAGAAATCCCACATAATTGACAAACTTGCTTAGGCAACTATCCTTGGTTTACACTATAGTAGATCATATAGATGCATGAGTCATGCTAGGGATGAGAAAGGTAGATTTTTCAAAAAAAATTTGTAATAAGTAGCTCTCTAAAACAAGAAAACTCCAAAAAAGGATTAAAGCCACTAATTGTGAATAAACCATCAAAAAAGGGGATTAGTTAAACTTGATCTTGAAAAATGTGTGATTGAATCCACTACTATTGAGTCTAATTTTGAGTCACCTTCTAGCATACAACAAGAGTTACTTGAGACTCCAAAATATTCATCTAAGGAGCTTGCTAAACTATTTCAAGAATCCTATGAACTTCAAAGTGGTAAGTCTTTAAATTACAAAGACCCTAATTTTTTTTCATATCTTACAAACCTTGGGAATCTAGAACCATGGTTGAAAACAATAACAATAATGAAAGAGAATTGGCCAATAATAATCCTATTACCTTTGAATATCCCATAGCTCATCCAGCATAAGAAGCTCCCATGAAAAATACACCTCATTCATCTTTTTTTGTTTTTAGACAACTTTCCTTGGAAGATCCTGACATATTTATATTTGATTTTGATGTCTTATGTCATAGTTATGAGTCATGACTACTAGAATGATGCTCACAATCTCAAGTTGTTTCCATATATGTTAAAGGATGCAACATTATGGTGGTTCATGGGCTTACAACCACAAATTATTTGAACATCGGAAGACATGAAGGAGAAGTTCTGTATAAAGTATCCAGAATATTGAAAGATGAAATATTTCAAATGATGCAGCAAGAGGAGGAAACTTTGGAGGATTATCTTAAAATATTTTCATTTGGCCTTCAAAGGATAAGACAAATAGGATTAAATAATGATACTATAAAAATTATTTTTCTTAAGGGAATTTGTGATCAATGTATGGATGTTTTAAATCTTATAGGGGGTGGGGATATTTCCAAATGAATATTTGATGATATTTTTGATGCTTGTAAGAACTATTCAAGATCCACTCAATCTATAAGAGGATACCCTAGGAAGAATGTCTCTTCTAGGAGAACATCAAGTATCAGAAAATTTGAGCTAGGCACATACTCAATGATCTCAAAATTGATATTTTAATCAACATGGGTAAATAAATTGATACTTTGTATACACGTAAAAAAATAAGAAGAAGCTAAAAAATCATTTTCTATATTTTGTCCAAATTACCGTAAGAAACTTATTAATGAACAATGTCCTTATAAAAAAATGAAAATTTATTCTTTAGAGGATGCTAGTAAGACTTACTACATTACAACCTCTTCCAATGGATATGGAAGATGTGGAATTTAGTGAAGAACATGTTTACTATATGGCTCCATAGAGGCCTTGGCCTCCATGAACTATGCCCCCAATGATGAATGACACCTCATAATGTAGGGCCTAGTAGCCAGCTTGGTCCTTTTCCTGCTTAACTAGGATGGTACAGAGGGTGAAAAAAACCTCCACCTTATTCACAGTGGTAAAACCAATATGCTCCTCAACCTTGGCAACAAGTGTGTACACCACCATCGCAATTTCAGCAATATCCATCTTATCCCACACCACCTATGGTTAATCCTTACCAAAAATCACCACAATTCTTACCACCAATACCACCTACATCCAATAATCCACCATCCAAACTATCACAACCACCAAAGGAAATGCTAATTCCTGCACAACCATCTCCAAACCCAAATAATAAGGTGATACAAACGGTATATAATAATGAGGTTGTAGGATATCCAATCTACCCTATAAATACACTGGACATCAATGCAGTGTAGTTAAGATCAGGAAAAGCTCGTCAAGGACCCACCATTACTAAAGTAGATGATGCACTAGAAGAGCTTGAGGAAAATCAAGATAAAAAAAATGAACCATCCAATTTCCCTCGATATCCTAACCGGTTTAGTCTCAGCCAAGAAAAAAGGAAATGTTTGAGCCAAAATTTGATCTTGTAAATGAATTGAGAAATGTTATTATTAAAATTCCTCTTTTGTAAGAAATCAAGGACATTCCTATATACACAAAGATATTTCAAGACTTGTGTATCTAAAAGTAAAAAAAGAAACAAGACCTAAAGACTTTGTAAGTTATTGGGCAACTTGTTGATCTCATGTTGGGAAATATTTCAATTCCCAAGTATTTAGATATAGTGAGTCCTATGATTCAGGGACGAATTGGTCACATTAATATTTTGAATACACTAATTGATTTAGGAGCTACTATAAATGTCATGACCAATGAAACTAAGAAGAAATTTTGTCTTCAAGGACTTAGACCTACATCTATAGCCCTACAAATAGAAGATTGCTCCTTAGTTAAACCTGAAGGTATGATAGACGATGTGGTTATTTATGTTGATTCTTGGGAGCATCCTACTGATTTTATGATTTTTCAGCCCAAAATAAAGCTAGGAGGATACCCTTTGATCTTAGGGAGACCATAGTTGGCTGCAACAGATGCTTTTATCAACTATCAATTAGGTAATATGGTTATATATAATGGGGAACAAAAGAAACAAATGAATTTTTACCCACCAGCACAACCACTATTGGAGATTGAAGATACCCTATTGGTTGATAATGATTTAGAGTCATCACTACCCATTCTAACCATTGATCAATCCCTTGATATTGAGGAGCCATTAGAGGATTATGTTTTTTCCCAATTTATTTCAAAATCGATGTTTTTGATGATATTTTGGAGAGATTTTTTTTATTCATGTATAGATAATTATCCATTTGGGAACTTTCATCTATTGAGTGGTTAAGAATCACTTCAACATTTTATTACATTACATAAATTGATACCACATAATTGTGTATATAGTCAATTTTTGTTTTTTTGACACATCTTTTCCATCCACTTCACAAGTACATGTTATAAATTTACCTGCAAAATCTCAAGCAATGGAAATTCTACCAAGATGTACTCTTAATACTATTATAATTCCCACCCACCATGGGATCTATGAAATAAAATTAGTTCACTAGTCGACTGCCTACGATATGATTCATTGACTCGTCAACATTAGTAGGAGGTAGCGGTGGCTAGGCATATAAGAAAGAATCACTTTTTGGGTTGGGTGCTAGTTTGACTTGTTCCATTTCAATTGCGTCACTAGCGAACACATTTTAATAGTGATAAGTGGAATAAAGGCCGGATCACTCACCTTTTTTCCTTCCCAATGGTGGCTATTTAGAGTAGATTAGTTCCCATTGGACACATTCAACTAATATACCTTCTAAATTAGATAGAGGATGTTTCTTCCATTCCCCACGAGCTACTGATTTCTTCAAAATGAGATAGATAATTTTTCTTCTTCCTCCCCAGTAAGTCGGCATCACACCATTTTGAGAATTCGAATAAACTAGAGTCCATATAGGATGCACCATGGTAAAACTTCTTACTGAAATATCTTCCAAATTGTTGGGGTTGTTGCATGATGGACAAGTTCAAAACTTAATTTCCATATTAAGAAATCATAAAAATGCATTTTCCTAGGAGTATCAAGATATGCATGGTATACATCCAAACATGTGCACACACCACATATACATAGAAGAAGGTATTAATCCTATTAGGAAACCACAAAGATGATTGAACCCTATTTTGCATGAAATAGTTAAAGATGAGTTGTAAAAATTATTAAATGTAGGATTTATTTATTCAATTTTAGATAGTTAATGGATTTCTCCATTGGTTGTGGTACCAAAAAAGAATGGCAAGTGGTGTATGTTTGTTTATTATAGAGCTCTCAACAAATCTACTAAAAAGGATCATTTCCCATTGTTGTTTATTGACCAAGTTCTTGATACTCTTGCAGCCTAGAAAAAATTATTTTCCTTCTTGGATGGTTTTACCGGCTATAACCAAATTCAAATCACACTAGAGGATCAGAACAAGACTACTTTTACTTGTCCTTGGGGGACATTTGTAGATAATTTTTTACCTTTTGGTCTATTTAATGCCTCTACTACTTTTCAAATGGTAGTGTAAAGTATTTTTGCTGATCTAATTTATGACTATGTTGAGGTTTATATGGATGATTTTACTTTCTATGCTGATACCTATGAGGAAGCCAAAAAGGATCTCAATTTTTTTTTACAGTGGTGTGAAGATACTAATTTGTCTTAAGTCATAAAAAGTGTCATATTTTGATGATGAAAGGTATAGTATTAGGAGACTACATTTCTACTGAAAGAATTCAAGTTGACCCAAAAAAGGTGTAGCTAATTCAAGATTTTCCCACTCTTATTTATCAAAAATATGTGCGTAGCTTCTTAGGACATGCATGATATTATAGAAATTTTATTCAAAACTTTAGTAAAATTGTTGCACCACTTTTTGTTTTATTGGGAAAAGATAACGAATTTTCATGGATGCAAGAATGCCAAAATGAGGACACATTATTTTATTCTATTTATTACATCAATACAAATTTTACAAGTGCTAAGGTAAATTACATTATTATAGAAAATGAATTTCTCATTGTTGTATATACAATCAATAAGTTTTGTCATTATATTACTTGGTATAAAGTGTTCATCCATACTAATCATTCTACAATTTGACTTCTAATGAACAAACCTATAGTTACTGGTAGGGTCATTAGATGGTTACTATTATTATAAGAATTTGATAGCAATATACTTCACAAACCTGGCTATGAAAATGTTGTTATATATTTCTTGTTTAGGTTGTAGTGTGTAGATGACCCTATACCAGTTGATGATGCTTTTCTCAATGAGCACTTGTTTTCCATTTTAATCAAAATTCCATGGTTTGTAGATATCACAAACTACTTAGTCACTTGCAAATTTCCCTTGTATTTCTCTCCTAGAGATCATTGAAAACTTGTGGGACTAAGTGGTCAATACACATGGATTAATGGACATTTATTATGCACTGCCATTGATAACGTCATACGACGATGTGTATCCAAAGATGATGTATTCAATATACTTTGAGCATCTCATTCAAAACCTTACAGAGGGCATTTTGTAGCTTAGAGAACTACCACTAAAATCCTACCTAGTAGATATTATTGGCTTACAGTCCATAAAGATTATAAAAAGTATGTGCAACACTATGATAAATGCAAATATATGGGTTGACCCACATGTTCGAATGAGATGCCTCTACAACCCCAATTTTCTCTTGAACCCTTTGAGAAATAGGGTTTATATTTTGTAGGACCAATCAACCCCTCATCAAGAAATAAGGAATATATGTGTTTGTAGTGATTATGTCACTAAATGGGTAGAGGTTATGACATTGAAACATGCAAGAGATACTAATGTTGTTAAATTTTTGTACTCTAAATTTTCTGCAAGGTTTGGTGTACCTCACAAAATTTTTATAGATCAAAGACCTCAGTTTACGTTTTAGTTGATTGTTGCTCTAGTTTGAGAGTATGAAATCGGACACTACAATTCCTCACCATATCACCCCTAGGCCAATGGACAATTTGAGATGACTAATTGGGAAGTTAAAAATATTTCAACAAAGACTATATCACTTCATAAGAAAGATTAGGAAGAAAGACTTCAAGAAGCAATATGGGCATACTAAACAATGTGGAAGACCACCACTGGTCTTACACCATATGAACTTGTTTATGGTAAGAAATTAGTTTTACCTATTCAATTTAAGATAAAAATTTATGTATTGCTTTGCAATTGGGATAGAATTTCATTGAAGCTCATAAATCAAGGATTGAAAACCTTTGACGCACTTGATGAAATGCAAAAAATAAGCTCTTTTCCATGTAGAGATAGTTTAGAAACAACATGTTGTCTGGCATGATCATTACTTCTAACAATGGTTATTTTAGCTAGGAGACTGGGCACTTCTCAATGACTCTAAATTCTAGGACTTTAAGGGAAATTTCCACACCAAATGGTTAGGGCCTTATGAGGTTGAAATTATTTTTAAAAATGGTGTAGTCAAGCTTCATACTATAGATTTCGATTGCATGGCTCTTGTTGTTAATGGGAACCACTTAAAATTTTACAAGTAGCCTATTTCCAAAGAAAATTTTATTTCCAGTTTGACAAAGGAACTCAATGTTATGACTCAAGTTTTTTTTTCCTCTTCAAGTACCACATAGGTACTTCCAATTCTCATAAATAAATACAAATTTTTAAAAAGCAATAAAGATCCAACAATGAAAACCTTTGTGTATTTTTGGCCAATTACTACTTGAAAACTGGGTTACTTATGAGTTTTAAATAAATAATAAACTTGGAGGTGAAAACTAGTTTATCCATCATCTCCAAGTAGTGTTAGACTGAAAACTACATTATCAATAGTCTGGTGTTGTTATCAAAATTCAATAAAAATGTAAACATAAGAGAAGGGAAGGAAACACATTCCTTGGAACAGGAACCTTCTTGTTGCTTTTATGACAAGCACTTATCTTTCATGCATATTTTTCTAGGTTACTTTCTTCTACATTCCCTTTCTTCTTTTTGGGGGTTGACTAGCTCGTCCTTGGTGGAATTTATTTTTTCCCTATCATTGGCTACTATTTTTCCATTTTCGAGGTTCTCATAATTTTCTTATGGCCAGTTGGACCCCCATCTATAGTCTTTGTTGACATTGTGGATTTTCTTTGTGGTCATGTCCATGTGGATTCCCACTATCTTGGCTATCTCACTTGTGATTAGTTTTCACCATCACTTCATGTGATTGGTAAAAAATTATTTATTATTATGTGATGCACCTTCCTCATGTGGCTGATATGACAACTACTTCCATGTGTCTTTTGTAGGATTCCTCCTATTTCTATCTTTGTCATCATCTCCTTTGGTGGTCCCACTTGTTCTCCTACCATCTTTTCTAGCTCCGCATGGGTTTCTCCAATCATCACATCAAATTTTTGTGTACCATGTGTCCGATAGTAATTGGTATTTGGTAGTTTTTATTCTTTTGCATTTCTTATATATGTTTATTTTTCTTTGGAAACTTGTGGCATTCCTCATGGATGGGTCACTGCTTTCCTAGGGAAAAATGTATTCCTACATCATCCATCATATTCCACCATCCTGTCATATCATTTCACATCTCCTAGTTGATTCAAATAAATTATTTTCCTAAAATGATAACTACGTGCCTTAACTTGTCATTGAACTCTACAATAATTATTTCACCACAACCCACTTACCTATCAATTCACCATGTTTCTTTCATTTTGAACCATTTTTCACACCCATTTACCAATTACCATTTCCATAATATCCATTTTTTGGAAACCACCTCTATGCTAGTAAGCTTCCTGGTTGTTACTATAGTGACAACCCAATACATTCATGGTAGGAGACCACCATCCCCACCACAAGCCCATGTCAATAGAAGAATTGAGAGATCACAAAGAGGCCTATAAGGTTTTTCAGTAGGCACAGTGGGATGATTATTTCGAGAAACTACGCGGGTATGATGATAGGGTTTCTCAAGAATTTGCTCTTGGTTTTCACTGAAATCAAGCATCTATTCAGAGCTTGAAATTCCTAGTAACATTCAAATCAATTGTCGATGTGTCTAGGTTTCCTTTGACAAGGGAAGAGTACTTTCCTAGCAATTCCAAAAAGGTTGTGGATCTTAAGCCAGTTTGAAAGTAATTTTTTGCTAGAGGTGAATTAGTTGAAATTTTCCATGGGCACTACACAAAATTATGTTCATTCCTAGGCCACTGGACAGATGTGGCTAACTTTATAATTGAAACAAAGAAAAATGTTTTTATCTAAAAAGAGGGTTTACTAAAATAAATAACCCTATTCTCCACTATTTCATTCAAGAAATGAGATCCAAATCATGAATTGATCATCAACCAAAAGGTGAGTCAAATAAAGTTATGAATCAACAACTTCTCCTTTATGCAAGGATGAGGGTATGAGTGAAACAAAATTTAGGGAGAAAGATTTGAAATAACAAAATAAATTCAAACCTAGATCTACAAAGTGCATTAAATAAATTTAACATAAAACAAAGGGAAACTGTAAACTTTCTAAAAAAATTGAGGGTGATAAATGTTGTGCACCTGTCAAAATTTGTTGTTTTTGTAACCCTAATAGGGACTCATTCACCTTATGGAAAATGGGTCCTAGTATGATTTCTTGGAAGACTCTAAATCAAAAACTAAAGCTTAGAGACTGTGAAAACATGTCTTTGTATCCCTAATAGAGACTCATTCTCCCTATGGAGAATTGTTCCTGGTAGGTTTTCTAGAAAACTTTGAATCTGAATTTGAAGTTCCAGACTAGAAATTCCTTCCTATAACTTGAAATCCTCACTTTCAGATCCGGATCTATCAATAATCTACAAAAAAAATTGGTCTTTTTTTGGTGGATAGGGGTTTTCATCGGTCAAACCCCAAGTTTGGTAATTAAACCTTGATTATGAATAGAAATATAAAACATGAAACATGTGTGCAATCCTATCATTAAGTGTGTCTAAGATTAAGATCTCTACTAATGCAAAGAAACCCAACTCAAGTGTGTTAGAATAGGATCATAAAATGAAACATGAACAACGCATAAGACCTACTTTAAAAGACCTTCAATTCCCTTAATAAGTTACAAATATGAATATACCTTGCTTTATACTAAAAATAGAATGATCATAGAAGATGGAATCACTTAGGAAATAACTCATTAGGCTTGGTTGAATCTCATGGTACTTCTCCCAAACCTAGAATCCATCATGATTCTCCATAGGTATCTATCATCACTTCTTCAATAATGCTTGATCTTTGACAACAAAATGAGCTTGAAGACATGCAAAAACACTATAATGTTTCTCCAATACTTCACTCTTTCTTGCTCCTTTATTTGAATGCTAGATCGCATGATGATTTCTTAGATTATTCTAGTGTTCTAGTGTGAAACATAGTGAAATAAGCATTTATTTATACATAACTTAATATTAATTCCTAAAATTCAAATATCACAAGCCGACATTGAATTATGGATTTCAAATCATTATAATATCATAAAAAACATATCCAAAAGAGGAGTGTTAGGTCTAAGTGAGGACCCATTCACCATGTGGCGAATGGGTCCAAGGCCACTTACCTAGGACACACACCAGACAAGGTGAAATGTTATGCAGAACTAGAGTCATAGGACTAAGTGAGGAACCATTCACCCTATGGTGAATGGGTCCTAGGTCACCTACCTAGGACACAAATCTTCCAAAGTTAAGTGTTGTTGAATGGAATTTATGAATGTCGGGTTTTATCCCTTGGAATTTGCATTTAATTAGGCTTGGATTTGAATTAAAGGGGCCAATTAAGGAAAAACAACCTCAATTAATTAATAAATCCCTAGATTAATATGAAAGTATAAAGATACACTTTACAAAACCCTAAATAAGGTACCATTAAGTCCATTTTATTTTTAAGTACCCCAAAATTAATGTGAATATGAAAATCATATTGGGTATGTACAGGATCGTGATGGGCCAAAAAGTGGCGATATGATGGGTATGTGTAGGGTATGTGGCTGACGACTTTTTTTTACCCAAATTTCATAAAATTAAAAGGGTTTTTAAAGGAGATTCTTAGCTTTCCACCAATATGAATTATGCTTTACTTTGAATTTAATTAATAATTATTATTCATTTTCTATTTCAATTACGACTAAAGTTCTAATTGATAGGTCGATTGAAAAACATCTATAGATTTCAAACAATATCACATTTTTTGAACCCAAAACATGTGTCACATTCTATGCTTCACATACTATAGGATTGGAAAAAAAATGAATTTCATGAAGTTTTGACCAAGTTAAGGTGGTTAGACATAACAATTTTTTATATTTTTAAAAAGTTGTAATAAAAAATTCATAATTAATTATTGACTTGGAAAAAAATTACAAAAAAATATGCATCACATCCAGACATGAGTCCTCTACTTATATCCAAAATCTTATAAAAAAATATTATCATTTTATTGTGGTTAGGGGGTCAAACAAACACCTACTTATTTTTTCCCTCAAATTTAAGTACTACAGCATTGAAATTTCAAATTTTCACCAAATAGATTTTTTTTAAATAAAATAAACCTAGTAGTTTAGAAACTACATTCAATTTTCTATAGATTCTATTCTTTACATATTTTTGAAATAATATAGATAACTTATTCAAATTTTAATGGAAAGTTTCCTAACTCTGATTTTTTAAAAAAAAATTGCCACTTAAGGGCCTATTTTTTCCATGATGATCCTGCACATACCCTATTACAACACTAAATTAAGGCATAATTAAGCTTATTTGAATATTAATTATTCTTAAATTAAGTGTGAAAAAGGGATATTTTTTCCTACACTACAATAATTTAGTGCATCACATGTGAAGGAAGGTATGTTTATTTTCTTCCAACACTTTTGACTATGTTGCATTTGTGAAAATGTTTGCTTGTTAATGTTCCATATTTCCTCCATTTCCTTCTACAATGCATGTGTAAGGCAATACAAAATGGGAAGGGTAAATCTCTATCTCATCATGGTTTAATTAGACTATTGATTATCTGAGAATTAACGAGCAAGATGAAACTAGTTCAAAACCTTCCCAAAAAAAAAAAAAAGACTTGAGTTCAACAAAATGGGATTGATGAACTCAATTAGGTGACCTATTCTTCTTCAATTCATTAGGAAATGAGATTCACACAATGAAAGGACTATAAACCTTGATTTGAATCAAGTCAAAGTGTGAATCTACTAATTTCCTTTTTCTACAAGGACATGAGTCCTTATTAAACAACACTTTGGGGAGAAAGATTAAAACTAACAAACTAACTCCAAAATGCAATCTATAGCTTCAGTCTTGAAGATAAAGCTCAATACTAATGGAACTAGAAATCAAATTATAGATTTGAGAGAGGTAAAAAGGTATGTACTAGTCACCAAAAGAGCTTTTCTGAAGTTCATTTAGGACTCATTCGTCCAAGGGCGAATGGGTCCTAGTTTAGGGTTTTATTCCAACTTTTGGGAGCCTCTGCTATAGATATGAATCTCTCAATTTTCCTAGGTTTTAGGTTCGGAGTGCCAAAAATAATTTTTTAAATTGATTTTCCATGAAATGACAACTTTCTTGACAACTTTTGCAACTTTTACTTCTCCAATTTTTCTCTTCTAGAGATCTTCAATAATTCTTCCACATAAATTTGCAAACATAAATCAAGAAGGAAAAATGTTTTATTTTGGTGAATGGGGGGTTTCCTTGGTCAAACCTCATTTTGGTAATTAAACCATGAAATGAATAAAAACATGAAAGGAATGATGAATGAACAAAGTAATGTCACAACTCACTAAACCTTTGAATGATCCTTGGAATTTAAATATACAACTAGCATGAAATGTCTTGAATGGATGTGGATCTTGATCTTGAAACTTGATTTGAAACAATGCCTTGAATGATTGAATGGATCATGAATACTGCATCAACATATTAGCTCCAATAACATGTATGATGCAAGAAGACCTTGATATGCTAATTGGATCTTGATTGCTACAATAATTTCTCACTAAATCTTCCCTTGAATGCCTTTAAATGCTCTTGTGAAAGTACTCTTATGATAACTTGAAGTTGCTATCTTGAAAATATTAGATGAAACTTAGTGAAATGACCTTATATTTATAGGTACATGTAACATTAATTTCCTAAAATTAAAATAACACAAGCCAACATGTGAATGCAGATTTTAAATCATTAAAATACCACCAAAAGAATAATTTAAATTTAGGTCCTAGGTCTAAGTGAGGACCCATTCACCATGGTTGAATGGGTCGTAGGTCACTTACCTAGGACACACATTGCTCAATGATAAGTGTTATGATAAGGCATTAATGAATGTCGGGTTTTCCTCTTCGAAAGTTGTAATTAATTAGGCTTGGATTTGAATTAAAGGGGCCAATTAAGGAAAATTAACCTCAATTAATTAATGGATCCCTAAATAAGTGTGAAAATGTAAAGAGGTACACTTTACAACACTACATTAAGGCACAATTAAGTCCATTTTAGTTAATAGGTCCCTAAACTTAATGTGAATATGTAAAATACATATTACAACACTAAATTAGGGCATAATTAAGTTCATTTTAATATTGATTCCTAAATTTAAGTGTGAAAAAGGGATACATTTTCCTACACTACACCTTCAAATGAAGAAAAATATTTAGATGAAGAGAACACTTTAGATGATCATGTGATAAAAATATTGAAATAGAAGGAAACCCTAGTGATACCCATAGTTCTTTGAAAGAAGTTCTTGAAAGGCAATATATGCAAACCTCGAGCTCAAGTGCTAAACAAACTAAAGGATCAAGTTCTAAAAAAATCCCTAGCTCTAGTTGCAAAAGAAAATTATATTTTGAACCATCCTCAATTGAACCCATAGTTACTCAACAATATTTTGGCACGAAGGGTAGGGAGAAATAGAGAACACTAACCAAATATATGGACAAATTAGAAAAACTAGCTAATGTAGCCAATCATATTAGCTCAAAGGACAAATATTTTGATTCAAACCTAGAGTTTTTTTTTAAGGTTTTGAAAAAAAAGGTAAGGCTAGTAGGGAATAGAGATGGGCTAGGAGAAGAAAAGTAAAGGAAAATAAAAAACAAGATGAGCCTTCTATCTCTGATATATCAGTCACTGACTTTAGCAAATAAAATTGTGATGGTTCTCTTGGCCCTTGTTTTGATCAAGAAAATGAGCATCCACCTAAAGAAGGAAACTTGAATGCATCAAAAAATTGTGTTACAATGGAACACATAGAAAACCCTATACTAGAAAAAATATGTTCCTCTCCTAAATCAGGTAAGGATGGGGATGTTCAGAAACAACATGGAAACAAAGTAGGTGGAAAATGTAAATACTTGTGAGGATAATGTAAGACAGGAAGGATTTGAGGAACAAGGGTCTAAGGAGTCATTTGAGACTCCTATTATTACCCAAGTTGAAGAGGAAAAATTGGATGCACTAGTTGAAAACATGAAGAAGGGACAATGTGATAATAAATCACCTAATCAAGAAAGCTAGGAAGTAGAGGAATAATTTGAAGAACATGAATCCCTATTGAAATAGAGAGAGGAAATTTGGACTTTGAGAGATTTAGTTGCCAAATTAAAGGATGAAAACCAAATTCTATAAACTCGGCTACAAGAGGAATATTTAGTTAACTAGTCACAAGAAAATGAAATTAACAAAATCATGGAAGAACTTGATCAACTAAATATGTACAAAGTTATCCCCATGCCTATCTAAGAGCATCAACAACTACATGTGTTGAAGCATCTCTAATCTAGAGAGATCACTAACACATTATAGAGACTATGCTCCAAAATTGCTTTTTAGCTTTCCTCTTTTTGCATGAGGACATGCAAAATCTTTAGCTGGGGGGAAAATGATGATAGGGAAAATGTCCTATTTTTACCATTCCTAAATTACCCTTCTTGTCTCCATTTTTATTACTTTTCCTACCCTTCCTGTCACTATTTTTCTCAAGAAATAAATATGTTTAATAAATTATAGAGAATATTAAAACTACTAAATATGATAAAAACTATTGAGATGTTCATTTTTTTTATAGTTAACATGAGAGGAGACAACTAATTTGGAGTTGCAACTATCCAAGTGCATGGAGAAGGGAGCTAATTACCAGTTATTGTCATGATGTTTAAAATTACCTTTTGTGTTCTAGACTATTTTATATCCAATAACCTATGTTTTTTATTTATCGTATTTTGGTTTCGGTTTGTTGGCTATAGGTCGAAACAAACCATTCCCATATTACTTTTAGAAAATAAATAGTTATAAGACTTAGTATATATATGTATGTGAAAAAATGAATGGTAATCAATATACATGTGTGAATTATGCTTCATTTAAATTCTATTCAATTAGTACTATTTGTTTATGATTATCTCGGTATAAACCAAAAATAATAATTCCATCACCAGTTGAACCAAGAAGGCAAGGCCAACTTCTTAGGTTATCAAGTGATATGTTCTTGTTGATTAATTTTGGTATGTGTGATTTAGCTTCCTATATATTGATTTAATTTTGTGTGTATGCTTACTATTATAAAGCTTTCTACATATTGATTTGATTTGTGTATTCTTACTATTATGATATTAATTCCAAAATTTGGTCAAGCACTATTTATCATTGAATAGGATAGTTCCAACTATTATATATCTATTAGCAACATTAATTATATATATGTTAGCAAAATTAATCGATTTATTTTCACACTATTATTTTACTATCATAGTTCTTATCACAAAATAGTAGGAAGATTGAATTAGATTTCTAGTTAGATAATTCTTGTTTGTTCTAATTGCATTTCATACTTAATTTACTCATTTCAACCCTTAGGAATATAGCCCCAATTCCTTTCACAAGTTCTACGCTCCTAGATTGACACAAGGAACAAACTGAAATATTCCACCAAAAATCTAGCCACAAGCTTAAAAGTTACAATTACATTTTTATCCAAACATTTGGTTCCTATTATGGTGCCTATTTTGAAACCTATTTTATTTTGTTGTGCATCACTAGTTTGATCCATAGGACAAATAACAACATTTTTTATTTCCAAATATGTGATTTTGATATGGTAAAGCATGGCTTGTCTACTTATAATTTTTCTACCTATGAAAATATTGTGAAGGAGCAATATTAAATCATTGATACATTTATTCACACCACTTCACCTAATCTTCATTCTTCTCCCAAAATATCCCCTACTTGTGGGAGTGTTTTGGTGTATAAGAGGATACAATCATTTACAATCATGGTAATCATTTTGGCTCTTTTCCCAATATCTCTCCTACTTGTGAGGGTATCTTGGTGCAAGAGGATCCAATCATTGAGAATCATGTTTGTTTCCCTCCTAGCACCTCTCCTGATTGGGAAAATATTGTGTCACAAGAGGATGAAATTATTGATATATTTTCAAATGATAATAAGGTGGCTTGCATAGATGAATTTTCAAATTAACATTAAGTCCTCCATTAATAGAAGATCTCCAACAAGCTAAAATTATACACCCACATTTGATTATTGGACCTCCTAAATATCCTCTAATTATTGAACCTCCTAAACCACCTCTCATTATAGGACCTCCCAAACCTTATGAACATATCCTATAATTTGCAAAACAACTCTGTAGTAACCATGTGCAACAATATGCATTGAAGCAACCAGGTTATCATGCAGTTACTCACACATATAACACTACCTCAACCATCCATTCCATTACCTCAACCATATCTTCCACCTCCACTTAGCCTTCCTCAACATAATGGTAAAGAATATGATCTTGTTGAGAAACTTCATAATACTCCAGCCAAGATTTCCCTTTGGGATTTGATTCAAACATCACCAACATACCACAAGATGCTCTAAGAGGCTTTGAGAAAGATTGATATCTCACCTTCTATCAAACTAAATGATTTAACAACCTTGTTTGATTGTATGTAGGAAGAAAAGTTGGATATTACCTTCCCTCAACATGAATTACCTACACTTGAGGTTCAAAACAAACATGATGCTCTAATGATAATGGTTTCTATTAATAAATTTTGGATTAGGTGTACTCTCATTGATAATGGATCAGGTCTTACTATTTCTAGCATTGATCTTCTAGATAAAATTTGTGTGGATAAGAATCTTATAGAACCTAATGATCATTGTATTAGTGACTTTGATAATGTTAGTAGGAAAACATTAGAGACAATTACGCTACCCATTAAGGTAGGACCCATGGTTTTTCCTAACCCTATATATATCATGTTGAGACCACTTTCATATAATATTCTCCTATGTAGACTATAGACTTGTCTACTCTTGGCCATGAGATGAAGTATGAATATAATAACCAGATATATATGGTTAAAGAAAATGAACAAAGTTATAACTCACAAATCAAAGCCGAAAATAACACTTCCAACTCTCTTAATACTTTGATTCCATCTTTAAAAGTTAATCCATTACCTTCCAAGGATAATGATACTATGAAGGTACTCTT
Organism: Sequoia sempervirens; assembly: GCA_007258455.2. Lineage (NCBI taxonomy): Eukaryota > Viridiplantae > Streptophyta > Pinopsida > Cupressales > Cupressaceae > Sequoia > Sequoia sempervirens. The sequence continues at coordinate 10,410,147 of VDFB02086081.1, read as the reverse complement.
GGGTGACGATTGGGGGTCATTATATTTTACACTTTGTGAGGATTCTAAAACCTTGCCACCAAAGTCCAAAGAATTGAATAAAAATGATGATCATGATATTTGTTCATCTTCAAACACATGTTTTGGTGATTATTGGGTTCCATTAGATTTTACACCTTGGTTTATTTTCTCAAACTTGTTCTAAATCAAAAAATCCAAAAGCATCACCCCATGATGGTGATGGGGGCTCTTTATCTTTTTTCCCTCAAGTGTTGGCAATGACTAACTTTTAAAAACTTAAAAAGGATTTTCATTCTTGCAAAAGAATCAATTCTTCTCATGATAATACTAATCCATCTAAGTTGGAAGAGTGTTATAGGCTTGGATTTAAAATTCTTTCTAAAAATGGATATAATGAAAACATTAAAAAAGGAGACAAGGATTGTGTGAAGTCTATACTCTACCTTTCTAAAATGGGTTAGGTTTCCAACCTTCTTCTCCATTTACATATCATACTCCATCATCTACTATATTTAAAACATCATGTGGTAAGCAAGAAACCTTTTATTCACAAGAGAAAAAAATTTCCCCTACACCTAAATATTGCAGCAAGAGCATATTTTGTTGAGACTCCTCAAAGCCCACTTGATTACTCTTCCTCCTCCAACACTTAAGAAATTTTATAGAAATAACTCTTTTTGTTCATATCATTGAGTGCATGGTCATATCACAAATCAATCTCAGGCCTTGAATAGTAAAATACAATAATGTAGTGATTGTGGTGCTCTTCCATGTGTTGATGCACCTATCCTTCTAAATAATAATGATATATTTTATCATGGTGTTGCTCCTCACTATGTGGCATTTGTTGCTTTATATGTTTTCTCATTTCCATTAATGGTGAGGAAATCTTAAGTGCAACCATATTTCTTCTATGGTAGCAGCATGATAGTCTCTAGCATGGTTGTATTTTCCTTTATACTTGGGGGCAAGGATAACTAATTTCAGGAGGTGTGTATTCTTTTGAAGGATACCCTCTTCAACTCTTGTTTCCTTAAAGTACGAACATACCAAGTATATGACATTTTAAGGGTGGCCATATCACCCTATCCATTTCATTGGCATCTTGTGATATTTGACTTATTGGCATACCCTTTTGGTGGTGGTTTTCTTTATAATGCTACATGAGGTGTGGTTATCAATTCATCCCCTATTATTTTGTGCATTAATTTGTCCCTCATGACATTAAACTTTTGTACGCTCTTTGAAGCATGATTGAAAACTAGTCCATGGATTTGGCATAGCGAGGCCTATTGATTCATGAACTTGGGAATTTTTTACATGGCAACCTAGCATAACAAACCTTGCTTTCCAGTGGAACCATATGTTTCATAAGTGATTTTATATCCTTATGACAGTACCATTTTGAGGAATGTGCAAACAATGCCAGTTAATTAAGATTGATGCTGGCTACTTTCCCTCTTATAAAATAATTCAAATTGATGCTGGCTAATTTGTAGTTGACATTTACGTACGTTTTTTACAATGAAATGACCAAATTATACATTATATTTGAATTTGGTGTTTACTACGAGAGCCTTAAATAATTAACTATTTATGTAGGTTTGTATACAAAATGGTTTTATAGCTAACTTCGCACACCCCAAACTCCTAGATTTTTATTTATATATTTATAGATACATATATACATACATGTATATATAAATACATATATATGGGTGAGTGCAAGATCATGGGGGCCCAAAAAGTGGAGATATGATAAAAAAAAGTGGCTAATGACTTTTTTAATCCAAATTTGATGAAACGAAAAGGGTTTATTGAGAAAATTGTCAGCTTTCCAAAAAAATAAGATATTCCTTATTTGGAATTAAATAGATAATTATTATTGATTTGATACACATATTCTAATTAAAGTCTCAATTGATAGGTTGATTGAAAAAATGTATAATTTTTAAAAGATTTCACATTTTTTAAATCCGAAAGATGTAGCACATTCTATGCTTCCTATACTATAGGATAAAAAAAAGAAAAATTAAATTTCATAAATTTTGACCAAGTTATGGTGGTCAAAAAAAAAGTTTTAATATTTTTAAAAAGTTTTAATAAAAAAATCATAACTAATTGTTTACTTGGAAAAAAATTACAAATATAATGTGGCACATCTAAGCATGTGTCCTCTACTTGTATTATAACTTTCAAAAAAAAAATAAAAATCTTCTACTTAGGTTGGTCAAACATACACTTGCTTTGTATTTTTTCTTGAATAATTTAATACTACTACATTAAAATTTCAAATTTTCACCATTTAATAGATTTACTTTTTTCCAAAAAATGAATAGTATCTTAGAAACTAAATTCAATTTGCTACAAATTTTGTTCTTACATAATTTTAAAATTATGTTAATAACTTATTCAATTTTTTATGTCAAGTTTCCTTACTCTATTTTTCTAGATTTTCATTGCCACTTAAGGGCCTAGTTTGGACCCCTATGATCCTACACTGAGCCATATATAGATACATGTACATACATACTTACATACATACATACATATACATATACATATGCATATACTTACATACATACATACATATACATATACAAACATATATGCATACATACATACATACATACATACATATACATACACATACATACTTATGTACATACATAGATAAATACATACATACATACATACATACATACATACGTATATATATATGGGTGAGTGCAGGATCATGGGGGTCCAAAAAGTGACGATATGACAAAAAAGTGGTTGATGACTTCTTTTTTCCAAATTTGATGAAATAAAAAGGGTTTATTGATAAAATTATCAGCTTTCCAAAAATATAAGATATTCATTATTTGGAATTAAATAGATAATTATTATTAATTTTTTACACACATTTTGACTAAAGTCTTGATTGATAGGTTGATTGAAAAACATCTATAATTCTTAAAGGATTTCAGATTTTTTGAATTTGAAAGATGTGTCACAGTCTATGCTTCACATACTATAGGATATGAAAAAAAATCAATTTCATAAATTTTTGACCAAGTTATGGTGGTCAGACAAACATGTTTTAATATTTAAAAATAATAATAATAAAAAATTCATAACTAATTATTTACTTGCAAAAAAATTACAAAAAAAATGTGGCACATCCGAGCATGTATCCTCTACTTATATTGAAGGTTTTAAAAATATATATTATTTTTTCTTGTACTTGGGTTGGTCAGACATACACCTTCTTTTTATTTTTCCCTGAAAATTTAGTAGTACTACGTTGTAATTTCAAAGTTTTACCAAATAGATTTACATTTTTCCAAAAAAGAAATAGTATCTTAGAAACTACATTCATTTTTTCTAGAAATTCTATTCTTACATATTTTTCAAATTATGTTAATAAATTTTCAAATTTTTATGTCTAGTTGCTTAACTCTATTTTTCTGAATTTGTCAAACATGAGGATAGGTGATGAACTGGGTTGGGGAAATTTTCTTGTTAGCTCCTATTTTTCCATGTCAAACCCATTGGGTGTGTAAGATGCTCGCCCTGTCTTGACTATGCAGGTGGAATCGAGGCTCAGTTCTTGCAATCCTACATACAAACAAACATTGTGCACAATACATATATATCTCTCAAACACACTGTGAGAGGAATTTGCAGCATAGTAGGGCACTCGCGAGCGAGTAATACTATACTGTCCCTCCCACCAGAACACACAATATTCAAAACAATTCAAATATTTCATAACAATTTGCTACATATCAGTTAGGAGAATGTTCACATAATGCTCCTAACCTTAAATCTATTTCAAAAGTTGTCTCATAGGTCGAGTACTAGTTGACATTAGAAAATATCTATCTCTATAAATACCAATTCCATTACCTTTGTTGCTGAGTTTCTAATCCAATTACCTGGAAATCATTAACTACCATGAAACAAAATACATTAGTGTCAAAATTTCAAGCTAATTATTTAACTTAAAATGTTATACTTTCATAAAATTAAAGCATAATTATCTACCCAAATGCACCTTTTTACCAATACTCATCATGTTCACACAAATCACTCCACTTCATTCATTATTCAACATCAAATCTCGCAACAATTTCAACGAAAAGGAAAAAAAAAAAATTTAACGCCTTCACAAATACAAGAAATCATATTCCATCACTCCAAAAGTATAAAATTGCAAATTCCATGTACACTCAACACATACTTACACATGACTCATAACATTGGAAACCACATCATACAACAACACAAGAATCCATAGTGCATCCCTGATAGGAAGGATATTGGTGCATTGCGCACTACACCGAGGGTCCTATCCTTTCCCATCAGTTTCCTACACTATCTACCTGACACCGACTAATGGAAGAAACTCAGGTTAACAATAATGACCATAGAAAAGTGAAACTCTAGACTCAAGGGACTAAACACAAGGTTACATAGTGAGCACACATAGTGCCTAGTGTATGAACCTGGCTCTGATACCATGTTGTAATGCCCCATTGTGTGAACCCCAAAGGACATCAACACAATAATTTTTATTTTTTTTAAAGTATTCTAAACATACATGTGATGCACATTAAATCAAAAGTCATAAAACTTAATTAAACAAATTCACTTATACTTACGTCCCTTGGGGTATACGAGGAAACATTACGAACTTAATTCCATACAACAACGATAAAGAATGGAAGTCAATGTAATAAACCATGATCAACGTGCATGATTACAATAGAACACATACTTCTAAATTCATCAATAGGAAACCATACACTTAAGTAAACACAACATAAAAAAGATTGACATTATCAACATAAGAACTCAATGGGGCATAAAACATCTACCATGGATCAATAATCACACAAAATTTTACCAAAGATTAACTGATACATTACATCCATTACAATACATTACATTGTTCAAATATAAAAATGATACAAAAGTGTTCCCCAATGTGAACGGAAACCATATAACAAGATAAGAGGATACATCAGAAAGATAAGTACAAAGTAACATGGCTAGCACCAAGTCGGGTACGATCTGGAGTCTCTGTAAGTGGCACAATTCCGCACCTCTTGATCCTCGTATGGGGACCCAATGGGGTACTTAGCATGTTCCACCCAACCACGTGGGTCCGAAGACCCACCCCCCATGCTAAAGAGCTGACAAGAAAGAGTCCTCAACCAAGAACATCCAAACACGGAACCACAAGACTCAACATCATACAAAAGTATCATAAAACTCAAGGATTACAATGACATAATCAAAAACATTCATGAGTCAACATAATAACTTAAATTCATAAATTTCATCACATAAACAAAGCAATAACCAGTAAATAAGTAACCAAAGGATGATCATGAAACATTTCCATATCAAGCTGAAATAATAAACAAAATACAATTCCAAAGGCAATAATGAAGTAAGACAAATGGGTGTCAAGTGGAGATTGTCATCGCATAGCTTTCATGGGATCTCCTGGCCAGCCCTTCCTCCAACTTGAGGCGTCGGAACCCATCTATGGATATCTTGGCTCTTCCTCCTACTTGAGGCACCGACACCATAGGGTAGCTCATGCGAACACGATTCCAAAGGCAACAAGAAACAAGGCACAAGGGTGTCTAGTGGAGAGTGTCATCGCATAGCTCTCATGGGATCTCCTAGCCCTTCCTCCTACTTGAGGTGCAAGCACCATAGGGTAGCTCATGCAGAGCCAATAACCTCTCATGGGGACAAGGTTATGACTTTGCCGACCACGGCCTTCTCAGTCTATCATTGGTCTATGATAGCCCTAATGCATAGACAAGGCATCCAATATTTATTATCTTGTGTGTTTTACTACCTAGCCCCCTAAATTCTATTTTTAGGTTATCACTTGTTTAACTACTCTTACATGGGTTCTCCTGTGCACTTCCTCTTACCCGAGGCATCGGCCCCCATGAAGAGCCACTCTCCCTAGAGACCCAACAACCATCAAACCAAAATCCAAGGTTTGTACAACATAACAAGAACATTAGATCACAATAGAGAAACATGCGAGGCATTACCCATCTCGCTATAAATACATAATCAAAGTCTCAACAATTCTCGTACAACCCTTTCAAAATCATGAAACCAAAACACTTGCCACATCAAGGGCACATAAAGAGAGAACATCAAATGTCAATCATCTCAAGCCTCTGGAAACCAAAAAGAATGACAACCCACAAATGAGGGTAAAATGAAGCAACAAGAGTTTTTCCCTAATAATTCCAACACAAGGATAAAATTTCCCTCAAATATGAGATTAACTCAGAAAAGCCATAAAAAAAGGAAGATTCATCAAGACCCATCCACAAATCAATCAACCCTAAAACACAAATACAATCCACATATCAACAATGGTGTCACCTCAAATAGGGAAACACAAAAGAAAATCAACCTTTAATTCAACAAAATCACTTAATATCCAAAAGCCACCAACTAGGAATTCCCTGGGAGACCTCAATTTTCTCCTCACAAGATGCCTAATCACTAAATACCCACAAACTCACAATCAAAATAATCATGCAATATTTCATACAAGCATTGATGCAAGCAAATTCTACCGCAATCTTCTTGTAGGCACATACCAAGGAAGGTAGTAGTTCCATTATAATAACAATCTAGTATAAGTATGGAAGAGAAATGCACAATATTAAATTAAGATGACATAACCTACTCTTAGTCTTTATGCTATATTTAACTTATATCAATATGTTAAATTACCATTTAAAAAGGGTTTCGATTTAATCCTATCTATCATTCTATGGTCTTTTAATGAATACATTACTCACTATCAAGAATTTATAAGGATATTCTAAATGAAAACGAATACCCTTCTAACAAGAATTGAGTTGTTCAAGTAATTCTTCTTTTAAGTATCTAGAGAAGTAAGTAGCTCATTTATTTCACCCATTATTCTATTACTATATCAATGGACGTACTTTGTCTTATAAGCACAAGTTTATGTTGAGGATCTAACTCTTTGTTTCAAGAGAGTTCAAGAGTATGTTAGTTCATATATAACTCTATTTTATTTCAATTCCATTTCTTTGTCATTCTTTTAATTAAATCTCCAAAATACTAATGGATGTTATCTAATAACTCACAAGGCAGATATATATATACTTTCTAAAATCCATTATTTATTTATTCATGAACCTACTCATATATATATATTAAATAGGATATAGTTTTTAAAATAACAATGTATAAAATGGGTTTTACATTGCATATTCTGTCATACTATATTGATTATAAGAAACAAGGAAAATATGGATTGTATCCTATGGCTACCAATACAAGGTTAAGGACTTAAGATTTTAAAGCACATAACACACTATTAGATATACTCAATCTAAATAAAATCATACTTTCAAGACAAGGCAGGAAAGACAACCAGAAAATAGGAGATCTATACAAGGTATAGAAGAAATTGGGTTGGAGAATGAAAGCGACAAAGACTGGTTGACAGTGAAATCAGAGAGATTCTTTAAACCATTAAACTTCCTGTTATGTTCAAGTGCGGTGGCTATGACAGATTGCCAATGGATCAGGGAGCTTATTTAAATGTCGCACCCTCTTAATTTCAAATGTTGCAGCTGTGATAGGTTGCCAATGAAATCAGAAAGGCTATTTAATTTATTACACTTTTGTAAATATTAAAGTTGCAGTTGTGATAGGTTGCCAATGGTTTCAGGGAGGCTTTCTAATTCTGTACAATGCCTCAACTCTAAATGTTGCAACTGTGACAGGTTGCCAAGAATATTAGAAAGTAAATATTGGGATTTGGAAATATCGCCATCCACTTGATTATTATCAAATCCCAAATGTTATCCCCAAGACTGAAGGGAAGGAGAAAGGTGAGGTGCAAATACATGACTTAAGAGTAGAAGTAATGTACAACTTTTTCTTTTTTAACTAGACGCATTTCTGTATGGTGGCGAGTTTCCAAAGACGTGCTCATATTTGAAGTTTGGAAATTAAACTTCACCACGATCAAAGGGTAAGCTCTCTATTATGTTAGTACATTGTCAATATTTATTTTCAAGTGCTGCAACTGCGATAGATTTTCAGAAGGATCAAGTAGGTTATTTAAATCTTTAAACTTCCTATTATGGTCAAGCGCTACAACTGAGACAGGAAACTATGTGCAAACCACAGAGGCACAGATGAGGCTTGTGAACTGTTTGACAGATTCCCTCAAAGAAATGTGATCTCCAAGACAAGGCACAAAAAATGTTTGACAGAATTCTTCAAATAAATATGCTCACAGGGGCAGTGATGATTGTCAGATATACATGGGATGGATTTGATGGATAGACCTTCAAAATTATTTAAGCAAAAGCAATTGGCAGGTGTAAAACAAAGATTCATCAACTTAAGCAAGTATACTCCCAACTTGTGCGAAAATGGAAGGCAAGCCATGAACAACATGTCAACAATATGGAGAGCAAAAAGAGGAGCGACAGAGGAGTCCTTTTAAAGATTGAAAGTATAAACTAAAAAAAAATGCTTAAGAAAATCTTATTGGAAGTGCAAAGAGGAACGATGGACTGAGATAGCTCACGTTCTGACTGACTACCCCTTAAGGAAATCTCATTCATGTTATAATTATTGCATGATCATTTCTTAAAGAAAGTGATAAAGAATCATGTATGCAATGTGAAAGCATGGCCAAGTGGCCCCCAAAATTATAGAATATAGTCGTCCATGGCAAAAGAATACCAACAGTGATGATGGAAAATACAGAGGATTATTCAAGTTTTAGATTTGAAGAAAAAAGGTCAAATGCCAGATGATAAACTTAATACATAACCTTCTAGAAAAGAAAAATCAAGTACTCAATGCAAGATATCAGGCGCAGGACAAGAGTATCAAAATACCAAAGTACCCAGTCGAAAGAAAAGATGACAAAGCCAAATATAAAAGCTTAGACAATCGAGTGAATCTCGAAATGATTCCAAGAGAATAACCACTACATACTTAAACTTCTATACTACATTTTTCTTATTCTAATTAACTCCAAATAGAAAGAAATGGGAGAAATTCAAAAGTATGAAACCTGGTTACAATGAATCCACAGCTGAAAATTGAAGCCCTTGGTTCTCATTCCTTGAATTCTGCAACTTTTTACTCTACAGAAGAGTTTCTTTAGAAAACCCCAATTTTCCAATTTTAACAAAAGCTGTATTTTTTAAGCTAGTCCAAAAAAAATAATTTGCAGAGAAAAATTATTATTATTCTTCCCCGAAATCTTTTCTCCCTCATTCTAAATCCCTTCTCCCCAAAAATAATTCTCTTTTTCCATTTTAAATTATTTTACTAAATTAATTATCTCATTACCAAAACAAAATTAGATAAATCTCAAAGGAATAGTAAGTTTCCTTTCCGCATTTAGTTCAAAATGAGTTTCGAGCTGTGCATGCACACGGTTTTTCCTTTTTACCATATTTTTCCACTTTTTCTGGCTTTTCCCACTTAGGTTTGAAATCTAATCTCTTTATTTATCTTAAATCGCTAATTATAAGAATTATCTTTTCTTGTCTTATACACTTCAGTTTGCAAAATCTTATCTTTAAGATTTATTGCAAATCACGTTTACTTTCTACTTTTAATCTGTACTTTTAATATGATGTTTATCTTCATTTATTTATTTATTATTCGTAACATTCTTTTAAAATTTATTTCATTTTAAATCACATTTTTTAATTTAAATAACTACTAACACTTTTATAAACATAGTTCTTTTAGTTATTATTTTAACTTAGTAATCTAAAATATCTATAATATCATTTCATAAACATAGTTCATTTAATTATTATTTCACTTCCTTATTAATTTAAGTTCCCTTTTAATCCTTCTTAATTTAATTAATTAAATTAATCAAAGCTAGACAATATTAACTAAATCACATAATTCTGAAAGAAATAAAGTCACAAAACTGACAAGACACCTCAAATCAACCAATCATACTTACACCAATAGAGACTTTCTCAGTGACACTCTAACAAACGAAAATGACATGACTACCCAATAAAAATCTTACTTGAATGCCAAGGATGATCGAAATGGAGGGCACTACATAGAGGCTTAATTAAGTCCAATTAATTAAGGGACCCAAACATAGTGTGAAAATGTAAAGGAGTACATTTTCAGACACTACATTTAGCCCCCACTTTAGTGAGAGGATGATCCCTACATCAAACTCACACTAAAGTATTCAAACAAGCATCAAAAGAGGTATAATTGTACAACTTTGGAAAGATAAGACAACAAAGGTCAAGGAGGATGGTCAAGCCCCCAAGATCTAAGCTCTCATGACAAAGCAACTGTTACTCGTAAACATGACCTTGCCCTTTTTAAACTATCTTACCTTTTTCCTTAGTTAGTCATTTTACTTAAATTCGTGTTTGGGCGGAATTTTGTTATGCTTCTCAAACTCAGGTGAGGTTTTTGTTTGTTTCTCAAACCTCCCATTTTCCTACCCATTCTATTGTATCTTTGGCTGAGCAACATTTTGTGATTTTATTTAAACTTATCATTCCTTTGTAGTGGGTATATGTGTGTGAATAACCCATGTGAGGAGTTGTTATGTGTCAAAAGTCACCCAATAGCTTTCCCCATAAGTTATATTTGTAGGTGGTGTTCTTTAAGCTATTTGGAACCTAAGTTTTGTTAGGTTATGTGAACTACCCATTTCATTGCCCATAAGCTTTTCAATGACTGATGGAGTCACATTGAACTTAATTCCCATAACGAACACATCATGTAAAATAAATTACTAACATTTTTAGATACGATATGAATAGAAGCAAATAAAGCCATGCATACAAGATCACAGTGATATCAAAAGGAATATTTTATTTATATAAATGTACATTCTTACATTGCATTGGCACTACAATTTTTTTTTATTTGACTACCAAAAATTTCATATCAAAGACAAAAGAAAAAAGGAGATTTTTTTTTCAGGCACATAGGGAAAACATGAGGACTCAGATGCCCTCAACCACAGTCTAAAGGCATTCCACTTGAGTTGGTGAGAATAGGTTCTCATGCGACTCCATGAATTATGTGAGGAGTCCCATATCATTCCTCACAGTTCCCACACATAGAAGAGCAACCACTTCCTCCACTATCTCATTCTGAAGAGTCAATGCTATACAAATGGCATCAACTATCAATCCACTCTTAGGATAGTGACTGAGCCTAGTGATAGCTATGTTGACACGGTGATGGAATTCAGGCCTCACCAAGCATTCAAATGGTTCTTACACCCTAGTCGCAGTGGATAGAAGTTCTTATGACCATGTTTATGAAACGCTCCAGCATGGTGGTGTTGTGTACATGAGCCTAGCTCAGGAAGGCTTCACCTAAGATGCTACAAATCACCTCTTTCTCCACCTCGCTTTGTATCATGAAGACCTCCTTCAATTGATCCAACATATGTCTGAATATTGGGCTGCATTCAATCTCTTCCAAGATAATGAAATTGTTTGCAAAATTTTCATCACTCTAGGACCTCACCATGTTAGATATTGAATGATAAAGAGTGGTGACACTAGCTAAATTTATAGAAGACTGGTTGGACATTGGCTCTTTTTCCTAAGTTTCAATGAGATGGCAACCTAGTTTGAATTAATAGCTAATTTGAAATGGTTTTAAATTACATTTCTAATCAAGTAGTATACATGTCCAATCATATGGTGTCTCTTTGATGTTGCATTAATTATTCAATTGTGTGAAAGTTCATTCAACGACCGTTGGTGGGATAATGATTAGTTTTCTTGCTTGATGCTCTTTCATTTGCTAGGTTAATTATTCTGATTGATATTCAATGATATTCAAGAAGATAAGAGGAAACAAGAAGATTTCCAAATTTAGTAATGGCTTTGGCGACCATTCAATGGGGTTGGTTCACTATATATTTAAAAATGAAGAGAAAGATGGGGTTTCTCCATATATGCACCTGGTGGTGTTATCAAGAGGGATTTTAGTCATTTATTTTATACTGTAATAGCTCATGATCTTTGTGTTATGAATTTAATGTGATGCTTAGTACGTTGATCTTTGCATTACATGTGCAATATAGTTATGCCTTCTTTGTGAGATAAGATTTATGGTTTCCATTTATTATAGTATGATCTCATTTCTTTGATATGACAATCATAGGTTTTCCGATATTTGTGTTGATTGTTTATGGCTATGATTTACACTTTTCACGTTAGTTTCATATTTGTGAACTGGCATCTGTTTCATTTTCTGCTTTCTAGTCAAAAGAATACCTGTGTTCATTAGCTTAGATAAATTCATTGAAAATCTTGTGAGGCAGTTGTACCTCAACAAAATTCAAAGAAAAGCCACAAATGCAATTGTGGGATTTTTAAAGCTGTTGGTGGATTTATAGTGGTGCTAAAATTGGGCTAAGAGCCATTTATTTTTAAGAGCATTTATCTTGGGCCATTTTATTTTCTAACACCAACAAAGGCACATAGACAAGATACACAAGCATACTATAATATCAAAATTAATGAGAGAAGAGAAGAGGGTTGGATCAAGCCTTGATTGTTTGTCCAATCGGTATGGACCAAGCCTTAGTTTTTTGTCCAATAATGTTTACAAGTGGAAACCCATTGTCCACTATGCAAATAATATGTACTCACACGAGCTAATGAAATCCATTGTCCACTAGGTGAGCCCCAAAAAGTGGCTAATAAGAAATTCATGCCAGGTCTACAAGCTCTCATTGTACTAACCATACCAAAGTTATACCTCTTGATAACTTTGAAAAGGTACCACAAAAATGGTCACAAGGATAGCAAGTTGTGTTATACTAAGCACTCATGAAAGAGGCTCCATTGGCAAGCAAGTTTTGTTATGCTTGGTGGTCATGAAAACATAAAGGATCCATTGGAAGAAAATTTTGTTATTCTCAAGGCATCCTTGATACGTGCAATAGGATATTCAAAGGGGTTTTTATTAGTTCATGAAAGGTCTCACCTTAGGGAACATTGTTCTTAATGTCTCCAAGAGAGAACTAGTCAAGGATAAAAGATTCACAACTTAGGGAATACAAGTCATAGCATCACCAATAAGAGGAATGTCATATGCCAAGAAAGGTCACACTATTGAAGGACATCAAACCCATGACACCACCAAGAAGACACATCACATGAAGTAAGAATACCACACTTTGAAGCAAACAATGATCAGGGACACATATGCCCAATCTTTAAAGAAATTGCTAAACACCATGTTGTAAGCAATTAATTTAAAGTAGAACACAATAAATGCCAATACATGAGAGATTTATTTAGAAATCCATATGTAAAACACATGTTTCCAAAATAGATCTATTTCATGAAAGGATTTTTCCCCTCATATACAATCCTCAAAGAACAAATAAGAGACCCATGGATCTGGGGTCAACATTTATCATTACTACAATGATATAATCAAGCTTGGAACCATCATCATTCCTCAAATAACTCATGGAAAAAAAAGAACAAAGGAAAAATGACACATAGAGAGCAAGGAAAAGGGGAAGATTTTAGGTCAGCATGGAAGAGACTTGAATGTCTAAATGCCTTGTGTCATCCATAAAAGAAAAACTCAAGAAAAAATATAAAGGTTTTTGACATATAGAAGAATGTAGATACAAATAGAGGATGCCACTATGGATTTGCTTCTTTTGTATCCTTGTACTAACTAAGTGATAAGGGTCATAAAAAGTAGGCTCACAAACATATAAAGAATTCCAAGAAGCATTGTACAAGGGATCACATTAGGAACATGCAATCACAAAGAACACAAAGAGGAGACTAGTAAGGAACATGGGAGTCAACCTATAGTGGGTCATCTACATCCCAATCTTGTTCATCATATACTAAAGGTGGATAACTAGCCAAAGGGACAATGACAAGTGTTGTACTAGGAGCTCATCACCAAGTTCAACACACGGTGAGTCACTCTTGTAGTGTGGGAAAAGGTATCCATTTTCCACACTTAATTTGGGAATAAATAATAATAACATGATCCTAATTTTTCCTTGATTTAGTTTTGTAATATGTTTTACATATTCACATTAAGTTTAGGGAAATTTTAAATAAAATGGATTTAATTGTTCCTTATTTAGGGTGTTGTAAAGTGTACCTTTACACTTTCACACTAATCTAGGGCTTTATTAATTGATTGAGGTTAATTTTCCTTAATTGGCCCATTTAATTCAAATCTAAGCCTAATTAATTGCAATTTCCAAGGGATAAAACCCAACATTTATAAATGCCATTACACAACACTTAATTTTGGAAGATGTGTGTCCTAGGTAGGTGACCTAGGACCCATTCACCACATGGTGAATGGGTCCTCACTTAGTCCTAGGAACCTATTTTTACATGATAATTCACCTTGTCTGATGTGTGTCCTAGATAAGCGACCTAGGACCCATTCGCTACATGAGAATGGGTCCTCACTTAGACCTAGGACCCCTCTTTGGAATATTTTTTTGGTGTTATTTTAATGATTTCAAATCTATAATTCAATTTAAGCTTGTGATATTTGAATTTTGGGAATTAATCTTAAGATATGTATAAATAAGAGGTCATTTCACTATGTTTCACTAAGAATTTTTTTATGAGAGCATCCTTATAGAAAATTTTATGATAAGAGTGATTTCAAGAGAATTCAAGGGAAAATTTCTACATCATTTGTTGCAACAACCAAGATCCAAGCATTATGTAAAATTCATGTGGATTCATGCATGTTTTCTGAGCTAATATGTCGATGTAGGTTTCATGATTCAATAAGCATTCAAAGTATCATTTCAAACAAAGATTCAAAGTCAAGATCCACATCCATTGAATCCATTTCATGCAAGTGGCAGACATCCATTATCAGGGTTCATATAAGGGTTTGGTGAGTTGTGACATATAATTGTTCATTCATCATTCCTTCATGTTTCATTGTTTCATTTCAAGGTTTAATTACCAAAATGGGGTTTGACCAAGGAAAACCCCCATTCACCTAACAAAAACCTTTTCCTCTCTTTGATGTGTGATTGTAGATTTTAGGTTGAAGATCATTTGTAGAATGAAAATTGAAAAGTTGTCAAAGTTGTCACCATTCTTACAATTTCACAGAAACTCTTCTGTAGAATTTATTTATGGCTCTTTAATAGTAACATTTGGGAATCTGGGAGTGCAAACACAGAGGAATAGAACCTAGAAACTGATTTTTTGGAGCTGTAGCTAGGACCCATTTGACATAGGGCGAATGAGCCCTCGGTGAGGTTTGAAAAAGAACTTTTGGTGAAAGGTACACAACATTTATCCCTTCCAAACTCTCCTTAAAGTCTATAGGTTCCATCTGTATTATGACTTAGCTTCTAAATGCACTTTATAGCTTGTAATTTGGAGTTTATTTTATGGTTTTAATCTTTCTCCCCAAAGTGTAATTTAGTTCATACCCTCATCCTTGCATAGATAGGAAATTTATAGATTCACATCTTGGGTTGACTCACCTAAGGGTTGATAGTCAATTCTTGGTGTGGATCTAATTTCCTTCAATAAAATTATAATAATAGGTTCATCATACCCCCGTTTCCCATTATTTCATTGTGGTGAACCTCATTTTTCTTTTTTTCAACTTTTTATAGGAGGATCATCATGGTTGTTATCATCTGAGCTTGTGGAAGAGGAAAAAAATAAATTCAGCTCATTATGTACTTCCTCATCAATCTTAGCAATCTCATCATCATCATCAAAGTTAATCATAACAGGGGGTCTAATGGAAATTTCCATAGAAGTTTCTTGTTATTGTTGAGGCAAAAATGTAGAATCATCATGCTTTGTTTCAATTGGTGTTTGATCTTGATTTTTTGTTTTATTCTCTTTTTTTAATCTACAAACAATAGTACGACATATACACCTACACATTATCATTTCTATTTTTCTTTGTACAATTTTGAAATTATGATTGTGTAGGAGTGGGTTTATCAACCATTGGTTTATTTTCTTCCTGTAAGGGAGGAATGAAAGGAACCATGGGAGGTTGTTCAACCACTTTTTCTTTAGATTTATAAACTATTTTAATTTTAGGAGAAACTATAGGACTTATTTTGTTATCTCTTGGTATTTTATAGGAAATAGGTGAAGGATTTGTCATGGCTTGGTCTTGGTTACTTGGAAAGGCTTTGGGTTCAATCATGGTTTCATCAATGATAGGAGGCTCAATCATGGGTTGAGGCATGTTGGTAAGGGATAATTTTTCTATATGCTTTCCTTTATAATTTTGATAATATTTGATAAATAAGTCTTCACGAGGCCTAATAGGTTCCATAGGTTTGGACCAAAATAAATCCAATGATAAATTCCTACAGGAAGACAGGATTAAAGCTGCTATGGAACATAGTAAAGAATTCATTTCCAAATGGAAATTTTAAGCATTTATGCATTGCCAAAAAGATGGAATCCATGAAGTGTAGCCATGAATAACCAAGCTTCACATAGAAATGGTCTGATGATGGGATGATGGAGAATAATGCATTCATTTTTTTATTACAACCTTTAAAGGAAGAGTGATCGAACCTATCATAGTGCAAGAAAAACCATTATATGTTTTCATCCATGCTTTTGGTCATTCATAAGAATCTTAAAAAAGTTCATGCGCAAATAAGAATTCCTCAATGATCACATTGTCTACACACATAGGATCAATTAATATCCCATTAGTAGGCATGTCATTGATTCTTCCAATGATGTAAAGAGGATCATCAAGTGCACATCTAATTATGTCATTTTATGATAAATCAATGTCAAGGGGAATTTTTTTTGGCCCTTACGAGGTTGTACATCAATTAATCCGACCATACATTCTAAGTCTCCTTCATTTTCATTCATATTGTCATTATTTGTATCTTAAAGTTTTTCAATATTCATCACATCATTCTTAGTAT
The DNA here is from genome assembly GCA_007258455.2 of Sequoia sempervirens. NCBI lineage: Eukaryota > Viridiplantae > Streptophyta > Pinopsida > Cupressales > Cupressaceae > Sequoia > Sequoia sempervirens. Next base: position 10,393,154 of record VDFB02086081.1, on the reverse strand, counting down.
TAGTGGCTTTCACAAATGAGATATTATGATTTGGAATTGGCTTGGTAAAGATTTGCAAATTTTGGTTGGGTGGGGCAACAAACTTATTTTCTTGATCATTAACACCACCAATTTGGATGTGATTAGAGGCAATGAGGTCTTGCACAATATGTTTAAGACACTTAAATTGTTTTGTATCGTATCCATTTTTTTGATGATAATGGTAAAAGGAATTTGAGTTTAAGTTTGGAGGTAAGGCCTTAGTGGTATCAATGGCTCTAATAAGGTGACTAAGTTCTTACTTATAATTTGCAACATGATGGAGTGAAGGGTATTGGGTAAAGGGGTAAATTGTCTACTCCTCTTCCTAAATAGATATGGATTTTTCATTTTTGTAATAGCCACTTGGTATTTAACACATGTTGAATCGTTTTAGGTGTATTTATTTGTAAAAAGCCCTTATTTTGTTTCTTGAAAGGTTGGAAATTGTTCTAGGGTGCAGCTTTGGACTTCTCAGGATGGTTAGAAGGAGTTTTTGCTTCACGATGACTAACACAATTTTGATAATCACAAAGGGTCAACATAAGTTTGTGAAGGAGGGAAACTTCAACATCTCAAGTTTATCTTGAATAATGGTATGGAAATTTGCAATGAACATTCTTTGGAGGTTAGCATCAAGAATCTTAATGTCGATTTATGAGTAAAGCAATTAGTATCATGCTATGAAATTAGTGACCTTTTCATCTTTATTTTATTTATATTGCATTAAATCAGCTAAGGTCATCTTGGGACCCATATGCACTAAGAAATTGTTAAGAAATGTATCAAAATTTCATTGAATGAATGAATTTAGTTATTCGGTAAGGAAAAAAACCACTCCAAGGCAGTCTCTTCCAAAGACCTGGGAAATTTTTTAGCCAAGATCTTGTCCTAAAAAATAGTCACTACATAAGGTTGTGTATGTTGAGACATGGTTAGTAGGGTCTCCTTTTCCACCATATTTCTCAAATCTAGGGATCTCTATGCCTTATGGAATTTGTGCTCTCAATATCTTCAAGGATAAAGGGTTTCTTTTGACATATTGTGAAGGTTGGGTATTTTGACATTGGTTCAATGCGGCAATTCATTGTTGGAGGGATGAAACATTTCATACCTAAGTTGGTTAAGAATAGGATCATTTTTTGTGTTGTGAGATCGAGGTGAATAAGGTGGAGGTGTATATGTATTTGGAGGACAAGTGAATTGTAAGTTTTTGAGGGAATTCAGGGTTAGGAGATAAGATATTTTAATGCACAAAGCTAAAGAGATTCCCAATGGAAATAACTAAGGTTGTATTGGCAGTTCTAGTTGGTTGTTTTATTGTTTTAATAGTTGGATTAGTGTATGTAGGAATAAAGGTCATAGTTGTGGAAGGAGGAATTGGATTTCCACCTTGAATTTGAGTGTACCCCAAAGTTAGAGCACAACTAGTTGCTATATGAATATATTTATCAATAATGTGAGCTAGGCTACACACAATCTATATTCCTTGTTCATTATCAACAATTTTCCTCATATTATCTATGATAGGAATTGCAATACTAGTAATGTATTTAGAACTCACAAAGATTTGCAATTTCTCTAAATATTCATCCATTTATTTTAGCTCTTCTTGAGGGGCATTAGCAACCATTGTGTCAACATCAGTCACATTGGTTGTGGGTAGGCTAGTCATGGGAAATAATGTCTCAAAGATATGGTCCATAATGGGTTGACTAGTATCAACACTATGAGTGAAAGAGTTGGAAAACTCAAGATCCATGATGAGTGTAACAGGGCGGGACAACATGAGTCTCAAACTATATCTCACTATAGTATTGGTAATAGGACACCAAGTTGTGAAGCTCATACAATTTTTTTTGTTGGAAGAATGAGAAGGTTATCTATATGTTGTCATTGATGTCACCATGTTGGTAGCTTGGTCTGGTACTCTAAACTAGTGTGTATAACTGACTTATCTTCTTCGGTGGTAGATCCGGTATTTTTGGTGCCTCTCAAGTATTCTAGTCTGCATTTCTCCGCAAGTTGATTATTTCTAATTGCGGTTTTGGGAAATTACTTATGGATGTTAATGCATGTATGATCAGGTTATTTTGTGCTCTGGTGCTCATACAACGAAGTGACATTATTCGGTTGGTTGTGTTGAAGTTGATTTTTGTCCGACCTATTAAGATAATTTTTTTATGATATGAAAACTTATGTACGATCTATTTTTTGGTCTGAGCTAACATAATGTAATGTGCTAACGGTTAAATTGCATTTTGAAAATATCTTGTGGAGCCGACAGTCGATATCTTTTATAAATTAATTGCATCTAATTAGGCTGACCTAATTGATGCTTGTATTGGAGATTGGATATAAATATATGGCGAACAATTTTTGAAATTTTGTGTGTGGTAGACAATAGAGAATAGATAGAAGAAATAGTGAGCGAGTAATGAATGTGAAGGGGTGATTAGAAATCCAACAGTTGATGTGAAAATGAGCAAAGAATGAAGGGTGTAAAGTTTGAATACTAAGCATCTCCGGAACTGTATCACCATATGATAGGTGCATCTTTCTAGTTCATTTTGGGTTGTAAAGCCTTATTATATTCTGTAAATTCTTGTGTAGACAGTGAGCCTCCCTGTTGGGCAGTAAGTCCTTTTTGTAGGTAGTGAGCCTTTGTGCTTGGACAGTGAGTCCTTCCTTTAGTAGTGAGCCTCTTTTGAAAATACTATATAGTGTGAGTTAAACCTCACCACGGTTTTTTCCTTATTGGGTTTTCCACGTAAAAATCTAGTGTTCATTGTGTTAATTTACTTTATGTTATTTCTGTTTCATGCTCATAGTTAATAACAAAATAGAGTGGTTGAAGAATTGATAAGTGATAAAGTTTTATGTTTGAATTTGTGTGACAACTGATTCACCCCCCCTCTTAGTTGTCCTACACCTATTTAACAATTGGTATCAGAGCATTTGGTTCCTTGGTGAAGAGCTTAACTGCTTGAGGAGGATCCTGAAGGATGGTTGAATGGATGATAAAGGAGAGCTCTAGACTACTCTTGAAGATCTTGATAAAGTGGAAAGAGCAAACAAATATCTGAAAGAGAATCTTGATGAAGTAAATGAATGTGTTCAAAAATTGAAGGAACAACTGAAGAAATTTAAGGAGAGAAACAAAGAAGTGAATAGCTGAAACAAGAGATAATTGGATTGAAAGTGACAGTAGAAGAAAAGAAAAGGATTGAAGAATTTCTAAATACAATGGTGCAAAACAAGTCTGATGAATGCTCTAGACTCGATCAGGAGATAGTAAACTTAAGAGTGGAACTAGAAAAGGCTAAACTCTGTCAAAATAATTTCAGATCTAGCTCTAGTAAACTTGAAGAAATGCTTGTAGGACAAAAACAATGCAAAGACAAAGGTACTTGGGAGTTGATACTAGTGAAAGGTCTAAAGATGTGAAGAAGAATCAAGGCAAGAGGAAGTAGAGAAGGAATTTTGGAAGAAGACTGGTTGTGAGACAACCTAATGCACATAGGTACCCCACTTTCAATGGTATTTGTTTTTCATGTAACAAATATGGTCATAGAGCAACTAAATGCAAGAGCAAGATGAACTAGTTTTCTAGTTCTCTTTCTAGAAAATGTTTTGAATGTGGGAAGATTGGACATAAGGGTATAGAATGTAGATCTCAAGTGAGAATGATCAATCAGGTAATGAGGAACAAGTTTAATGAAGAAAGAATGAATTATTTCTTTAATGGCTACTGCTACAAATATAATAAATTTGGACACATAGCAAATTCTAGTGTATATTGAGGAATAATGGAGGAAAGATTAATCAGAAAAGTGTGGTTTGCTATAACTACAACATACCTGGACATGTATCAAAAGTTTGCAAGAGTAAGAAAGGAAAGAAGTCTGCTCTAGAAGAGAAGAGTGAACCAGTAAAGAAGATTGACAAAGAAGAGATGAAGCAAGAGATGGATAAGATATGGAAGAAGAAAGAAGAAGAAGAAACTGAAACTCCTAGTGTGTTTGTGCCCTCATCTGGTACAAATGACTTATTCAGAATTTAGAACTAGCATGGTCTTAGGGGGAGTATTATCAGAAGATTATGAAAAACCCCTAGAAGGATGGTGTGTCAGAGGCTAGCACATGGTTGGAATGTGAAGAATGATTATTCAGAGGATTTGGAAAAAGAACTAGAGAAAAATATGTTGGTATGAGGATTTGTGGACCAAATAAGGGCTTTCTATGATAAGAAGACTATTTTTAACAACTTTTTGGTGTTTACCGCATTTAATGTGTTTTAGGATAAGTTTGATTGTAACAACCCCCATGTTTGTATTTTGTTGTGGTATTTCCTTGATGGATTTCAATAATTGTATATTTTGTATTTACACTATTTGTCCCTTCATTATTTTGTATTGACACCTGAGAGGTGTAATTTCATGACTATTATGTTGGATTAAATGTTCATATGTTGTTATGTTGTTGACATGATTATTGTTTATGTTGGATTTCATGTTTACATGGTTAGATATTATGCTGAATTACATGCTTATATTTTTATGTATATATCATTGTCTTTGCTTATGTATGATTATGGACAGGAAAAGGATGATGTCATAACACTCGTAACCGAGAGGCTTATGATATCACTACTCTTTTTCCCGATGGTTAATGTTGCTTTAGATATATGATATATGATTCATGCATGTGTAATTTAATGTTTGATTAGAGTGATGTAGGTATTGAGTATCGACTCCGCCTAATTTCATAGGCTTGAGCATACTCTCATTCCCCGATGGTGGTTATTGGAGGTAGTCATGGGCCAAATTTCCCCTACCCTAACCCACTATACCTTGTTAGGGAAATGTTTCTGTGTTGTCTTCCATCCAATTACCTAATGGTAACGTCTGTAGCACCCTTCTGCCATAAGTAACTTTCGAGCTTGTCTCATTGAGGTATTTGGTCTTTGATTTCATTAATCTTTTATGTGATTATATATGTATTTAATTTGGATTGTTAGTATTTTGATGTGGTTCCAATGGCATCTTCAAGTGTTTTAAATATGGTATTTTATGGTGGTTAATTATTTGGGGATTTGAATTGTTATTTTCTTAATATTTTAAATATTTTATTTAAATATTTACTAATCCTTTTGGGGGAGCCATGTGTATTTTAATGTTGCTTATTTTGTGACTTTAATTAATTGTTCCTTTTGGGGGAGCTTTAATGAATAAATTTATCAAATGCTTTATTTCATTGTTTGGGGAAAATATAAAAAGAAAAAGGAGCTTTGTTTAAGGGATCATTATTTTTGGGAGAAAAGGAAAATTTGTTGGTTTGCATGGAGGAAGAAACCCCATGATTTGGGCAATTGAGTTGGGGAGATTGTGAAATTTTTTCTGAGAAAAATTTGTGGGTAGTAAATTGTTGAAATCAGCACGCCAGTTCTTGCTTGCTGTCTAATTTTGGAGCTTGGTCATGTATTCTTCATTGAGAAATTCTCCATTTCTGTTTTGAGGAAAATTGAGGTAAGTTTCTGTTAATCTTCATTGTTGTATGGCTGTTATTTTTCTTTTTGTCTAGGTTATTTCTGTCTCATGAAAATTGGAGGAACTCCTCTATTTTTTATTTTTTTTGTATTGCTTAGAGTTGAATGATGGTTGTTTTAAATGATTATTTCTGCTCTGCAGTATTTTGTATGGCTGATTTTTGTAAATCTCTAGGAAACATGAAATGGGTTGATGGGAAAAATCTTATTTATGGGTTTTTTCTTATTTTTCTCTTTTGCCCAATTTGTAAAGAAAAAAAAAAGTGTTTTTATGTGTTTCTCATTACCATCTTGATAAAAAAAAAAATTAAGGGTGGATTTCATGTAGAAATGTCAAGATCTCAACTGGGTCTTTGGCAGATTTGAAATCTGGGCACTTTTATTTTTTTGTGATTTTTCTTGCCTAGTTTGGAAAAAGACATTTTTTAGAACAACATTTTATTTTTTGTCCTAAAATAAAAATTGAAGGTGTATTCCAACTTGAAACACCAAAATACGAACTGGGTCGGGCTTAGAATTTTAATCCGGGCACTTTGAATTTTTACATAATTTTTATGCCTTCATTTCATGTTGAATTACAACTGTTAAATGTGTCTTTTTACAATAGTATTAGCTTGGTTGTTTAAAATGGTTTCTATGAAAAAAATTGTGGCTTTTCCTTTTGTTCCATATTTTTTTGGATTCCTCATTTGGTTAAACGAGATGAGCTTAGGTCTAGGTAATAGAGTGGTCATATGGAGTGGCTCTCTACAAGCTTGGGGCCCGCAAGTGGCTGCCAGGGGAACTAGTAGTAGAGTTAGAGTAAATAAGTGATAACTAAATAAAATTAATGGGGCAAACCACTAATAAGATAATGAGTCATCGTGCATGGCCTTGAGCACTTGTAAAGGCTAAGGATGCACTCGAGAAGGCCCATCCGTCTACGGGGCGTGGATTTGGGCATGATTGAGTCTTCTCATCCCTATGAGAGGTGTACTTGATTCCATGTGGTGCCATCCCTTTGAGCACACATGATGAAACTCCATCTGATATGCACTCTAGTATCTAGCCCTTGGTAGTTGTGAGTAGTACCTATCATGATATTGGATGAGCATTTCTTGTTGTGACATTGATTGTGTGCATTGTCTTCCATGTTTTCTCCGTGATTTATGTGAGTATTGGCCTTACCTTTCCTTTGTCTTGCTACCTCTTTTTGGGCCTTGTGACTATCTCTGAGCACGGTGGGGTGGCCTCTTTTGAGTCCACATGGTAGGGAGGCGTTGCCACCACCATTGGGGACCGGTGTACAGGTTATTGGAGCACCAGTTGGTGTCATCCCCCCTTCTGTATTACCTTATCAGATGATGTATTCTATTCATGTCAATGCTATTGTATTCATACTTATTCCTTTATGCACATTGTACTCTCTTGAGAGAGATAAAGTAATCATAAATTTAATGAGAAGATATGTGATGATTATGTTTGGCTTACGAGTTTGAGTGTTGGTATCGAACTTGTGTGTCCTATGGTAATTATTTTATGGCTTTCTTTTCTTATTATCATGCAAAATTAGAGATATGGTTGTATATTCTTCCTTCATGTATCAAGTTGTTAAGTTTTTGGTGCAACACAACTTGCTATTAATAATCTATGTTGTTGCAGCTAAAGTTCTGGCACAACGCAGCTTTCTGTTATGTGTTGTTCAGCAAGAAGTTCTGGAGTAGAAGTTTCGCAGTAGGAAGTTCCGGAGCAGAGGGTTCCAAAGTAGGAAGTTCTGGAGCAATAAGTTCTAAAGCATAATTTTTGGAGCTATCTTATTTGTTCATGTTTGGATTTTCTCTAGAGGATACATTATTCCTCTCCTTTGGGTTGTGTTCAGCCATACTTGGCCTTGTATGTGGTTGATATATTGTTTTGGAAACTAATTTTTTGTGAGGTATCCTTTATGTTATCAATTTTTTTTTATCTTTTCCTCTTTTGTCTCTTACCCTTTTGGGGTTGCGTAGTGGGATGTTACATCAATGGTGTATAAGATGAAGTTTTCAAGTCTTTTTGGTTAATCATGTTTTTGAAGAGCTTGAATAGACACCTAGAGTGATCTTGGAGCAAACTTGAAGCATTTCCGAAAGGAATTCAAAGAGATTATATCAAGTAATCTGGAAACCTTTTGCAAAAGAAAAGAAGAAAATCAAAGAAGTTTCATTGAATTTAAAGAAAGTATAGAAATGGATGAAGGATCATGTGGTGTTACCCCTCTAAAGTTGAAAAGTGTTGAATTAGAAGTATATGATCATAGGAAAATGAGATGAATTGAACTAGGGTTTAGCAAAGTTGAATTACAAAACATAAAAACCCTAGGGATGGATTTATGGAGTGAATTTCCATGGATTACAAATAAAGAGGTTATCTTGTTCTTGTTGAATCATTTCAAGGATAGAAGCATTGTTTTGAGCAAACCCTATCTAATCTCGAAGGAAGCAATCAAAGTGATCACTGGATTATGCAACATTGGAGAAATCACTGGAAAGAAAACTGTGAAGTATAAATATGTGGAGGAGCTGACTAGAATCAGTAAAAATCTTAGAGCACTATTGATTGATACACTTGTTGATTCAGCTGTTAGGTATGTTGTGTATAGTATTTCATACAAAATTTATTTCAAAAACTGTGAAAGTTCAACTTCGGCTATTGTCGTACATATTGCTCACATGATGGTTAAGGAGAACAAACAATTTGATTTATGTAGCTTGTTACTTGATAATTTTCTTGAAAATGTTTGAATTCCATTGATTGAGAAGTATCCCTTTCATTTTGGATTCTTGCTGGTGTGTCTGGTGTTTTACTTTCTAAATTCTCTACCAAGAAAAGATAATGTGATGTGGGAATTTGGTATCCCTATTGGAAAGAAAATTTATAGGTATTTAGAGTCTTTGGAAGATAATGTAAACATGTTTAGATCATATTTATCATCTTTGAAAGTAAAACCTTGCTGTAGTATATCTACGTCAAGTTGATTTGAAGTAGGCTCTTCCTCTAGAAAAAGAGAATTGGAGGTTGTTATCAGTTATTTCCCTTCGGAATCGAAAAAGAGAAAAGAGATAATTGAAGACATCATTGTCATTTTGGATGAGAAGGAGAAAGAATCTCTAATTGGAACTGAATCCCCTGATCCTAATGACATCTAGTCTACAATATTTGAAGGAAAATTGAAGAATATTGATGAACTATGGAATGTTTCCTAGCCTATTGACAAACTGAAAATTGATGATGCTCTGGTAGAATATTTACTTCGAAAAGGTATTGAAGTATCTGTTGTTTCTAATTTCTTGCCAGAAAATATGATGGAGATTGTTGAAGAAAGGATGTTGCTTGAAGGTCCAGAAGGATGTAAAATGGGAATCCTAGTTGAAAGGAGATGTGAAAAAGCTAAGCAGAGATTGTTTGGATTGATTGTGGAAACAAAGAAGTGTATTAAAGAAATTTCAGATGTTTACAAGTATTGTCTTCGGTGGATTGTAGCTGTAGATAATTTCAAAATAAAAATTGAAGTGATTGAAGCTGAAGTGAACAAAATTGGAAAGAACTTTGATATATTTGAAGATAAAGAAGGGAAGCAAATAATAAGAGTTGGTGAACTATATGTTGAAATAATCATTACACAAAGACACAGAGATGAGGTGACAAAAACCTTCTGGATTCTTAAAGAAATTGCTGAAGTTCATTTAGAGCATCTTTTCAGAATTCTTATTGATGTAGAAGATATTGAGAAACAATGTTCCATTACAGATTGGTCACCTAATTTTACTCTATTGGGTTTATTGGAATGTGCATGCACAAGATTGGAGTCTACTGTATTCAATTGGAAGAATTTGTTTCTAGTTCTCAAGGGAAGGTATAAGAAAGTATTTTAGGTAAATAATGGACCATCTTCACTTAATTTCTATATGCTTAAAATTTGTGGGTTGTTGGAAGTTTTTGGAAATATTTTGAAATTTTCATGTCACCATGTTTACACTCATTTTCGGTGCCCTTTTCCATTGATGTCAAATGGGGAGAGTGTTGGAGATAACAGAGAAAGTTGGAGAAAGTTAAAAGTTTTTGAGGAAAGAAGGAGAATTTTGTTTACACGTTGCCATCAATGAAAACGGGGGAGATTGTTGGAAGAATGAGTAGGTTATCTGTATGTTTTCATTCATGTCACCATGTTGGTAGCTTGGTACGGTACTCTAAATTGGTTTGTATAACTGACTTATCTTCTCAAGTGGTAGATCTGGTATTTTTGGTGCCTCTCCTGTATTCTAGTCCACATTTCTTTGCAAGTTGATTATTTCTGATTACGGTTTTAGGAAATTACTTATGAATGTTAAAGGCATGTATGATTAGGTTATTTTGTGCTCTAGTTCTCATACGATGAAGTGATATTATTATCTTGGTTGCATTGAAGTCTATTTCTGGCTGATCTATTAAGATAATTTTGTTATGATATGAAAACTTATGTATGATCTATTTTTTGGTCCGAGCCGACATACTGTAACATGCTAACGGTTAAATTGCATTTTGAAAATGTCTTGTGGAGATGATAGTTGATATCTTTTATAAATGAATTGCATCTAATTAGGCCAACCTAATTGATGCTTGCATTGGAGATTGAATATAAATATATGGTGAATAGTTTTTGAAAATGTGTGTGTGGTAGACAATAGAGAACATATAGAAGAAATAGTGAATGAGTAATGAATGTGAAGGGTGAATAGAAAGGCAACAGTTGATGTGAAAATGAGCAAAGAATGAAGGGTGTAAATTCTGAATACTAAGCATCTCCAGAACTGTATCAACACATGATAGGTGCATCTTTCCAGTTCATTTTGGGCTATAAAGCCTTATTCTATTTTGTAAATTCTTGTGTAGGCATTGAGCCTCCCTGTTGGACAGTGAGTCCTTTTTGTAGGCAGTGAACCTTTGTTCTTGGACAGTGATTCCTTACTTTTGGCAGTGAGCCTCTTTTGAGAATACTATATAGTGTGAGTTAACCCTCACCGTAGTTTTTCCCTTATTGGGTTTTACACGTAAAAATTTGGTGTTCATTGTGTTAATTTACTTTCTATTATTTGTGTTTCATGCTCATATTTAATAACAAAATAGTGTGGTTGAAGAATTGATAAGTGATAAAGTTTTAAGTTTGAATTTGTGTAACAACTAATTCACCCCCCTCTCAGTTGTCCTATGCCTATTTAACAGTTTCACCGAACGTAAGTGCACCCAAAATAGAGAGTAGACACTAGATAAATGCAATCAAACACCTTAGAATATGAAGTGCAATGAAAGTATGTAGAAAGAGAGAAATTTTCATATTTTAAACAAGATAATCTATTGATTATGCTTGCAAAAACCTAAAAATAATTTCTTTTACTCCGAATTTTCATTTTCAAACAATGCACTCAATTTGACCAATTGAACCTAATGCAAAAAATGACAAATTTTTCTGATTTTTGAAACTAAAACCTAGATTTAACAACATATTAGAATGAAGCAAATAAATGAAAATCACTGCCCAAAATTTTGAAAAAGGGTAAAAGCACAAAGTTTTGTCACACTTTTGGCCAACTAAACGGTTCTGAGCAAACCGTTTCCTACCAAACAATGTTCGATCAAGAAAATTTAGGTTGAAACCACACGGTAGTGAGATGGCATTGACATTGTAGTATGTCTTCGGTCGATAGGGTTTTGGCCAAAACTCTTTTGGTCAAATAGCACTTGACTAGAATCAAGGATGACAAAATAAAATAAAGTGGCACTTCCCATTTTGCATGTTTAGGCAAAAGTAGTGAGAACTTATCGTATTTGACTGAAGTGAGGTTTTGAAGCGATTATAAAAGACAACCCATATACAGGTTCCTTCACATTTTTATTCCTCTTGCTTGGAAAATGATGTTTGTGGTCTTGGCGAGAAGTTTGGAATTTGTGTTTGTGGTTTTAGTGTCGCAAATATTTAGTGACAACTAGGGTTAAATAATCGGCACACAACTTGTTGCCATATGAATGCTTGGGTTTTTGTCAATAAAACATATAGTTTTTCAAGCGCATTGTGAGATTTTGTAGTGTGTTGTGAAATTTTATTGTTAATAAGATGAAATGATATGTGATATTAGGTTTTGTGTTTGATTTTTGGTTTTGATATGAACTCATTTAACTATGATATTTTGTTTTGGGTACTTGAATAAACCCTTATTTGCAGTTTTGGGTACACAAATATTCTTTATTTATAGTTTTGGGTACATGAGTAAACCCTTATTTACAATTTTTGGGTACACAAATAAATCATTATTTTATAGTTTTGGTTGCACAAATAAACCCTTATTTACAATTTGTGGTACATGAATAAACCAAGTTATTTACAGTTTTGGGTACATGAATAAACACCTATTTAAAGTTTTAGGTACCTAAATAAACTCTTATTTACCCCAATTTTAGTGTTCATCCACACATTGCAAATTTGTTTTTAAGACATGAAATTTGGAAATTTGTTTTTAAGTTACGCAATCTTGTTTGAGTATTTCTACACTTCATGACTTAATGGCAACATGCACCTTCTTGTACATTTCTTGTATATCTTCAGGCTCTATTCCTTTATCAAGGTATTTATTGAACTGAGATTGATACTTACTTGGTTTACCTCCTTTCACTGGCCCTGGTTCACTAGAAATTTTTCCTACTTTGGCTTTAATGAGATGAAGTGTTTTATAGACACCCCATAAATACATTAGTAAATTTGTTTTAAGATAGGCAATCTAGAAATTTGTTTTTAGTCAAGAAATTTAGTTTGAGTATTTCTGCACTTCATGAGTTGATGGCAGCATGCACCTTCTTATACATTTCTTCTATACCTTCAGGCTCTATTCCTTTATCAAGGTATTTATTGAACTAATATTGATACTTACCTAGTTTGCCTCCTTATATATATATATGTACATATACATGTTTATGCATGTGTGTGTACTTGGACCTTTAATTCATTTCACTATTGCAATCCATTTCCATTGGTATAGTCATATTCTAATACTTTTTTTGGGTTTTCTTTCTTTTATATTCCTCATCATCACTCAAAAGTAAACATGAATGAGAAACTACAATAAACACATTGTAGATAAAAAAAAATAGCTAGGTAATTTTATGCCTTGAAGTTTTACAGTAGCCATAGTGTAATTAGATATATATGGAAATAAAAGCATATTTAAGAAAATGGCACCTTGTCTTAAAAAAAATGTGTTGATATGTATATATGTATGTGGAGTCACCAAAAATGTAACCCTTCTACTTTTTCTATCTTGTTTGAGCCCTCCTTGTGGTTTTAGCTTAATGTTGCCTTGATTTAATGTTGTAATGTGGTTAACACATTCACATTAGGTCTTGGTCCCTTGTGAACTAATAAATTTTAAATGGTGCCTTGCAAAAGTGTTGTGAAGTGTTGTAACACACTTTCACACTTTTCTAGGGTTTTATCAAATGAATAATCATAATCAACCTTAATCTTTCCTTATTTGGAGTGTTGTAAAGTGTTATAGCACACTTTCACATTTCTCTAGGCTTTTCATTAATAATTGGGCTTTCTTATGCTTTAATTGGCCCTATTTTGCATCCACAAGCCTCATTTATTGCATCTTTTCGAGAATAGTCCCAACACCAATCAGTAACCAATAATAATTTAGGTGTTCCTAGCTTGTGTACCCAAGATTTAGTGTCTATGACTCATTCGCCACCTTGGGCGAATGGGTCCCACTTGGATCTTTTGGATCCAAACTAGTTTTTACACATTTCTAAGCACTTTTCATTTTTGGTCTCATACATAATTCCTAATGGGACTCATTCACCACCTTGGGAAAATGAGTCCCATGTGGCCCACATTCAAATTTAATTCAAATTTGCAATAGGATTTTATTCTCCTAGATCTAATGTTGGCTTATAGTGTTGTAATTTCAGTAATTTTTGCATAATTAAGTATAAATACAAGGTTTTTTCACTCATATTCAACACCTAGCATTCAAGAGAGTTCACAAGAGAATTTGAGCATTCACAAGGGAATTCAAAGGAATTCAAGGTCAAATTATCAAGCATTTTAGACCATTCTTCAAGTGTCAATCATCATGTCAAAGATTGCATTCTTCATGTTTGTTATTGTGCTAACAATTGTGATGTAGAGATCATGATCCAAGCAAGTGTTTCATGCAAGATCAACATTATTCAAGCAAGAGTCAAGAACCACATCCATCTCATCCATCTCAAGCATTATTGCAACACCTTAGTGCTAGGGTTTGGTGATTTGAAACATTGCATTTTTTTCATTCATCATTCTCCATTCATATTTACTTTCATTTCAAGGTTTAATTACCAACAAGGGGTTTGACCAAGGCAAACCCCTATTCCCTAACCCCACAACATTTTTCCCTCTTTTTATGTGTGATTTGCAAGGCTAGGTTGCAGATTTTTCAAGAAGCGAAGTTGGAGAAAACTTGTCAAATCCATAAAGTTGTCATCAAGCCTTGGAGAAGCTTGGAGAAGGTCTACAGGTAGCAATTCATAGTTTCATATCCGATGACCCGTCAAAAAGAGTAGAGCAAACTGAGAGGAACAAAATTAGGTCCTGAACTTTCAAAAAAGAAGTGGATTGATTCACCACAAGTGGTGAATGAGTATCATTATACAGGCTTCACAAATATTTTCATAGATCTTGACACCCTTTTGGCTAAAACCTGTATTTGCACATTTTCCCAGAAGCAGGACTAATTTTCCCAACTTGACAAATGAATCCCAGTCATCATTAACAATAGATTTTCCATAATTCTAGACCTCCATTCTTCCTTCTTCAATCTCCTAGGTGCACACTTTCTATTTCATATCTATCTATTGCACTTTGTTCATATTTTTATTTCATTTAGAGTTAATTTGTATTCAATCAAGGTTTTCTCTTACATCTTGCATTGCATTGTCTTTTCCAAGTCTAAATTTGGTGGTGAACCCCTCATTAGATCACATTCAATCCCTAGGACAACCCTATTTCAAGATCTCTTTCTCTTTTGGATTAAGATCTCTAGGGTTATCCTTGAGTGGAACCTCTTTGAAAGTGGGTGTGAACATCAATCAATCAAACCACCACAACAACACACATTTTTCATAGGTTTTAGTATGTATGTATGTACATTTATACATACATACATGATGCATACGTGTGCATATGTATACATACATATATACATATATACATACATGTACACATATATACACATGTATGTACATACATACATGTATACATACATACACATATATACATACATGAAAATACACATATGTATACATACATACATACATACATATATGTAGATATATATGTATATATACATATATGTGCATGTATATATGTATATGTATAGTTCTGTGTCAACATCAAAAACATGATTTTGCTCACCTAGCATGTTTAAATTTTTAAACTGATTCAGTTAGAGAACATAAATGCTAATTTGTACATGGTAAGTTCACTAAAGCTATGAACTCTTAAAACCTACTAAATACATGTCATCCTTGGTATTTAAGAAGTATATATCCATGTCTTGCAAGAGAAATATATCATCAAAAGAAACATAGAACATGCTTCCTACAATTGATCCTTTTGGCATTAGTCCTCACACATCCAAATGCTCCTTACTTTAGAAAGCATTAACCTTGGAATAAAATTGGTTCACCTTGTAACTTGTTTTCCTTCTATAACCCCTATAACTCATGTTGTAATAGGCATACATTTTGGTCACTAAAGAATCATATGTGTTGGTCATGTAGCCTTCTTCAATATTATAGATATATTGTGCACCTGAATGTATTGTTTTCTTAGTATCTCTTTGAGTTGTCATTTCTTACGTTGTTCTAAGTTGTAGAAGGTTTTATTTCATAGAGGAAAATTTCTATTTCATTAGATATAAATTTAAAAATATTTTAGTTTAGAAACTTGATAAATTTGCAATTTCAAAATCTTTATGTTTTGAAACTTGATAAATTTGCAATTTAAATATATGTTTTAGTTTTGAAACTTGATAAAGTTATAATTAAATTTTTTTTTTAATGATATATGTAGATCTCTTTATTTATATACATATATATGGTTGATGATCATGAATCTCACCATTCTCCTTAGTTTGAGCATCATTCTCAAGTTAGATCGAATTTATATGAGGAGAGTATTGGGAGATTGGAAAATTCCTTAAGATGTTTAGATAAAAAAATTCACAACTCTCATAAACTAGCTAATAGAGATAGATTAGTGAATATTAGGGATGGGATACTACGTATCATTAGGACCATTCATCATACAATCCTTATGATTATATTAGCATTGGGAATTTTATTTATCTCTTGCTAGGAGTGTTACTAGTATAGAGAAATGGAGATCTTTCAATAAATTAGTTTCACAGGATAATGTGAATGGCATGTTCCCTTTTTATAAGGGAAAGGATAGAATTAGAGGTTATACAGTGACTAGGTGTGTAGATTTGCTTGTTTCCCCATTCATATATCCTAGATGGTTGGAAAATCATTATATATGGCCTCACAATGACGATTTGACACTTTATTTTGTCAAACAGTTATGTGTAGAGTTTCATTTACAAATAGATGTGGACTACACATGTTTTCATGAGCATGCCAAATAGGGTAGAGGCGAGTTTTCTAACAAAGTTGAGCATAGACCTCCTAATTTTTCACCACCCATGAACAAGAGGGCATTAGTTGGTCCAAACCTTTTGGTTCTACCAAAACATATGGAATTAGCAACAACAGGGTATATGGCAGTAGAGGATACCAAATCTCATAGTTTTGATAGTATTGCCACCATTACCACATGCATTGATCAAATTTCATTTGATCACATTGGTAGATACTTATTACAATCGTGGATTAACCTTCCTATTGAGGATACATCTACTACTTGTAATCTATTCATTCGTGTCGATCTGCCATTTCCATCAGATGTTTCCCATATGAGTGACATGACTGTGTGTAATGTGTGTACAGTCTTTGTTACTAATTTGCTAGTAGCTTACTAGTTCATTAGTGAGGAGGATAGGATCCCTCTTGATCAGGTACCGACCCTTATTAGACATCAAAATCCTACTACACATAGGATCTAGGAGGTGGCAACATCATAGGACATTCCACGCCATCCTATAGGCTCCCATGTGTAGCATGTTTCTATTGATCTTGCATCTTGTCCAAGTCCTTAGCATGTTACAAATCACGTTCTTGATCTTGTTCTTGGCACATATAGCGCACTTATTTTTGGCACAGATTTAGGTCCACCACCTACAAATGCGGGCCCTAAGGTGTCTTCGCCATCTTGTGATATCAATGGGATCGGTAGAGCTCTCAATGATATATGACAAACACTTGAATAATTTAAATATATAAATTGTGTTCTAAAATTTTACATGTGTAAAGATATATTAAATAAAATTATTTTTAAAGTAGTGAACTAACTCTTGATTGAAACCATGTATTTGAAAATTTCCAGCAATATGGTGATTTTTCAGAGTTTGGAAATTTGGAGCATGATGGCAACCCCATGGACTATACAGTTGAGGTACATTTTAATAATAAAAATGTAAATTAATTGATGTATTGTTGGTTATCTTTTAAGAACCAAATTGATCTTTAGAAATACCTATGGACTTTTCCATTTTCCAATACTTAGTACTTTAAAGGGATTGGCCAACGAATGAGTAAAAGCTACAAAACTTCTACTCCTACACTTTGGGCTCTATGAAACCTGGGAGGGTGATCCCACAATGTATACTCAATAATTTATATGATTAGTACTCCAATACATTGTAAACAATAGATAATTCTCATATGAATACTCAACAATGTTGTATATTTTATAAGTTGGCAACTCATTTATTAATACCCTACACTTGGAGCATGAGAATAACAAAACTCATCACAAGATAAGTATAGTGGTACTCATTTGAAGGTTTGTAAATAAAAAGTGATTAGCTAATGAATCAACCCAAAAACTAAATTATGAATACTTTACATGAACCAGTGCCTTATCCTAAACACAAATTCAATCTCAACCTATGCAACTAGAAAACAATTCAACAATAGCAACATATAATCTCAAAAACACTACATTACAACATTCCCACATTACACTCATTATCATCACTTCTTACAGTTATCCTAGCACCTAATTCTTACAAGTTAACAATCTCATCCAAGCATTTACATTAATTCATTGAACTAATAAGAAGTGATGAAATTAAACATCTATTGGGAAACAATAGAGACAAACAAAACAATCCTTGATTACTTTTATTCATAACTCATAAGACAAATACATAGGAGAAACAGTAGCCATGAAATCGGTATCATTTTGTATTATATTTGCTATATTGTTATCAAAATTACATAAGTAACTACATACTTTGAACTTAAGACAAACCTTAAAACATTCTTGATATTCCTTTCACAATTCACAGTGTTGATTGCAAAGCAACGAACCCCTACTTTCTGGCCATGAATTCCTTCTTATAGAAATGAAGGAGCAAAACAAGCCTCAAGACAAAAATTACATGTCATTTTCCAACTGGACCACTATAACAAAGATTCCCTATTCAGTTACTCTACATTCCCAAGAGGTGGGAAACATGTGTGAAATAAAAGTAGTCTTCATTCATCATTGGAGATCTGGTCCCATTTTCAAAAAGTATCTTCAAATGGTTACCTCAAATTTTGTGCCCACACACACAAAATGAAAAAGAGAGAAAGAATGAAAGAAATAGAAAAGAAAGGACAAAATATCTCCACATATGCAGCCCTGTCATCAATTTAATTTGAAGAAGATGCACTATATTTTCTATACTTTAGCAAAATCCTAATCTATACTAAATCTAGGCTATGTAGTGCATTTTCACCTATACATTATTCATCATGATTTCATACATTAGAATCAAAATTTTCAAACCACCACCCCACCATTTCTTATTAATCCACCACCCCCTGCAGGTATCTACCCCTCCATGCTAGTAATTCCTCTTCAGTATGCCAATCAAATTCATGAATTCATCAACTTTTTCTCTATAGGGCACATACTTGGTAACAATTTGGTTGGCCTCCTTATCAAAATCCAACAAGACAATCTCTACATGAGCCAACATATCTATATTTCTCTTCAGTGTGCCCATATCATATCTTTGACAAATTGAAACTACCTGATCTGAAATAGTTTTATTAGTTTCATCTTTCCATTCTTACAAGGTTTTTATGCTACCATCATCCCTCAAAATGGATGGAACGAGACCACAATGTGATTCATGAAATGATTTCATCATATCTCTTATTTTGATCTCCAAAGGTTCAATATTTCCCTTGTACCCCTCAATTTTACCTACAAGAGTAACAATGGGATTAAAATTTTTAGGAGGGTTGGAATCTTGCTTAGCTCCAATGGACATCAATCTCAATTCTTGCATCCTACGGATCCATGTTTCCATAAGTGGAATAGCTCTTCCCCTATCATTTTCAAAAGTATTTACAGTAGCCACCATGGATGAATAGCTATAATAAATGATATTCAATCTATTATTCACTCCTCTATTCAAATTCTCCAATACTGTAGTGACAATATCCATATTACTATTAAAAACCTCCTTATCATGATTGTCATTTTTCTCTTTATATTCATTTGGATGCTTGAGCAACTCGTCCTTGCTGATATCTTCCTCAACCTATGGTGTTTCTAATGTACTAGGCTCTATTATTCAAATAGGCACACTTCCCATGTTGTATGGCACAATTTCCCATGAGGAACTCACTTCAGTGGTAAATTCGGGGGTTGCAGTTTCTTGTGAAGTGGTAGGGGAGTCAACATCA